>OY365809.1:35319847-35522898 GCA_959347315.1 Bimastos eiseni | reverse complement strand
GTCCATTTGTCGTTGGTCCCATTGTCAGTCTATTTGTCGTTTGGTCCATTTGTCGTTCGTCCCATTGTCAGTCTATATGTCGTTTGGTCCATTTGTCGTTCGTCCCATTGTCAGTCTATTTGTCGTTTGGTCCATTTGTCGTTCGTCCCATTGTCAGTCTATTTGTCGTTTGGTCCATTTGTCGTTGGTCCCATTGTCAGTCTATTTGTCGTTTGGTCCATTTGTCGTTGGTCCCATTGTCAGTCTATATGTCGTTTGGTCCATTTGTCGTTAAGTCCATTGGTCAATTTTTCCATTCCTTTGTTTGGTATGTGTGATATTTTGATTCCTTTGTTTCCTGTTTCCAATGACCGATGACTCGTCATCTACAGAGAATCAATAATCGCCGAAATTGACGATTATTAGTGGAATTCGAATGGGTCGCTTATAATTCGTTCACAGTTTTGCAGACTAGTTTCCGTTAATTTGAATGTTGATGGCCAGACATGTGACCAAAGTATAGTTAAACGACCCACTTTGCATTCACAATTACCTCACAATAGAAGGCTACAGGATCATTATCTTAATTGTCAAGTGCTTACTTGGATCTGGCAGACAACTGATTGTCTGATGCTAATGATGCAGCGAGTGCAGAGGCGTTCGCAGGTGCCATTTATATGGCGCCAGGACCTGCACATCAATCGTCCCATATCAGACATCGCGCCAGCTTTATCTCGACAAAAGGCCGTCGTCAAAGCCCAGGTTATTGCTATTATAGGTCTACATCGATGACTTCTGGCTGGCTGGATCATGGTCAGTACCACTGACCAATGGCTCATCTGGTCCGTAACTGGTCAGCAGTGGTCACTAGCCCAACGGATGACCATTGATCTCTTGGACGATCATTAAGTCACGATCACGACATCAGACACAATAAACCGACAACCGCCATCTGCCGTCGCTTTTATGCTTCAAATGTCAGCGTCTGTCAAACGCGATCCAGATGACAGAAACGTCAAACAGTTGACCTTTTCATTTAAACTACATAAATCAAACGATGCGACATCTTTATGGTCGCCTGACGGTCACAACTCCAGTGCTTCAAATAGGACTAAACAGCTACTACTGAACTTCGCCACTGATCGCGCTCTGATAGTGCCAGTCTCAAGCCTGGCTATAGAAGGAGGGCAACGACAATAATCTCGTTATCACACAACGCCGTTAAGCTGAAACTAATACTATATACTACTTCAACTACTATTGCTCGGACCTGTATAGTTTTTAGCTTTAGGCGTTTCCGTACGTTGTCACCAAGTGCTGCACTGGGTGCTTTATCTGGTGAACTTGACATTATAGTTAGGCCTATACTGCAATGAAGCGCTGATACTATTTCCAGAAATACGAGGTTGATCTTAATTGTAGATTTGAGAAGCGATGAAGCAATTTAGGAGTTGAAAAATAATTACAGATATATCGAAGGACCAATGCTGTTGGAGGTTTCGATTTAGATCAGTTGTCCAGCTTAGCCTTTATTACGTGTTGTGGCTATACAACATACAGAGGAACTCCGAATTCAGTAACAGGATCCGTATCGAATGGTTCGTGGAATAATAAATGGCAGGGAAAGGGAAGAAGAAGAAGAAAGAAGAAGGGGAGGAAGAGGAGGAGGAGGTTAAAGAGGTAGAAGAAGAATAAGAAGAATAAGAAGAGCAGTCCCTTAAGCTAGCCTTATATAGAGGTCGTCATGGGTGTGCAATGTTATCGCCTTCATTTCTTGTCCTATACTGCGTATGAGGGCGGGTGGCCAATGCCCTCTCTCGCCGACAGAGATCTCTGCGCTGGTGGGATTTTAACCCCAACTTCTCAATTGACAATCAAGCACTCAAAGCACTGCACTAACGAGCACCCAAGATGTGACATCTTATGAGAGGGTTTTATCTCACAGTATCCATGGCCAAGAAACTATACTTATCAATAACAAAGTAGTAGGCCTACGTGGACTCCTATAAATGAATCATCGATTGTAATGTGACACGAGTTCTTTGAGAAAGGTCTTCCTTCGTAAACCTACACGTGACAATGGCGCGATTGCTTGTAACATTAAAAATGAGCTATATTAGTTGCTTAATACATCGGCTGGGTATATATATATATATATATATATATATATATATATATATATATATATATATATATAATATATATATATATATATAAACACATAGAATAGCGTTATCTTGAACCGCATCACACTGTATATAATAAACTTCTTAGACGTAAATGATGTCGTCATAATTGTAACAAAAGCTGCGATCTTGTTAACTGAGATTTGAGGCCGATCCATGCATTGAATATTACTCATTGCATTGAATCGTAATAAGTGCATTGTAATCGTAATCAATGCATTGCAATCGTTATCTTGATATTTCTTCAGCAACCACAAAGGCGAAGTGACCGATGGATGTAGCCCAGAATGGAAGCGGCGAGTGAGAGTGGGATGAATCGGGCTAAGATAGGTGAAACAATAGCCAGTGGTATCAGTTCTGAGCGGAAGATGTATATTTAGACAAATCAGAGCCAAATCCGATATTATGGGTGAAGAAGAGAGTATTGTGTGCAATATGAGTCAAAGCATCCGGAGTTTGGCCACATATTTCGTTTATAATGAATTGCTGGCTAAGATGAAGTTGTTCTTAGTCCTGTGAATATATATATATGTATGTATGTGTGTGTATGTATGTGTGTGTGCAGGTGTGCGTGTGCCTATAATTATACGTGTGTGTTTTGTAGGTTTGCCGTGTCGTTTCTCTCAGGAGTGGAGAGGTCGTTACTTCCAGAGCGGTCTTGGTGAGATCATCATCCGAGACAACGTCATCACAACGAAGGGCACGTGCATCGAACAAGACCGTGACTACTATCTGTTCGATAACAGGTGTGTCATTGTCTTTATCCGCCAGTCTCACAATTCACATCTGCTACGGGGAGGGGGCGTGGGGTTGAATGTCACCACCCCGTTGCTACAGACTGATTGTCAAATGGAAGTCATGAGTGACCTGTCGCCGTTGAAATCTCGTGATTCTCGTTCAATACGAGGCATTCATTGGATGTCAGATGATTTTCCTCCGTCAGGTCAGATCCACACAGATCGTTATCGTAAAACCAGAATTTTTAAGTGTTACTCTAAAGCTAAGCACTATAAGCATTAGCCTATTGGCTAGCGCTGCGTCGGGTCAGAAAGGTTGTCTAGTGACCGGTGTTCGAGAGAGATCAGATAGAAAGAAGAGGAGAAAGAGCAGAGAGATAGAGAGAGATGGATAGAGAGACAAGATAGAAAGAGGAGGAGGCGGTGCAGGAGGGAGGGAGAGAGAGAGACCAGATAGAAAGAAGAGGGTGAGCATTTGCTACGTTGAGTCTCGTTGAGAACGAGAAAACTTGGAAGTCGGATGGACTTGGCTTTAAATTCTTTGAAAGGTGAGTCTTACACCTGAAGTGGAAGCATGTAAGCATGTAGACTGATAAGTAGAGGAAACCCAATTGGACAGATGATGGTGGGTGAGTTGCGGTATTAGTGGAGGAACTGAGAATATACGGAACTCAGAAGGAGAAGTTCGTTCGTTCGAGAGTTGAGGTTTAATGTGGGAGACAGATCAGTTGGAGAACTTGAGGCAGAATCACTCGTTGAAATAAAAGGACAAAGACAATCTTCTTTTGTCATCTGCTCCTAACAGTAACAACGACGTTAGGTCACTCTTCCGCTGAGTATTTATTTATTTATTTATCTATTAATTAATTCATTAATTCATTACTTTATTTATTTATTTATTCAGAGCCGTGGATAGTCCGTCGCCAGAGGAATGTTCTGTTGAGTGTTGTTTAGGCAACAGCCTCTATGCATCGTTACAGTCATTCGAATGCGTCTAGTGAAATGCATTCTAACGTCGTCATAGCATACATGTACGAGTGTGTGTATTGGTGACATTCATAATCGACACGGTCACACACACACACACACACACACACACACACACACACACACACACACACACACACACACACACACACACACACACACACATATATATATATATATATATTTATATATATATATTTATATATATATATATATACGCACACACACACGAACACACACTTAGATTGTATAGACATACGATAAGAGGCACACATGCATACATGACAATATGTATTTGGAGGTGCAGAAGCCATGAATATTAATAAGTGTAAATATAGGAATATGTATTGTATAGATCTGTGTAGCATATTGGCCTATTGTTGCTCCGAAGACAATAAATTATGTTATAGGTGTATAATTATTATATATAAGGTATATATCATAAACTGATTGTCTGCTGGAAGTTGTGAGTGCATCCATGTATTTACATGTATTCTGTTAAGTTCATTAATAATTAATAAATTGCAATTTACCCTCCCTCTTCTTCTCCTCCTTTGTTCGCTTCATTGATTGCAGCTATTTCTGTATGAACGCATATTCCACTTGCAGAACTTGTCTTTTTATCTGACACCATCGAGATATGCGAACAGCGCTTCAGCATAATCGCCCTATTCAAAAGACTTCGCAAACAGGCGTTGGTGACGCAGACGTGACGTCATATTTGACATTCAGACGATGATAATGATGTGTCGGAATGCACTGATGCACGGAGCCAAAAATAAATTTACGAGAAATGATTTAATTTGGCTGATCGTGATATTGAAATAGATGATTAGGCTTACAACGCAGAAACTGATGTATATCGATGGCAGTTGAGACTTGAGACCATCGATGATCGTTCATTAGTAGATCAAGAGTGAAAACACGGAGACGTAGGTTGAGTCGCGTCAATGGTTGACGTCAATGATGAAGGAAATTAAGCTGCGATTAGCCAACGACAAAACGTCAGACATAGACTGTCCCATTTATAATACAAGCTTCATATATACTCCAGTGTTGCAGGGTAATGCATCGAACACTTGTGATACAAGGTCTGACAATACGAGACTCTTTTACGACGCATGCATACGTGTATGAGCTGGTCATTTTTAGACGCTCTGAGGCATGTAGTCAGACAACATGGATTCTCTGGATAATTATATATGTAATCGCCACACTCGTTGCTTCGCGATTCGATTCAAAATATCGCTGTTATAGATACGATGGTTTGCTGTTAGAACAGCATTTGCAGTCTTATATGACACATGAATGTAGGCCTATGTGTGTGTAGTATTAAACTACATGAATGTGTGTATTCATGTAGCGCCTTTGTGAAATCGTGCCTACCAATATGATGCGACATTTTGCTATGCAGAGCATGCTAAAATAATTCTATATACATACGAACGCATAGGGCATACACCGATAAACAGACGTCTTAATTATGAAATACAAAACAAAGGAATGATATGAACAGACGTACTGGAGAGTAGAATGGTAGATAGAGGACAATACAGACTAGACTCACTAGAGGTCTGCGGGTAAAGCGTTTTGGTTACCCGACCGATACCCGTAACACAGGACTCTTACCCGACCCGTACTCATAATTGCTATTCGTAGTAGTAGCAGCAGCAACAACAGCAAGAGTGGCAGCGGCCGTGATGGTGGCGGTGGAAGCAGGATTAGAAGGAGGAAGAGAAAGAGAAAGAAAAGGAAGAAGACGAGTGCAAAGGCAGGAGGCGGGGAAGAGGAGGAACAACACTAGAGGAGGATAGGAAGGAGGAGCAGTAGAAGAAGGAGGAGGAATATCAATGAGAAAAACAGTGAATAACATACATACAAAGCGGAGGAGTTGCTGTTCCATGTGGAGCAGGCACATGGTACTTGAATTTCTTATTCTGATGTACCAGTTTACTTTGTCTGTGTATAGTAATTAAGTCTTTGATGATAAAATATTTCCATATATATTTAACGGTGACATTTAGCCCAAAATCTTGATGTTGACACGAGTATCAACGGGTAAACCCGTACTCGTATTCGTGATCAGTCTACCCGTACCGTACCCGTACGGGTCGGGTAAGGGTATACCTGCTGGTCGGGTAAAGCCGCAGACACCAATGCAGGCAGCATTATATATTCATTCGTGTGACAGATTGTGGTAACACACAGATAATTATACTGGCACGAAATGCAAATTAACACAGACAAACAGCACGCGTTATACATCATACATGTATGTTAAAGGTGAAACTTGCATTCGCAGACAAATATAAAGAGGAGGACAGCAGAAAACTAGACAAGAGACAGAGGAAGGAGGAGGACTATATAATAAGCGGTGTCTGGGTCATTCGTTTTCAGCGGTTCTTAAAGCCCCCGGCACACTATACCCCGATCTGACTATGCTTCGAACGAACGACCTAGATTCAAGAATGCAGCCGAACGTGGCGAGATCGTGGTCGTTTACTGTCAAATTTCAATTGAAAAACCGTAAAAACTCAGTCACACTAGGTCCCGATCTCACAACGCTTCCATCACGCTCGTAGAACGTGGTGGAAACGTGTAAAACGTAGTAGAATCGCTGTAAACTGCGGTTCTACTGCGTTCTACACGTTTCCACCACGCTCTATGATCGGAGCGTTGTGAGATCGAGGCCGAGTGTGACTGGGGTATAACTGAACCAGATCGGTCTTAACCTCTCGTCAAAAGAATGATCTGTGGAGGATGACGAGGAGGAGGAGGAGAAGATTGAGGAGGCGGAAATTGAGGAAGAGAAGGAGGGACCTGAGGAAGAGGTGGAGAATACGGAGGGGAGAGAGAAGAAGGAGGAGACGGTGGAAGAAGAGGAGTAGAAGACTGAGG
Source organism: Bimastos eiseni (assembly GCA_959347315.1). NCBI lineage: Eukaryota > Metazoa > Annelida > Clitellata > Crassiclitellata > Lumbricidae > Bimastos > Bimastos eiseni. Next base: position 35,516,111 of record OY365809.1, on the reverse strand, counting down.
AGTAGGAGGAAGAGGAAGAGAAGACGGAGGTGGAAGTGAAGAAAAAGAAGACAGAGGAAGAGAAGACTGAGGAGGAGAAGGAGGAAGAAGAGAAGGAGGAGACGAAGGAAGAGAAGGAGGAGAAAGCAGAGAAGGAGGAGACGGAGGGGGAGGAGGAGGAGTAGGAGGCAGAAGGGTTTGCTTTCGATGTCCGATGACGACTGTCAGAGAAAGATGCAGAACAGTCGATGACTGAGAGCTCCTTTTGCTGCCATCACCAGCACAGACGTCCTTGTCGACCACGGCCGATTAATTACTTTCGCTCTCTTCTTACTCTGCATTATTATAAGTATAGTTATCATTGGGTATAAACATCTATATCAATAAAGAGAGAATTCTGTCTGTGTGTGTCTCTGTTCGTCGATGCATTTGCACAGTTTTTGAGCTATTCACTCGAAACCTTCACCGTTGTCTCGGGTAACACCTAACACACGCATCGATGGGTTCGCTAAACCCGCGGCCGCCCTCTTCCTGGTCTCCAAGGCCAAAAAACCTGTCTCACGACCCCGCAAGGAACGTTTCCTTCTCAGTCGCCATTAGCGTCTCGCATGTGATATCTCTCTGACACACCTTTTGTTCGGGAGACATACGTTTGCACAGTCGGTCAGATGGGTTTGTACTTTGTACGCATTTGCACACCTTTACAGCTGTTGACACAACCTCCGCCGTTCGCTTGGAGAATGAATGGACGGTTTGAGACAGTCGCTTAGGTAGGTATGTACTTTGTGCGCATTTGCAGACTTTTAGACCTATTGACTCGAAACCTTCGCCGTTCGCTCGGAGAACACCTTGGACACCCAGCAGAGGAGTTAGCGAAGTCCGCGACATAGACAGACAGTCGAGCGATTGTCCTTCTGGCAAACACTTGTCATCCCCATAGTGACTGATATAATATATCAAATTGTAGGTGCAGAGTTGACCCTAATATTATTAGATGGTCAACTCTGCACCTACACTTTGACTCTTGAACAGTATTTCAAATGGTCAGTATTTTCAGATAGTCGGTCTACTATAGATGTGAATGTAGGAACACAATGTTCTGCTGTTGGTCAGTGTAGGAATAGATTGTGGATTTCACATATCACATTCGCGCGTCTCAGCGGATATTTCAGCTGAAAAAGAATTTCTACTGAGGCTAATTCACCTAAATAACATGTGGCTGATTTCGGTGCCAGAACTTAGCGATGCGTGACTGCAACTTGAAATCACTCGACGAGTCTTATTAGGAGAAGAGTTCGTTGCATTTCCTTTTCAGTGCATTCAGCTTCTTCGTTGCGATAATAGCGCCATATAAAGTATTTCCTTCGGCCAAGTCAACTGCCATTGGTCGGTGCGTTTCGGCGACTTAATTGCATCGATTTGATTGTTTTCTGCGATTTCTCATTGCGGCAGAATTTCATTATAAGAACAGCACGTCGACCGACTGAGAAAAGGCTTTGTGTTCGAGGCACACTGGCATCTGGACAAACAGACAGACAGACAAATAGGCAGACAGACGGGCAGGAAGACAGGCAGGAAGGCAGACATACAGGCAGGCGCATCTTGGCAGTGTAGAGGCGGATCGGAATAGTGGCTGCAGGCAGAAAAACTGACATAAGCCCTGCTGGCTTTTGTTCACTCTCTCCTCCATATGCGTGTGTAAACGCAAACATCCTATCGTTACATTGGATCTTACTTTCCGTCTCTCTGTCTCTGTCTATATGTCACTCTGTCTTCCTCTCTCTCTGTCTCTGTCGCTCTTCGATGAGAAGCCAGTGGAGCGTGTACCTCATATAATACGATATACGAGAGAGAGCCTCAGAAGATTGGACGTCGTAGATGAAGATGGACTGATGTGAACTTCTGCTGCTGATCTCGAAGGCTCCAATGCCTCCTCTGCGTCATTAAGCGACAGATTGCACTGAATGAAGCGTATTATATGAGGCAGCTAATAACAGTGGAACCTGCAGAGATGATAATTATTGAAGAAAGAAAGTTGAAATGTGCATGTTGCTTCAACTGAGTGAGTTTTAGAATTTTTAAAAATGTCAATGATAATTTATTTATAATTTTATTTCATGTTTGGGCAAATTTTTTGCACAGTTTAATATGGCATATGCTTATTCTAGATTTACATATAAGGGAATATTGTTACAGTGATATCTTAGACTTACAAAATAGCCTAAAAATGACTGGTCAGCTTTGGAAAATGTGCTTCTAAATTCACGTAGGCGGCCTATTCAGATCGAGGACGAAGAGTTTTTGGTTGTTGTCATGAAAGCACGATTAATCGTTTTTGCGTCAATCTCTGAGCGCGCCTGTTGTGCGAATGGTGTTCGCTTGTGTTCGCGTGAAGTGCGATTGGTGTGCGACTGGGGTTCGCCTGGTGTGCGCCTAGTGTGCCCCTGGGGTTCTCCTGGTGTTCGCCTGGGGTTCGTGCGTCTGGTGTGCGCCTGGTGTTGGCCTAGTGTGCGAATGGGGCGGGCCTGATTGTGCGTCTGGTGTTCGCCTGGTGTGCGAATAGTGTGCGCCTGGTGTACTCCCAGTGTGCGCCTGGTGTGCGCCGTTTATGTGCCAGGTGTGGGACTGTAAGTGTCCCTATTGAAGATCTGTAAAAGCTAAAAATATTTCAAAAAACTAATTTGCCAAAGCCATCCCAAGAAAGAAGGGATGCCTGGTGTGCGCCTTTTATGCGTCTGCTGTGAGACTGGGATACGTGTCGTGTACGTCCGTCCTAGACATGCTGAGTGACTTGAGTTCCTCCTAGACATAGTGACTTAAGTCCGTCCTAGACATGCGTACATACACATACAATATTTTTATGTAAGCCTAAATGCAATACCATATTCTACATTAAAAGGTCTGACATGCAAAGTGGATACATAATTCTTCTAACAAATGCGCCTTAGAATCGCATAAACTCACCATGAAAGCAAAGCATGAATATAAACATCAGGTGCGTGTTTAAGCAACGATTCTGATTCATCTGACGCTACGAAATACATAAATCCTTCGTAGAAAGAAGCGGAATTCGATGCTTGAGATTGTCTGAACAATGGTTGACCAGCGATTGCTTGTCAGACACGGCTGCAAACGAATAAATTATTATTCTCTTCTTTGACGTCAAAAACTCGTTTAGCGCCAATTCTTGTGCAGCGCCCTCTGAAGAAATTCCATAGAAGGAAAAATGGTGCAGAATTTATGAGGCTCCCAATCATCAATTGGAAAAAGGCTTCAACCAGAAATCCATGTTTTGGTGTATTTGGTTGAGTCGTGTCATTATAGTTAATGAAAAGTAAGACATCGGCCGGATATTAGTTATTATTGCTGTAATTTATCACCGTATTACAAGAGCCGACTTAATCCTATAGCCGTGAACAAAGCACCCGATCTCTTCCCCGATATATCTTTCTGTCTGTCTGTCTATTTGTCTGTATGTCTGTCAGTGTGTCTGTCTGTCTGTCTATCTCTCTCCCTATCTCTCTCTGTCTGGCTGTCTGTCTGTCTCTCTCTCCCTATCTCTCTCTGTCTGGCTGTCTGTCTCTCGCTCTCGCTCATGTCACGAGTACATAGGGGCCTACATCTCTATTGCATTCATGGTGTAATTAAATTTAATGGCTTCTGTAGCGCCATTTTAACAATGTCCAAATATTCAATAGAATCACTTGTAATCCAAATCATTGTCTACTTTGACTATGCAAGAGATAAGTCTAAAATTTAGACCCGGACGTCATCTAAGAGTTAACTTAACGAACTGAACTGGCGACTTCATTCCAAAGCAGAAATCTCGAGAGATCAAACACTGTTTGAGAACAGGACTCAGAGTTGAACTTTCAATTGATTGAGCGCATTAAGTATTGAAGTTTATACACAAGTTTAGCATGGAATGGAGCGTTTACTTAAGAGGACGGTTGAAATGCAGTGCTTTCTGAACTATAAATAGATTTAGAAAATTTAGTCTATGCTCAATGGGCAGCCACTGTAGTTAATGCAACATAGGGTCATTGTACTGATTTCCTTGGGATGGCTTTGGCAAATTAGTTTTTTGAAATATTTTTAGTTTTTACAGATCTTCAATAGGGACACTTATAAGAAATGATCAACTGAAGCCAGATCTCATGAAACCCAAAACACTACCGAGCGAGATAAAATAGTTTGGAGCAAAAGAGATCTTAATCTATGAATATCAGGTAGGGAACCTGGGTCAAATTGAGCTGATCTGCATAATCCCTTAAAATATTTTTTCACTCACAATGCGCATTTCCCTTCTTCTGAAATTACAATAATAGACGAAGATGAAAGGAGGTGGAAAATGCGCATTAACAAAGCGAGACGTCAATTATCTGAGTCCAGAGTAGCCATGAAGCGAGTAAAGGGTATAGACGACGATGACGTCAGACGGATGGTGAAATAGAGTCGTTTGTTTCAACGAAATCAGATCTTGGTTGGGTGGAACACTAGAGTGAGCATATTGTATGACAATGAACTAACGGAATGGTCAAGCGATGATTAGAACCAATGTGAACGATTAACTGACCATCATCTCAGTTTAGATTTACAGGGACGACAGCTTGTGGAAAAAGAGATTCTTAACTTGTGAAGCTGATAATCTAATTTAACAACGGATTGAACGGAAGTGTACGGCGAATATAACAGACGACGCCTGTAGTTCATAGAAGACCAAATAAGAAAATGAGAAAATTCAACGGATAGGGAAAATTCAGTATTAGGCCTAAATAGCGTCAAGCAGACATTATGAGACAGTATTATGATGGTTATGGATCGATGTTAAAACTTGATTGTGGAATTAAGAAAAGTAAACTAACCCGCGTCGTTAAACGGACGGCCGATAATATGGAGGACAAAACACGAAATCAATTAGAAAATATGTGCTTGAAAAGACCATTCAGAGAAATACGAGACTGCGCTTAAACAGATCTAGATTTACAGTTAAAATATTACAGTCTATAATTGAAGGTACTTTACAGACGTGTTGTAACGTGACGTGACATAAGTTTAATGATGATAATTTTAACTTAGAATGAGACGCAGCCTATCTGCCGGTCATACAATACAGGTCGCAAAGAATCCCGTCAATTGTGTGTTCAATCATATCAATGTTGACTTGATCAGACAAAATAGTCTGATGAAGAGCAAAACTGTACACAAGTCTGAACATTATAGCAGAAGTTTCGTTGAGCAGGCGAAGGCACGCAGAGGAAATAGCGAAAGACGCTAAAAGTTGTGACTATGCTCAATACAAAAGTAACTGGTCTCAGAATATTTTCTAATTGATTTCGTGTTTTGTCCTCCATATTATCGGCCGTCCGTTTAACGACGCGGGTTAGTTTACTTTTCTTAATTCCACAATCAAGTTTTAACATCGATCCATAACAGGCAGGAACACAAACAGAAACACAACCAAGAACACAGAGCAGATATGCAGATAGAGAGAAGGAACATGAAGATAGAGAGAAGGAACATGAAGATAGAGAGAAGGAACATGAAGATAGAGAGAAGGAACATGAAGATAGAGAGAAGGAACATGAAGATAGAGAGGTGGTAATTGCAGAGAGCAGTATTCTTTGCCACGGAACTGAGTCTTTGTATTTTATTGTTAATTACTTGAATCAAAATAAGGAACTGATGTGTTTCTGTCTAGGGAACAGAACTGCTTTCATTGCTTGCTGCTACTTCGTCAACACAAGAACCTAATTCAGTACAAAGAAAGTGAGCATTCTAAATCAGGTTCAATCACACTCTATCCTGCACGATTAACTCGATCTCATGGGGTCCAAGGTCTGTATTTCGTCGCAATGAGCTATATAAACTTCTCGTCTACTCTCCTATTATCTACATCTGATGATCTGAATCATGTTGTCTTCTCCTTTCCTCGTGTTCTAACTCGTGTAGCTTTCTTTTCCTTCTTTATCTATCAAAGTCTTGTTTTTATTTCATTTTTCTCATCATAACTCGATCAATTCTTATCCAAATAAATTTAGCTAGTTTAACTACTTTCATTTATTTCTTGTGTCACTTTTCTTGTCATCTCCTATTTCATTCTCTCTTAAACTGTTCCTTCAAAGAGTAGGGCATATGTAAGTGTGGTATTGACATTGCCTCTTTAATGTTTACTTTACCATTACTTATTTCTTCTAAGTGCTTAGCTTTGTTAATTTAGGTCCAAATCTTCAGATTTTAAGCTCTGAGAACTATCATCAAGGGAACCTACATGTGTAACTTCTAGTCGTGGTCTTGTTTTGTTTAATAGGTTTTTGTACATCTCCTGCCAGTTTGAAAATGGTCTGTGGGCAGATTCGAGTGGAGACTCCTCTCTACACGCTCGTCAGAGGTATGATCACCAAATTCTGCTTAATATTGCTTTAGGGATGCAAACTTCTGATTTTGAAAATATGAGACGCTGAATAGTCGCTAGATACGTCATAATCTAATTATCCCCCAACAACCGGGGCATGGGGAGCGTGCACGGCAGCCTTCTCAGCGGGGTATAATAGACACGGAGCTCCAAGGAAGCTGAAACAATAACTCCCTCACTGTTTGGACAGTTCCAGTCCAAAATCAGCTTCTATAGGGAACGGTGTCGTTAAAACACCCAAGCCGACGCAATCTTGAGCATTTGATGTCAAAGTTTTGCCTCAACGTTTTAAACCATGAATTTGAAGTAAAAGTACCTAAATCATTTTGATCGACAAACCTACTGTAACACAAGTAAACTCTACCGTCATCATTCTGCGCACATTGTGTACGGGTAAACCTAGCTCAGCGGGACTTCAGCCTCTTTTTGGTATTCGAAAACCTCCCTCGATAGTTAAAGTGCTAATTATGTGATCTGATGAAATAAAGTTTTAGAGTGAAATTATACAGTAACATTATGCACTGAATTCTGAGAAACTCGAGTTTAGCGGCATTTGTGTGACACATTAGTTTCATCGATAGCCTCCTTGACCAGCGATTGCTGAGAATAAGTTGTGGGTCAATTCGGGATCAACCAGGGACACGGAACGCACAAGACCGATTCCGAGACTATGTGGCCGATTCCGAGACTATGTGGCCGATTCCGAGACTATGTGGCCGATTCCGAGACTATGTGGGCGAATCCGAGACGATTGGCCGCTAGCGACCTTACCTTGCTTGAACGTCCCTGTGATATCTATGTCGTATATAGGCCTATATCGCGTAATAATTATGTTTATTCAGGCATTTACTAATAATTAATTTGATGCGGAATAGGACTATAATAAATAAGACTGTTCATATTAAATGTTGCGAAATGTTCTTCAGTGTGATTTTATTTGTGGTGAAATATCATAGAATTGAATACGTTACGTGTAGTTTGTTTATGATGACGAACAAGTCCACGCGTTCTGTCCCGTTCGCGTTTCTTGGTAAAGATTTCTACGTTGACTGACGAAGTTTAGGGTCATCACTAGGGTTATGGGTAGGGTCATAGTCAAAGGTCCCAAAAGGAAACTGCCGTTGCAAACAAATGGAAATCAGAGAAGTCAGGTCGATGTGATGCGCGATTGGGCATGTCAGCAATGACTCGGCATTCGTTGTTGTGTAGGGCGGTTCTTGTAACAAACCACAGCAGATAGACTGCATAGAAATTAGAACATGCTAAAAAATAAAACAAGTGAAGGCCTAGTGTCAGTTAATAGTTTTCGTTTTAGTATCTATCACAACAGATGGGATTCAGTTGGCATGATAACAGTCAATCAGTAAAGTAAGTTTTCCTTAAAACTGATGGATATCGTAAATGCAGTCTAGGGTCTACGAATGCACACCTAATCCACGTCTATGTTTTAAATATAAAAAATACTAAGTAGCCTATTTAAGTGTTGATTCAATGTATTTTTGTATGAGTTGATAAAGATAGTGCAATACTCGGGTAAATTTGTAGAACTGACATATTTTGAAGTATGCCATAATTCTAGACGATTGAATCTTCATGTATACTTGAAAATTAGCATTTGTGTCGCCCAGACAGTTTCTGAATCCGTCTTGTGCATCCCGTGTTCCGAATTGATCTCGATTTGTTCCGGAAGTTGGTGTAAATATCGTTTTAACCGGATGTTGGTCTTGTTTTCGCTCACAAATCTCTAATATCCTGCAGTTTATAAGTTTTACAGAGTAGCCACAGAATTAAGAGTAGACCTAGTTAGGTTAGTAATCTATCGTCAACGGAATTCCAAATCACTAAACAGTAGAGGAGACTTCGAACAAGTTGGAAATACACAAATATGTAACATTAGTTAAATTGCTATTATGATAAAGAAAAGTGTATGTAATAGTTGGTCTTGACCTGGCATTAATTGAATTGCACAAAATGCACAATTGACGATAGAGCTGACAAAACTATTAGGCTACTGTCACATGTGACAAGTGTAGGCCTAGTTAATAATGTTATCATCTCTTCAGCTATTTAAGCCCATATTTGGTGAACACGTGGAGGTCTATTAAGCTCTAAAACTTCTTGACGCTATCTCGTATAGACAATTGAGCATACTGAACACAATGCAAGTCCACAAACAACTACTGTCAGCTTCGCCTTCAAGCGCAACATTATAAGTGTGAATAATTAGGCCTATGATGGTTTTAGCACTGGATATGCCTAAACAGCCTATTGATGACATTTGTCTCTAATGCAGATATTACGCTGGATATAGTTGCTGCATAAGACAAATAGATACATGTAGAAACCAATGTTGTTGAGATTGCTTCGAATCAGGTGGACGATGAATAACGAATCTCATCACGTTCTTATCTTAATCCTCCAATGAATCAGAAGCGCTTCTTAGCCTTGCCTCCGCATCCCTCTTATCTGTCTGGCGTGACACGGATGCTGAATGAATCATCCTCTGCTGAATCCAGAGTCTGATGGGTGAAACGAAGGAATTACGAGGATATCATCAAGTCCTATCATTCGCCTCAGATGGTCTTTACACTGTCACTCCTCGTCACCAGTGATATCCGGTATAAACAAACACTGAGAGTGATTTCGGTTTAACGACGTTGTATGATAATAAGAATCATTAGCATCGCCCTCCTCCTTCATCCAGTCTTGGGACTGGCACTGTCAGACACTTTGATGTTGCTATGTTTACAACACTGATAGACTTAGACGCTGTAGGAATAGTGTGCGAATCGAAGATCGACTCAGACAGTCATCAGATGTTGGATGTATATAACGACTGGGGCTTAAACATCTGTAAGTAAGATCTGTTCCGGTTAATCGAGTCCACTCTCGGCATTCTGTCATTGCCTATACTGTGATGGCACATCATCTGCTGAGCGCAAAGGACGTATCAAAGGAGACAGGAGGTTCATACTAGTATCCAAGGCCTCTTTATATATCTCAACGTTTTAATGTTATTTATAGAGACGACCATTGCCTCGGAGTTACCGTTCTGGCCACCTGTGCTAGACTTAGTATCAACCATGGACAAATTGACTGTGTACACGTGACTTCATTACCAAGTAGTATCAATCATTGCTCCTCGCTTAGATGAGAAGTAGACGGACGTGTCATGTATTCGCGCCTTCTTCGTATGACCATTGCATTCAAAGAGCTTGAATTGAGTGACTTTACCGTTCGTTTCATTACATAACTTAATAGTCTTCCGTTACATTATTGAGCATAGTGGACCTTCGTTCCATTGTGGAACAGAGTGGCCCTCCAATCCTCCATTACATTATTGAACATAGCAGTCCTCAATGACATTATGGAACATGGTAGTCCTCAATTACATTATGGAACAAAGTGGCTCTTCGTTTCTTTATGAAACATAGTGACCCTTCATTCCATTATTTATTCATCACGAGGATTTGTAGTGCGTCTCTTCAAGAAACTTACTCAGAGGCGTTCCAAGGTCAACCATGGCAATTTGACTTGAGTACCGTAACCCCTAAAATCGCATTGTTTCTAGGCGACGTTGGTATGGTACTTGGACGAGGAACCTGAATTTTGCCACTGGTATGGATGAGCATAGGTTTGTGCGACCAGGATCATCTGATACCTAACAACAAAGCTCACACAAGTTTTTCGGGGCTCTACCAAGAAGACGCCGCCAGAGGAGAGCAGCTATTCTACAGGAGAGACGCTGCCGGACTGGAAACCAGTGGTGCGTGTCATGCATGTGGGCTGATACAGAGCCTTAGGGGCTGATTTTGCAATGCACCCAATAATTCAGCAGCAGCAGTAGCAGCTGCAGAGCGGAGAACCCTCTATAGGAGCAACGGGTGAAGTGGTAAACCCTCCAGGATCGAGCAGCAGTGCATGGTTCAATCTGCTGCTAAGCATGGATGTGGTGGGGTGGAGGTGGCTGGAGCGCCATATGATACATAGCCGGAAATAACTCGTAGCTGGTGATGTTGTTAATAACATCTATTGGTCAGTTGACTGAGGTGAAGAGTAATGCTTGCTTCTGGACCAGTATGAGTCCAGGAGCATAATGGAACATAGCAGCCCTCCGTTCAATCAAGGAACATGGTAGCTTCAGCTTATTTTATTGTCTAATTACCATCAAAGGTTTTGCCAAGTGTATAACTAAGCCATAGCGGATGGCTATGGGATGTAACTGTCTGTCGAACAACTGTTGTCAACGGTTGTTATAGTCACAGTAGTGTGGCCTGCTCTGAGACGCTTTTCACAAAGGCTCGTGACAAAGGGCTTCGACAACATTCATTCCCATCTTCTTCGTCTTTGTTGTCATGGTAACAATGATGATCATGTTCATCGCCATCTTCAGCATCACCCTCGTTGTCATGATCAGCAGCTAATGCAGCAGAGGGAGCGTGCATGTGAGCGGTGGGAGCGGACAGAGGGGGTTTGTTAAGCGTCGTCCTGGATGGCTCTGTCACACGCCCTGTCAAATTTAATTTACCGGGAACGTGATTGGGTTTTATGGTGCGATGGGGTGTCCGACGGTCGGTCAATTTTTCATCAATCATTGCAAATTCCTACGAAAATGACAGATGCTAAGAAATGGATCGACCTGGGATGATCCCATCCCGCGCATGAATCCAGGTCGGTTACGGCCACCACCACCACCGTCGTCACCACTCCCAATGCCTTGACACCCTCGACCACTCCTCCCTGCGATACATCTGCTCTGCTTCCTCTAGAAGCTTGTTCCGAATGAGCCGCATTCGAATTGCTATAGTCCTTTAAAGAACGGAGAATCTCCACTTAAATCAATCATACTCCGATCGCTTCAGTTTCATATCTCGCGCATAGATTGTAATGAAACTAAATGTCTCTCTATCCAGGACAATTAGGAACAAAGCGCATTGCCGATTCATGTTCGATATAATAAGAATTTCCACTTCGTTGGCCTATATTTCGTCTAACTTATTCAATTCGAAATGGTAAAACGCATGATGATATAAAAGTAACAGATTATAACAAATATTGCCAGATGTCGAATATAATTGTATAGCAGCCCGCAATGCGCCATCGGTACTACTGATTAGTTTAACAACGCCATCAGAGGAAGGCTTAGGGTGCCTTATTATGGGTTGGCGGTATCGAACCCGCGTCCCTCTGCTCTTCGCGCCGGTATGTTACCAATCAACAAACTGTCAACCTCATAATAAAGGGCTAATGAAGGTGGGGTGATTACTGTTGTTTTGTGTTTGGGTGACAGAACCGTCCGTTCCCATCCGGTGTCCTTTCCAGGAAGCCTATAACGTCAAATACAGCGACCTCATACACGGCTTCTGTGATGCCGACGCCTCCTACGCGAAGCCTTGCGCCGCCCCCTCAAAGTACAGAGTCCAGTTTAAACACTGCGAGAAGTCAGCTCTCTACAATGGCAAGGGTACGTAGACTATATTACCATGACATGTACAGCTGAGAAGATGAGCAGGTACTGAAAAGAGGAGCTGGTAGAAATGACGCAAACGACTCCTGTAGAGACGTTGAACGCTCAGTGAGTACAAACTGTGGTTCATCTACTGAGAAGCAGAATGAAATGACAAAGAATAACATGCTTAATGTTGAAGTCAATTTAAAATTTTGAACCATTGTTGTTCATAGTCCTAGTATGCCTTAATTAACTTGACCTAACGCAACCCTATCTTACCTTAGCTTAAGTCAAATAATCTCACATTATTATTTAAAGTTACTACATCGTACTTTGGAATGCATAATGACATTTATATAGCATAGTTATTTTCCATAAATAGTAATATTCAATGAGAGATCGAAATGGAGACACTAAAGTTTCCATGAGACACTTTGTGCAGAGGATGCATGCCGCTGTTATTGAGGCGCTACGTCGAACATTAGAGACTCGTAAATGAAATGTTTTCCTCCATAAAATCATTAGACGTGCATCAATCTGGCGAACGGAGAGGACAGGCACTGGAAAGATCGCTGTCGGCGAATCATTTCGCATTCCTGCTTCGAAGGAAGACATTTACGTAGATCCCCGATGGCATTAACGATAACTGGCTTTCAAATGGATTTCCATTAAGTCGTCCTCGTCTCTTGACGATCAACGGCTGAGATTGTGTGCTGCCTCCATCTGATGCTTCTGAGGAGTCAGACGTTGATCGGCGCTGTTTCTGCCTGTTGCAGAATTGGACTTTGAATGCCTGGCCAGCTGGAAAGACGGGTCCGAAACTTATCTATACAGCCGCCTGACAGGAATGGATTCCGAAGCAAAGGACGACAGATATCGATGCTTTGTGAGTGTTGTCAATCTTCTGACGACACTTCCAACGTCTCTCAAAGCTACATATATATCTCTCTGTCTCTATCTATATCTCTGTATCTATGTGTTTCTGTCTGTTTCTCTATGTTTGTGTTTGTCTCTCTCTCTCTCTCCCTTGGCGCCATGCATAGTATGAAGTTAAAAGACATCAAATCGCAGCTATACCAGCGCCTGTTAAGTGCGTGACCATTGAAATTATCATTCGAGCTCAACTATCGAAAACGCAACGAATAAAACCTCGTCAGGCGTTACTACATGAACATTATTTTACAACAGCATCAGTATATTCGTGAAAGCGATAAAGCTGACTTAGCTGAATATAAATACAAAGAGTCAAGATATAAGTAGGGGTTCCCTAGGCCTTAACCCTTGCCACTCCTGAGGCCGCTGTGAGCGGCCAATTTTAATGCGCTTGATATACTAATTGGAGGGGTAAGGGTTAAGGCAGAAGGAGAATTCAGCGAATGTATAGGCCTAAAGCTGAGAGCTGCATCTTCGATTCAACCAAATTTTTCTATAAACAGTTAAATTAAATCTTCTTCGTTTTGCTTTTTATCATTGAATTCAGGTCATTTTCATGTCAGTTGTTTTAGCTAAGATGCTTTAAACGTGGATTGGTAGAGCGTGTAGGAAATGGGAGAAAGCAGAACATACATAAGGGTTTAAGAATGTAAGAAAGAAGAGGTTAAGAAACTAAGAAGGTGATGATGACTACGACGGTTCCAACATGACCATAAACTGTTGAACTTATCTGCAAAGAAATATCACCATCATTGTAACAGTTTCTTAGTTCTGAGGATCACCTCGAGAGCATCAGATTCAGTTGATTCCTCCTCTTCGTATTCAAAGATGCTAACAGAATAAAGATATGATTTTCTCAATAGCTGAAAGTGTCGCATGTAACATCCCACTGCAAGGCCTGTTTTATTCGTCTATCGGTTGTTCGTCTTCAAGCAGGTGCGTCTATGCAATGTCACCATTCATTTCGCTCTTTAATCCTCTCTTTCATGAATCTCTTGTAACCGTCGCCTCTATCTTCCTTCTATGCACAGAAATATCACCAGTATGGCAACGAGGTTTCGCTGGCAATGAGCGCTGACGCCACCTGTCGAGGTCTGCGCACAGCCAAAGATGGTCCGTTTCTGCTCGAATTCACCGAAGGTATGTCCGTTTACGAGCTGTCATGCCAGACATGTAATGTCATACAATACGATATACAATAATGAAATTGTAATTCGACGATGCTCTCCTTAAAACGATCAGAAGTGTGCTATGCATACAATGCAGACAATGCATGTACGCAGGAACATATATGTACCATAATAATAATACATGTATACACACTTAGTATTATATATGCATATGAATGTATGCATGCATACCAGGGTGCATGCGTAAAGTATTGGACAGTTATAAATGAGTGGAGTGAAGCGCCGTTACGCCTCCAGATGTAATGAAAAGAGTACAGAGAGAGTCTTCTATAGGATCGGAGGCTGCGAGAGAGATGAACCGTCGTTCATTCTGATAAGACGGCGTCTAACGATAAACTTGTGTTTATGTTCTCGTTGATTGTAAGAAGAGCCGTGCAAATGGAAAGAGGAGAGTCCCTTAAGGTCAGCCATCGCCCCTACATGATAAGTGGCTCTGTTCCATTTTATATATGCGTTCCTACATGATAAGTAGATCTGCTCTATGTTATGTATGCGTTCCTACATGATAAGTAGATTTTCTCTATATTATGTATGCGTTCCTACATGATAAGTAGATTTGCTCTATATTATATATGCGTTCCTACATGATAAGTGGATCTGCTCTATGTTATGTATGCGTTCCTACATGATAAGTAGATTTTCTCTTTATTATATATGCGTTCATACATGATAAGTGGATCTGCTCTATGTTATGTATGCGTTCCTACATGATAAGTAGATTTGCTCTATATTATATATGCGTTCATACATGATAAGTGGATCTGCTCTATGTTATGTATGCGTTCCTACATGATAAGTGGATTTTCTCTATATTATGTATGCGTTCCTACATGATAAGTAGATTTTCTCTTTATTATATATGCGTTCATACATGATAAGTGGATCTGCTCTATGTTATGTATGCGTTCCTACATGATAAGTAGATTTTCTCTATATTATGTATGCGTTCCTACATGATAAGTAGATTTTCTCTATATTATGTATGCGTTCCTACATGATAAGTGGATCTGCTCTATGTTATGTATGCGTTCCTACATGATAAGTAGATTTTCTCTATATTATATATGCGTTCCTACATGATAAGTGGATCTGCTCTATGTTATATATGCGTTCCTACATGATAAGTAGATTTTTTCTATATTATATATGCGTTTCCTACATGATAAGTGGATCTGCTCTATGTTATGTATGCGTTCCTACATGATAAGTGGATCTGCTCTATGTTATGTATGCGTTCCTACATGATAAGTGGATCTGCTCTATGTTATGTATGCGTTCCTACATGATAAGTGGATCTGCTCTATGTTATGTATGCGTTCCTACATGATAAGTAGATTTTCTCTTTATTATATATGCGTTCCTACATGATAAGTAGATATGCTCTATATTATATATGCGTTCCTACATGATGAGTGGGTTTACTCTATATTATGTTTGCATTTCTATTAGAGATGGCTACATTAAGGCGACCGTCGTTGATAGGGGTTCGTCAAAGTGCATCTCACCCAGCAGATCCTCCACTTTCCGTATACTTTGGGTCAGGGCTCGTCTTCCCATCGCCCATAATAGACCCACATGTGTATCTCTGTTTGGATTAAAACGTAATTGAAAGAATCTGTCAGCTGTTTATGTGGGTGGTGTTGAGCTAACGACGAGACACATCACTAGATACAGCGGGCAATGATGTCTTCACAAGAACTCAGGAGGCGTTTTAATCCAATATGTTCTTCTTGTAAGGTCTATTCAGGCCATTTCAAGTTTTGTTCACTCTGATATTATATCGTGTAAGAAGTTTATTTGGGTTTCAAATAGCCTGAACACGTGAGTGGGCAGAGACGTTGACAACCGATTGACCGAAGTAATCCGGTTGTAGGCCTTTTACTAAGGCAGCTGATGATCAAGATGAAATGGAAGCTTATCGAATGTCAGTCTTCCCGTCTTAAAAATCGAAAAAAAATCGAAGAAAAATAGTTGAATGAAAGCAGTTGATGCATAAATGTCGAAAGATGTTAAGTAATAAAAGCAGCATTTGGGTGATTGATCATAGACTGATGTGATATGAAGGGAGAAGGGCTGCAAGGACAGGCCAATGTGCTGCGGTGAAGGCCAAATGAACGACTCTGCGGTGAAAACCAAGTGTGTGGCCCTGCGGTGAAGGCCAAGTGCACGGCCCTGTGTTGAAGGCCAGGTACACTGCCCTACGTTGAAACCAAGTGCACGACACTGCGGAGAAGGCCAAATGCGCGGCCCTGCATTGAGCCACAGATCAAACAGAAGACGCGCAGAGGTCGAGGCCTTGTTAATGTAAATCTACGAAATATCTTATCACCTTAACAGTCACATCAGGAAGACCAACTTCTACGGGATGAAGTCAGCAAGAGCCACGTTGTTTCGCCGTTTTCCATGTTAGGTCAGAGTCCAGGAAAAAGTGGGGAAGAGGACCTTCTCCGCAAGGCAGTGCACTTGGTCTTCTCCGCAAGGCAGTGCACTTGGTCTTCACCGCATGGCAGTGCACTTGGTCTTCTCCGCAAGGCAGTGCACTTGGTCTTCTCCGCAAGGCAGTGCACTTGGTCTTCACCGCAAGGCAGTGCACTTGGTCTTCACCGCAAGGCAGTGCACTTGGTCTTCACCGCAAGGCAGTGCACTTGGTCTTCTCCGCAAGGCAGTGCACTTGGTCTTCTCCGCAAGGCAGTGCACTTGGTCTTCACCGCAAGGCAGTGCACTTGGTCTTCACCGCAAGGCAGTGCACTTGGTCTTCTCCGCAAGGCAGTGCACTTGGTCTTCACCGCAAGGCAGTGCACTTGGTCTTCACCGCATGGCAGTGCACTTGGTCTTCTCTGCAAGGCAGTGCACTTGGTCTTCACCGCAAGGCAGTGCACTTGGTCTTCACCGCAAGGCAGTGCACTTGGTCTTCACCGCAAGGCAGTGCACTTGGTCTTCACCGCAAGGCAGTGCACTTGGTCTTCACCGCAAGGCAGTGCACTTGGTCTTCTCCGCAAGGCAGTGCACTTGGTCTTCACCACAAGGCAGTGCACTTGGTCTTCACCGCAAGGCAGTGCACTTGGTCTTCTCCGCAAGGCAGTGCACTTGGTCTTCACCGCAAGGCAGTGCACTTGGTCTTCTCCGCAAGGCAGTGCATTTGGTCTTCACCGCAAGGCAGTGCACTTGGTCTTCTCCGCAAGGCAGTGCACTTTGTCTTCACCGCAGGGCTGAGAACTTTGTCTTCATCGCAGGAGAAGTAGTGGCCTATCGGAAGGAAGAGAATATCGCGTGTGTGTCTGTGTGAAAGAGATAGATAGAAATAGAGATAGATAGATAGATGGATGGATGGATGGATGGATGGATGAATGGATGGATGGAGAGACAGACAGACAGACAGACAGACAGACAGACAGAGAGACTAAGACAGAGAGACTGGATATCCGATACACAGAAAAATATGAGGTGGCACGAATAGGCCTAGAAATTCGAGTACGATGACGCGGTGAGGGCGAGAGCTAGATTAGAGCTTTAAGCATTTTGTAAAAAAACGAGGATATCTTTTGCCGAAAATACTAAATTTCTTCCATTTGGTAGATAATTCTGGGTGGCCGCCGCCATCTTGTCATTTTCCTGATTGGCTGATGGGAATCACGTGGCGCGATTTGACTGGACGCTTCCGCTACAGCGTCGACGAATCAGGGGAACGATTCTTTGGATCACTTCGAGACAGTTCAAAAGAACAGATTTCGTATCAGTTTCGCTGTAGACACAACATGACGTCAAGTTCTCGACTGACATCTAGTGACGGCGAATACATCATACACACGTTTGCCACACATAACTGGTAAGATAATCGATGGTCTAATTATATTGCTATGCCGCCTGTAGCAAAGGATGTCCTGTATGCCTAATATAAACCAAAACTAATTAATCCCTCGTGGGTAAGTTGGTTCTCTGCACTTAACTTTAAGGAAGGCATTTTAGAGGCAGTAAGTTGATGAGAAAAATTATAGAACGAATTAATTAAAAAATGCAATATTTGAAATAGAATTACATTAATTTCTTTGCTGTTTTTTTACCTTTTCATAAATTTGTGAAATTAACGTAAGGAAGAGGTTCAAATAAGTTATTGCGATGAAAAATGAAAAAGACGTGTATTCGATCGATTGCTGTTTAAATAATTGGTTTTGAATGACACTAACGTTCACATTATGTTAAGAGAGAAATGCAGATCAATCAGCGAGTCTCGTAATAAAATGTTTGAATCACTTTCTAATCGAAAGATATTCATATTGGGACTATTTAAAATCTCTTTAAACAAAACATTACGCGACCTGAAGACGAGTAAACGTTTTAGAAACGAAATCAATGTGTATTAAATATTGGACAATGGGTCGTCGCAAGAAGATTTTACATGCTTTTTTTGCTGCTGTCTTTTCTGTTCATTCTCTCTTTCTGGTGTCTTCTAATTGCCCGCATTGTCTTCCATTTCCTATTCTTCCTATTTTCTTGTCTTCCTCGTTTCTTCTCGGTTTTTTAAATTTTCATCCTCGTGTTTGTCTCTGTATTTTCCTCTACATCTGCAACTTCTTTAACTTCTCTTATTCTGGTTTTCTTCAGGCAACCTGTTTTTCTCTTGACTGCTCGGTCTTCGATCAATGACATCACGACATCGCCCTAATATGGCTGATGCTGTCTGTATATACTGTCGACGGCATCAGCTGACGATCAGTACTTTCGTCATTCCTACATCCACAATCCTTCCCAACATTCCGTCTGCCTTCTTCGCTGCCCTTTCGCTGCCTTCTCGTTGAATTATTTCCTGCATACATTCCGCATTGCATTCTTGCCTGTCTTTCGCTTCTCTTCTTGCCTACTCGTTCTGGAAATCATTGACGAAACACAAAAACAAGACCGACGACGATTCTGCCTCCGTCATATGTTCAGTAAATCGATAGGAGAACAGAGAAGATCGGAACGGATGCAACAGGATTTAAGGAGACAAGGATACAGCAATGCAATATGAACCAGACAGACACAGAGATAGGCTCAGACAGCAATGATATAAGAGGCAAGGAGACAGCGAGACAGAAATGCAATTGGAGGCAGAGAGACAGAGAGACAGCGATGCAATATGAGGCAGAGAGACAGGCTCAGACAGCAATAATAAAAGAGGCAAGGAGACCGAGAAAGACAGAAATGCAATATCAAGCAAGGAGACAAATAGATAGCAATGATACATATGAGGCAGAGAGACAAAGAAACGGACAACCGATCGTTAGTCATAAACGAAGCGCTGTCTGGCTGCGTGAATTCCATTTCAAAACGACCATTGAACATCGCTCGAAAATTTTCGCGTTATCGACTCATGTTTGACGAAGCGGAAAATCCACGCTCTATTTAGACTCAGCGGCTGATTGGCTGTAGCACGCCCCTTCATTTTGGGTTCTCCACTTGCCTCCCCATCCATTGGCCTTCCCATCCATTGGCCTCCCCATCCATTGGCCTTCCCATCCATTGGCCTTCCCATCCATTGGCCTTCCCATGCTGTTCTTATGCCTACTCTTTATCCCT
Organism: Bimastos eiseni; assembly: GCA_959347315.1. Classification (NCBI taxonomy): domain Eukaryota; kingdom Metazoa; phylum Annelida; class Clitellata; order Crassiclitellata; family Lumbricidae; genus Bimastos; species Bimastos eiseni. The sequence goes on along the minus strand of OY365809.1, from coordinate 35,496,589 downwards.
CTTCTCCTTACTCTTCTTCTTATCCTCCTCATCGTCGTTCACTTTCGTCTGGCTCAACCCTTGCATATCGTCCATCCGCCTGTTCTTGCCATCCTCAGCTTTCCACCGCCTCCAATCCCTTTCTCCTCCTCTTCCTCCTCCTTACGTCAGTTCGCCGGCATTTTCATTCCTTTTCTTCTATTTTAGAACTTCAGGCATATAAGCTCTATCTCGCCTGCTCCATCTAGTCCACTCCATCTAGTCCTCTCCATCTAGTACTCTCCATCTAGTTCTCTCCATCTAGTCCTCTCCTTCTAGTCCTCTCCATCTAGTCCTCTCCATCTAGTCCTCTCCCTCTAGTCCTCTCCATCAAGAACTCTCCATCTTGTCCTCTCCATCTAGTCCTCTCCATCTAATTCTCTCCATCTAGTCTTTTCCATCAAGTACTCTCATTCTAATTCTCTCCATCTAGTATTCTCCATCTAGTCCTCTACATCTAGTACTCTCTATCAAGTACTCTACATCTAGTCCTCTCCATCTAGTCCTCTCCGTATAGTCCTCAACGTCTATTCCTCTCAATCTAGTCCTCTACGTCTTGTCCTCTCCATCTAGTCCTCTCGATCTAGTCCTCTCCGTCTAGTCCTCTCCAGCTAGTTCTCTAAATCTAGTCCTCTCCATCTAGTCCTCTCCATCTAGTCCTCTCCAGCTAGTTCTCTAAATCTAGTCCTCTCCATCTAGTACTCTCCATCTAGTCCTCTCCATCTAGTCCTCTCCATCAAGAACTCTCCATCTTGTCCTCTCCATCTAGTCCTCTCCATCTAATTCTCTCCATCTAGTCTTTTCCATCAAGTACTCTCATTCTAATTCTCTCCATCTAGTATTCTCCATCTAGTCCTCTACATCTAGTACTCTCTATCAAGTACTCTCCATCTAGTCCTCTCCATCTAGTCCTCTCCATCTAGTCCTCTCCATCGAATTCTCTCCATCAAGTACTCTCCATCTTGTCCTCTCCATCTAGTCCTCTCCATCTATTTCTCTCCGTCTAGTCCTCTCCATCAAGTACTCTCCATCTAATTCTCTCCATCTAGTCCTCTTCATCTAGTCCTCTCCATCTAATTCTCTCCATCTAGTACTCTCCATCTAATTCTGTCCATCTAGTCCTCTACATCAAGTACTCTACATCTAGTCCTCTACATCTAGTACTCTCCATCAAGTACTCTCCATCTAGTCCTCTCCATCTAGTCCTCTCCATCTAATTCTCTCCATCTAGTTCTCTCCATCTAGTACTCTCCTTTTAGTTCTCTCCATCTAATTCTCTCCATCTAGTCCTCTCCATCTAGTCCTCTCCATCTAGTACTCTCCATCTAGTACTCTCCATCTAATTCTCTCCATCTAGTCCTTTCCATCAAGTACTCTCATTCTAATTCTCTCCATCTAGTACTCTACATCTAGTCCTCTCCATCTAGTACTCTCCATCAAGTACTCTCCATCTAGTCCTATCCATCTAATTCTCTAAATCTAGTTCTCTCCATCTAGAACTCTCCATCTAGTCCTCTCCATCTAGTCCTCTCCATCTAGTACTCTCCATCTAATTCTCACCATGTAGTCCTCTCCATGAAGTACTCTCCATCTTGTCCTCTCCATCTAGTCCTCTCCATCTAATTCTCTCCATCTAGTCCTCTCCATCAAGTATTCTCCATCTTGTCCTCTCCATCTAGTCCTCTCCATCTAATTCTCTCCATCTAGTCCTATCCATCAAGTACTCTCATTCTAATTCTCTCCATCTAGTACTCTCCACCTAGTCCTCTCCATCTAGTACTCTCTATCAAGTACACTCCATCTAGTCCTCTCCATCTAATTCTCTCCATCTAGTACTCTCCATCTAATTCTCCCCATCTAGTCCTCTCCATCTAGTCCTCTCCATCTAGTACTCTCCATCTAATTCTCTCCATCTAGTTCTCTCCATCTGGTACTCTTCATCTAGTCCTCTCCATCTAGTCCTCTTCTACTAGTTCTCTCCTTCTAATTCTCTCCATCTAGTCCTCTCCATCTAGTCCTCTCCATCTAGTACTCTCCATCTAATTCTCTCCATCTAGTCCTCTCCATCAAGTACTCTCCATCTAATTCTCTCCATCTAGTCCTCTCCATCAAGTACTCTCCATCTTGTCCTCTCCATCTTGTCCTCTCCATCTAGTCCTCTCCGTCTAGTCCTCTCCATCTAGTACTCTCCATCTAATACTCTCCATCTAGTTCTCTCCATCTGGTACTCTCCATCTAGTCCTCTCCATCTAGTCCTCTTCTACTAGTTCTCTCCTTCTAATTCTCTCCATCTAGTCCTCTCCATCTAGTCCTCTCCATCTAGAACTCTCCATCTAATTCTCTCCATCTAGTCCTCTCCATCAAGTACTCTCCATCTAATTCTCTCCATCTAGTCCTCTCCATCAAGTACTCTCCATCTTGTCCTCTCCATCTAGTCCTCTCCATCTAACTCTCTCCATCTAGTCCTCTCCATCAAGTACTCTCCATCTAATTCTCTCCATCTAGTCCTCTCCATCAAGTACTCCCCATCTAATTCTCTCCATTTAGTCCTCTCCATCTAGTCCTCTCCTTCTAGTTCTCTCCATCTAGTCCTCTCCATCAAGTGCTCTCCTTCTTGTCCTCTCCATCTAGTCCTCTCCATCTAATTCTCTCCATCTAGTTTTTTCCATCAAGTACTCTCATTCTAATTCTCTCCATCTAGTACTCTCCATCTAGTCCTCTCCATCTGGTACTCTCTATCAAGTACTCTCCATCTAGTCCTCTCCATCTAGTCTTCTTTGTCGAATTCTCTCCATCTAATTCTCTCCATCTAGTTCTCTCCATCTGGTACTCTTCATCTAGTCCTCTCCATCTAGTCCTCTTCATCTAGTCCTCTCCATCTAGTCCTCTCAATCTAGTACTCTCCATCTAATTCTCTCCATCTAGTCCTCTCCATCAAGTACTCTCCATCTTGTCCTCTCCATCTAGTCCTCTCCGTCTAGTCCTCTCCATCTAGTACTCTCCATCTAATTCTGTCCATCTAGTTCTCTCCATCTAGTACTCTCCATCTAGTCCTCTCCATCTAGTCCTCTTCTACTAGTTCTCTCCTTCTAGTTCTCTCCATCTAGTTCTCTCCATCTAGTCCTCTCCATCTGGTACTCTCCATCTAATTCTCTCCATCTAGTCCTCTCCATCAAGTACTCTCCATCTAATTCTCTCCATCTAGTCCTCTCCATCTAGTAATCTCCATCTAATTCTCTCCATCTAGTCCTCTCCATCAAGTACTCTCCATCTTGTCCTCTCCATCTAGTCCTCTCCATCAAATTCTCTCCATCTAGTCCTCTCCATCAAGTACTCTCCATCTAATTCTCTCCATCTAGTCCTCTTTATCAAGTACTCTCCATCTAGTCCTCTCCATCTAGTCCTCTTTGTCGAATTCTCTCCATCTAGTACTCTCCATCTATTTCTCTCCATCTGGTCCTCTCCATCAAGTACTCTCCATCTTGTCCTCTTCATCTAGTCCTCTCCATCTAGTCCTCTCCATCTAGTACTCTCCATCTAATTCTGTCCATTTAGTCCTCTCCATCAAGTACTCTCCATCTTGTCCTCTCCATCTAGTCCTCTCCGTCTAGTCCTCTCCATCTGGTACTCTCCATCTAATTCTGTCCATCTAGTTCTCTCCATCTAGTACTCTCCATCTAGTCCTCTCCACCTAGTCCTCTTCTACTAGTTCTCTCCTTCTAATTCTCTCCATCTAGTCCTCTCCATCTAGTCCTCTCCATCTAGTACTCTCCATCTAATTCTCTCCATCTAGTCCTCTCCATCAAGTACTCTCCATCTAGTCCTCTCCATCTAGTCCTCTCCATCTAGTACTCTCCATCTAATTCTCTCCATCTTGTCCTCTCCATCAAGTACTCTCCATCTTGTCCTCTCCATCTAGTCCTCTCCATCTAATTCTCTCCATCTAGTCCTCTCCATCAAGTACTCTCCATCTTGTCCTCTCCATCTAGTCCTCTCCATCTATTTCTCTCCATCTAGTCCTCTCCATCAAGTACTCTCCATCTAATTCTCTCCATCTAGTCCTCTCCATCAAGTACTCTCTATCTAATTCTCTCCATCTAGTCCTCTCTATCTAGTCCTCTCCATCTAATTCTCTCCATCTAGTACTCTCCATCTAATTCTGTCCATCTAGTCCTCTCCATCAAGTACTCTCCATCTTGTCCTTTCCATCTAGTCCTCTCCATCTAATTTTCTCCATCTAGTCCTCTCCATCAAGTACTCTCCATCTTGTCCTCTCCATCTGGTCCTCTCCATCTAATTCTCTCCATCTAGTCCTCTCCATCCTTCCGATTGTCCTTCTGTCCTCTGTTGATCTTTGTTGCTTTGGCGTCTTCTTTCTTCCGTTGTTCTATTTGTGTTTCTATATATTCTTCCTCTGATTCGTTTTCCCCATTTCTCCTATTGTTATCCCTGTTGCTGCTTAGCTTTCTACATTTTTTTTAATAATCTGTATATCTCCTCATGCTCGCAACTCTCTCAGTGAGTCTGTCTTTCGCTCAAACCTGAAAACCTACCTCTTCCAGTCTCCCTATGGGTCCTTATGGTTGCGCGACTTCAAGGTGCACTTCTAAACTTTCTGTTAGGATGGCATTATCAAATTACAGTTGTGTTGTATTGTAATAATCTTGCGCATCGCTAAGTCCGTTATAATTAGACTATGTTCTATCTTCTCATCTGTTTTTCAAACTTCTTTCTTCGCTACTTTCCAGAATTGTTTCTGTATAGCTTGCAGTGTGTCACTCTCTTCCTTTACTTCTTCCTGTTTCGCCTTCGTCGGTCGGTCATTTTCTGTTTCTCTTCTGTTTCTCTAAGCTTCACAGTTTCCACCGCTCGTAATCATTCATTCTAATATGCCATTTTCCACTTTTCCCTCACTCCTCCGCCAAAGTCTCAGCTACATCTCACTACTGTCTTTCATCCCATTTTACTTCTTCATCTATTCTTCCAAGACCTTTTCCAGCGCTTTCCTTCCTCTCTGGGCTAGCGCCGAAACGCGTGTTCACCCACCGTTTAGACGTTTTCTTTGCTGTCGCAGTCGGCTGTTGACTGAGGAGGCATTTTCCAGACCATTTGATCCAGATGAATGTCTTCCACATTTTTCAGACCATTTGATCCAGATGAATGTCTTCCACTTTTTCCAGACCATTTGATCCAGATGAATGTCTTCCACTTTTTCCAGACCATTTGATCCAGATGAATGTCTTCCACTTTTTCCAGACCATTTGATCCGAATGAATGTCTTTAACTTTTTCCAGATCATTTAATCCGGATGAATGTCTTCCACTCTTTCCAGACCATTTGATCCAGATGAATGTCTTCCACTCTTTCCAGACCATTTGAGCCAGATGAATGTCTTCCACCTGGTCTGTCAAATGAATACGAAGAGTGGCATGCTGCTTATCTATCGCATTCGATAAATGGCGACACAAGTCGGATTCTGACACAGGAGAAGGTGCATTTTTGCCTTCTGTTTTGCCGTTGGCTTCGAGTGGTCGGATTTCTTTATTTAAGACCTCCACGGATTGCAATGTTTCAGGAATCGATTTTACTTTGGTGATTTCATTGGCGTACGCTAGTAGCCTACAACGTCAGCATAGATTGTTTCAGTTTAGATGAGAAGATGACTGGAGGGAGCTGAAATATACTATACATAGCCTACTGGAGAACAGTGATTGAGGCATTAGTCTCAACCAATAGAACTCTGCTAGAGAGGAATAGGTTTTCGCCGTAAAGTATAGCCAACATAATTATATAGGTTAGATTAGGACATTTCCGTCCAGTTTTGATGGATTCATTAATGATCATCAATAACTTAACGATGGTCTTGTCTTCTTCCTTAGAATGCAATGTTAACATGAATCTGTGAACATCCATTGTTTCACTTATTTATGGCGTCATTTTGGTATCCATTATGTTTTGATGCCTTCATATTGGTACTGAAGATGAATTTCAAATATATGTCAATTAAGCAAGCAAATTAATGGAGAATAGGCTTTGAAAATCTACAATTGACGTAAATTTGCACTTTGGGTTTTTCGTTTATTACCCCATGCAAGCAAATCCATTGTTTTGCACAGCGATCGATGTGAAAATAAAAAAAATGTTCCTGTGGTCCATGCTACGACAAATTAGACTGCTTGTTGAATTACTCGATCGTCAGATTTATCATTTGATATTTGTCATATATTATTTGTCTCTGTTATTATTTAAATTGCGCTGAAGTCGAAATGATTGATTTGTACATGATACAGTTGCTCATTTGAAACTAATACTTTTACTTCGACAGAGACTACGGCGATCAGTGTGCTGGCCGTTCCTATCTCTGTGTGTAGTGTCGTGATTGTGGTCTTTCAACTTGTAATTGTAGTGAGTAGGTGCCTCATCAAACATTTAATTTATGACGAGTGACGTAATGAAGCGTTAGAAAGCGAATAAAACCATACGCCTACCAGAATCATGCGGATATTCTTATATCACGTTGAGACAAAACATCTAGGAAGCACTGAACTTGCTTTTAAATGCTTCTTAACAACGGGACCGACATCATTGTAATTATTCAGTGCGCAAACGAAATTTTAATTTCACTAAAATCGCTGACTTCAGCACGCAATATAGTTACTAATTGTATTTTTATCAGTTCAATTGCCAACTAAAATATTCATAACAATATCTTTGAGCTGTCTAAGCTACGATGACATGTCATGACAGCGTTTTGGGGATATTTTCTGTTAGATTTTTCTTATTTTCTTATAAACACGGCTGTGGTTGCAAAGTTTTAATCAGTCTCTCTTCTTCTTGTAGTGTTTCCAACTACCAGTGCTTGAAGTTGAAGCGACTCGCTCACCATGTCATTGAATTGCATCTTGGTAAGTATAATTCACTAGCAGTGCAAATTCTTCCTTTCATCTTCCAAAACCATCCTTTGAGCAATTTCACTGCATCGTTGGACTAGTTTGCACTCATCCTTGTCCGTAACAATGTTCAGGTATGTATTACAGGCAAGGATGAGTGCCTAAAGCGTTATATACAAAATTGGTACATCTGTGTTTAACAAGGCAGTGCGGTGATATGAGTCAGATGAGGTTGAAAATTTATATATAGCATAACATTTAGCCATTTTTCCATCTACCTACCAAAAGTTATTAAAATTGGTGGAAATTTGACAAAGTTCTGACAGAAACAATTTTGCACAGTTTTTTTAAGACACGATGTAAAAACATACATACACACATGCGCACATTCATAACTAGTGTAAATTTTTGCATGTGTGCAAATGTACACTACGATGTTTCGCCCTTTCGGTGAATGGGTGTTATTATAGCTACTTCTATGCAGCTTGGAAAGTGAAATTGTGGATGCCCTCTGCTGTCCGATCAGTGCATTTGCTACAGCCACATAACTATGAAAGTCGCAACAATTTTGGACGACGAAGGCGATGACGGTTGCGATTAACCAGACGACTGACTGACTAACTGACTAGGGCTACATGTCAACTAAGTACGATTTGTATGAACATAAAGACTGTCTTGTATTTTCTTTGAATAACAGGAATTCCAGACCAAGTGAATGGCCACGCCTACTGCCAAACGGAAGTCTACCACAACGTTCAGATCCTAACGAGTAGGTTCACTTTCTGTATTTGATGTCATAGTAGTTTGTGGATCTACAATTGAGGCGGTGATTTATAGAGACAGAGCATTCAATTCCTCTATGCAATGGCTGCTTGAGTTCAGCCCTAGTGGTATGGTGACGATCCAAGACAGAGATAAACAACTGTTTAAATGGAAGATCCTTCGAAGCGTCATTCGAGGTCTGAGCATTCCGTTTATATACTGGAGACGCAAACCCGACACTTTAATCCAAAGAGCAACTTCTAGACGACTCATCTACCGACCACTAAAGGATGAAGGATGAAGGGTTGAGTTTGCACCTACTGGCGTCCTATTATATTCCACGCTCAGTCACCCATCCAAGAACTCATTGGAATCGGTTGGCCTGTGTCTGCCAGCGTCAAACTGGAAAATGTCCACCTGGAGGAGAACTAATTGCGGTTCCTGCCCCCTTTGACGATTTATTTATTATTCTAATCTGAATTTATGACTTGTCATTGCTCCGTTGACTAACACAGAAGCACCAATCGATGACGCGCCAGTCAGGTCAATGTCTAGAGCATCATCCACTGTGGTCTGAGACTGAGATACGTCTCTTGATGGATATCAATTGAATAGGTCGAACTTAATCGAAAATAATTCAAAGCAATTTTGACCTTGCAACAACGTCGCTTTACATACTGAAGTGGCACGGTTCGATCGATTGCTTTACATTACCAACAGAGTGCCTCTGAAAAGTCACTCTTAAGTGGCGCTATGATAAATGTTCATTACAATTACTGCTAACAAATCGAGCAATGAAGAGGACCTAAAAGAATGAATAGAGTAAACAACGAGCGATTATCAAATGACTCCATTGATCACCAAGTTTGTTTCGCAAATTCTTTCAAGATCTTCGTCTTATTGTTAAATTTTCTCACGTTGATTTAATGTCTCAGTAATAAGGTTATTTCTATATTGCAGCTCACATAATGAAACGCACTGCTTGCGTTTTCCTAATCTGACGATGCAGAAAGCTTCCATTACGTTATAATGCAATCGGTCGACGACTTTTGGCTCTTAATAAAAGCGCTATGCAAATTAGAAATTGATTGCATTTGATACAAATGAGTAGCAAGCGTGCAAACAAACAGGCTGAGTGAGTGGTACCTGTAGATAAAACGATACACAATAATGAAAGCCGAACAATAAAACAAATGTTACCGAATAATCACAGTTAGCCATGGACTTCCACGCTGAGGTTTGTTACATAGATGAGATGGAATCCGAGGTAATTTAGGAGCTCATGGGTCTAATGACCTAAGCATGTTAACTATTCTGACTTAGAGTTCAGCATTGAATATTGGCCAACCATGGATTATGTAAGGTCATGCATAAAACAGGTCAAAAAACGACGATATAGACCCAAATATATATATATATATTTATGATGACTCTTCGTCTTTGTTCCTTATTAAAGTGGACTAAGATAGACCAATACAGATGCAGACAGCATGAAGCGGATGACTGTGAGAGAGACAGATGGAGGTCTAACTGAAACCCTGGCAATCTAATCAACTGACCAATCGACCAACTGACCAAGACACCGATTCACAGACGAGAAGTCAGACGAATTGGCATACTTTAATAGTGTATATCATGACAATAGTAATTTTTTCGGGTTACTTTCAAACTGACAAACCGCAATTTGAATGAATGATGGCAAGTTATTTCAGGAGGACAATTTTACTGTCGGCAGCCATTACGCTAAACATCTCAGTTTAACAAAAGCCGCCGCCTAGCGAAAGAAGGACTAACCAACCTTACGGGGGAAACGAATATCAACCTCAGTTCCTCATCTCTGCGCCCCAGTGTCCATTACTCAACGCCTGCCCTTTATGAGCCAAGGCCAGACAATGCCAGTGAGAGAGTGTACGTTGCATGCTGGTTGATATGTCTGTGTTTTCTTGGTCGTTGAGGCGATGGAAGTGCTTCTCCAGCAACGCCCTCTGTCTGTCCTCATCCTGGTATGCATCACACGGCGCCATCTGACGGATGTATTTATCGGCTCAACGTCGGATGTCGCAGCGAGAATAGCATCGAGATAGACCACAGCTGCAGTCCAGGCAGACCAGGTCAAACGCCTTCCTATCTATATATGTCTCTCAGACTTAAGAAATCTGATCAAGATAAAATACTAATAATTATAAGATGTTTTAATCTATGGTAACAAGATCTGTTTTCGTTTTTACTCTGTCAATTCAATTATCCGCTAGTAGCCTACCAGACAGAGTTGTAACTAGTATTTTAGGGACCCTTCGCAGAATTCTTCTATTAAAGGGTCACTTTCTTTCTCTCCCCATAACTACAGCATCTGTTCATATGACAATTTGTAAATAGTTTCAGACTTTTAAGTACATCATTTAAAATTAATGTTTCGTGCTTTTTTGCTGGCAAAATTTGTAAAAACTTTATGGTATGAGGAGACAACGAAGAGGCTATTTCTTGTGCTATCGATAGTCATATGCTGCTGCGTATGTCTAAGAACGACCCTTTTGCCAATCCCGCATTTGATTAAAAGAGAAGGGCGACTCTTATCGTACGCGTCATGAAACATCATTTTGAAAGAAATTGTCAGAAAACTCATTGAGACGACGATCAGTGACCAAGAGATTCGAGTAATCAGAGTCTCATCGGAATAAAAACCAAATCGTTTGTAGGCATCGTCTTCTATATTTAGTACAACAAATGTCTCATGTATCTGTCTGTGTTGGAGTATCTAGTTTTCTTTAATAAACGTTAGAGGACTCCTTTGCTAAGCAGGGCAACGTTTTTATACACTCTTATTCATACGAAAAATAATTATATCTCTCTGCTCTATCTACGCGGTGTCTACTCTGTCTATATTTAGCTACACGTATGTCTATCGAAGCTGTTTGACAACATTTAGGCCTACTGTGCTCGCAGGATTTGGTCAGTGTCTCTTTGATGGCTTAGAGAAGGCTAGGTGTTGTCAGTCTCCTCGTCTTAAATAGACATTAAGTTTAGAGTGGCATATATATGTATATATATATATATATATTATTTCATACATGAAAATCTTCGATAGAAAGTGTTTCGGTCTTACAATGAAATGATGTTTGTTTTTTTCATTTGTTCAGGCATAAGCTTAGAATGCCTGGTGACGTGGACAGAAGGCCAAAGGTCATTCGTAATTGTTAAGTCGAAACAATCGGATCTTCTCAATTGCTACGTTAGTTGTTGTACCTTTCTTTGTTAAAAGATTATTGATACCTAATCTGATGTTTTAGTCGAGTCTTAACTAATCTATTTTAGCCTGTAGCTTAACCGAGTTCACTGTATATAGTCCATCCTTGCCTAGTCTAGCGTCATTTAGTTCATTGAGTTATCCTAGTTCTGTTAATTCAACTAATCATTTGGAATTGATTTGCTGGTTCAGTCTTACAATGCAGAGGAAAGACCTTAGATCACTCTAAGCAATGTTCAATTATAGGTGCATAATTAAATCTGTGCTCCCAGGTCGATCAGTTCGGACTTGGACTTGAGTCCATCTTGAACACTGGGATGCACTGCGTGAGATCTTATGATCAACCTGAGCAACGATACTCGATTGTTGCAAAGGTCAAGACCATACATCTACCTCTGTAGAGGTAATTAAAAGTCACAAAGGTTGAGACCATACACGTACCTCTGAAGAGGTCATTAAAAGCGCAGTCGCGAACATAACGGAAGCCTCTTTGGCTGAAGCACAAGTGTTAGGCCTACTCCAGCTGGGGCCAGCCAATGGAAGCCCTGGAAGCCTTTGGTCTGACATCTTGCTTTGGTACTCATATAACGACTCCTAAGGATGAATTTAAAAGTGGTAGTCAGATTCCGTCGTTTTCCACGAAGGTCACCTTGATAAGATGTAAGTCATGTCGATTACGTTTGACTTAACTGATGCGTCGTATCAAGGAAACCATCGACCATCGATGACGTAATTACCGAAATGGCGTACTAGTTAATTATGATACCGAAACGGATAATGAGACTTTAAGCCACTAATTTTCTTCGAAAGTCTTCATTACAATTTTGCTTGGCTTTAACAACTGCGACCGCTTCGGAAGCTTATTTAAATTGTATTTAGCTAATTGAATGCAATTTTCATGGTTTTTATGTTTCATCTAGTTTGAATAAGAGTCAAAATTTAATTTGAACTTAAACAGTCAGATTCATATCGTTAAATGTCGACAGAAGACTTGCACTGCATGCTTTGGAATTTGTAAGTAAAGCTGTTCTGGTTCTTAGAGCTTTCGAGAAGAATCTACGGGAATGGGATTTGGAGTCGACAGTTCATGCAACCGAAATGTTACACTCATTGGTCACCAATATACTCACCTTTACGCTTCATTAAGACATGGTAAAAAAAACTCTACACATTTGCCAACGCATTTGATTTGTTCTGTGTATACATGTCTGTAGAAATGCATGTCCGTCCTTAGGTGGTTCTGGCTTGATCATCGAATGCCTATAAAGCCAGGCCATTTTGACTATCAGCATACATAAAATATTGGCTGGGCCTTTGCCAGGATTTGAAATCCTGCCTGAAACACTGCTCTTGTATACTTAGCCCGATACCACAGCGAATAGTGATTTGAGTCACTATTCGCTGTGGTATCGGGCTAGAAAAAGTCAGGTTTAATTTAATCTCCTAACTGTGGTTCCGATGATGATCTCACGGAGTGGTTGATATTCCACTCGGTTGTAAAGATAACACGATTGACACTCGTCAAGAAAAAAGTTCAATCAGTGCTCACATGTTGTAGCATTTGCTTCCTTAATAATTAATAGATGCCAGTTTTGCGTAAATTACCCAAAGAAACAATGCCGCATTAATTACCATCTTGAAACCGAAATCTGTGTCAGTGGACAGTGGCTGAGAATTCTTCAGATCTTATGCGTAATAATTATTACGAATTCGTCTCTTTGTCCTTCAAACGATGAGAAAATTTTTATTCACTCATACGTGGTCGTGAAATTATGTAGCTAATCAGGGCTTTCATTTCTAGCTTCACCTGTCAGAGAGGTAGACTAACACTTCACGACCTCATGAACATATATATATATATGTATATAATTATATATATTATTTATACAGGGTGGCGCAAAGAAAGTGGGACCGCCTAGTATAATATCAAATAATTATTTTTTTGCTAACTTTTCTTTTATGAAAAACAAGTAAATTGTTGCCGTGATAGTCTATACAAAATCAGAAATCAAATTCAATGTGTCCTCCTCGGTTCTCAACAGTTTTTTCTAAACGCCTGCGCCACTGGTCAATGCTTCTGTTTATAAACCGCTGAGAGAGTTTTTGCCACTCTTCAACGATGGCCAATTTCAATTGATCTATTGTTGCAAATTTACGACGAAGGTAGACTTTTTGCTGGAGGGCACCCCAAATAGCATAATCTACCGTGTTTAGGTCCGGGCTATTTGGGGGCCACATGTCTGGTTCGATGAAGCTGACATTCTCCCGAAGAAGAAGGTTTATCGTGTTTCTTGCCGTATGCGAAGGAGCTCTGTCCTGTTGCTGTGTCCAATTTTGCCGATTACATCTCGCTCGAATATCCGGAAGCAATCCTTGTATTAAGACGTGATTACAATAATACTCACTGTTCACTTTCGCTCCAGGTTCAGCAAACACCACACTGGTTTTTCCCATCCGAGACACACCAACCGAAACCATGATGCCACGACTGAAATGTTCACGTTCGCGTACGAGTCTCGTTGCTGGAACTTGTTGTTTCTTTATTGTATCAGAATAAACACGATCATTTTGAGAATTAACCGGTGTGGCGAGAGTAAATGTCTTTTCGTCTGTAAACCAAATACTTCGTACACTTCTCTCGTTTGGAAATCTGTCAAGTAACTGTTGACTTCGCTGCAGGCGTTTAAATTTGCAGTTTTCGTTTATAACCTGCCCTATTACGCGTTTGTATGTTTGAAGTTGCAAATCTTGCTTTATAATGCGTTGCACTGTTCTTCGTGATGTGCCAGTTTCTCTTTCAATTTCCCGTGGACTCTTGTGGCTGCGAGGATCATCATCCTGGCTACAAATCAGCTCACTCACACGCTGAATATTTGGTGCTGTTCTAACGAACTTCGGGCGACCGCTTCCAGATTTACGCGCTGTCGTACCATCGGCATCAATTTGTTTACAAAGTCGATTAAGACTTGTTTTACTCCAGGCTTTATTTGGAAACTCAGTAATCATTCGCCTAGCTCCCCATTGTTTTTCAATTCGCAAATGTTTTATGAGAATACGATCTTCTGCTGTTATTTTTGTCATTTTATAAACAGTGCAAAAATTACATAAACTATAAAAATGACCTAAACTATGACGATGACGATCTGAACTTCACGAAATAGTGACGTCATACGTTGGGTTAGTGAGTAAGGATTATTTTACAGTAAAAAACCGCCTAAAACATAATTTCATATATTTTGCACAAGATTTCACGAAACGGTCCCACTTTCTTGGCGCCACCCTGTATAATAAAAGTTTAATCGGTGGACTTTTGTTGTGCAGAGAACTGTCGACACGAACTGAGGACGACGATGGTGAGCAGAAGGTTGGCGCAACATAAAGCGACAACGACGGCAACAATAAGCAACGACTGGCCATTCTCCAATAGAAATTATCATAACAAAGACATCTCCATTCGACATTCGCATTCCGGCGATTATGATGATGATGAGGACGACGACGATGACTACAGCGATTCCGATGACGGAACTAACTCTAGTGGAACGGAAGAGAACATTGATTCAATCGATCGGTCGAGGGGAGGGACAGATGCTGGTCTGGTCAGAGAAGAAGGGGTGCGGGCAGAGTATGACCGTCACACTCTGCCGACTCCAGGTCATAGGGTCCCATCAGTCGACGAAGGGACACCGCCGAGACGAAGGCCAGGGCACGCCGAGGACAGAGGCGTTGCTCAGGCCACGAAGTCCACCGATCCAGGCATCAGTCGAAACATCGATGGGAAGCAGGGACGAAAGCAACTCATCATCGCTACAACAACGAAACCACATTCGACAGACGCCATCAGGAACAGATCATCGACACGATGCTTCCCTCTCTGCAGTCTCTCTCTATTGTCATGTAGTCTACTGATAACGACTTCATCCTTTATCTTAGCCATTCTGTTTCCTTTATGAATCTCCTCTAGACGACGATCAGTTATACGGTCTTTCGTTCGAAGCGTACGTCCATCTATCAGTGTAAATAGCAAGGAATCGATTATCATAATATGCTGTATATTTTAACAGAGCTATTTTCTGCCATGCAAGACGACTTTGAATAATTATCTGTTTTCTTGTCGAATCTAATTTATCCTGATCAGAATCACCGTCATCACATTATTCATTCAGTCATTCAGTAGTCGTCGTCCCATTATTATCAGTGTCTAGTCACTGACTACCTGTTGACATCATGTCGCTGTTATCATCGTCGTCATCATTTCTTTCAGCGCTGTTTATTAGCATTTTCAAGAGATAATGACATATTCGTAATCGACTCTATTGAGAAGAGCCATATTGTTATATAAATGCACAACTGTGATCAGAACTATCTCTGTCTGTGTGTTTCGGTCTCCTTCTGTGTTCTTTGTCTGTAAATCTGTCTCTTGTCTAACTGCCTTGTATCAAAACAACCAAGAATTCCTAAAATTCCTATACACAGAAGCACGCACTAAAGGCACACATTTGCACAGATTCATGCATAGAAGCATACATTTGCACATATAAATGCATTAGAGGCACACATTTTCACATATACATGCACTATAGAAGCAGGAGGGCTTTCCGTATCTCTGGCATAAACTCGTACCAGAAGTAGACGACGCTTATTTATCTGTAAATTGCCATTCTACAAATTCACCAATGCTTCACCTCTGCCATCTATCGACTTAACGCTGAACCAGCCATGACCTCAGTCCTCGTCTTCCTCCTACCTTCCTCACCGCCACAATTTTAGACACGATCCACCTCAGTCGCCTGACTACTTAGTACCTGCCTAACTCTTTGGATATTAGCCTGCAACCGAATTTGACCCATCTACCTGCTATTAATTTTGGTTTTACTAGGCGCCTGTGTTTAAGCTGGTCTGTGCATTAAAATGACATAACTTGTGTCATTTCTGATAATAACATGAATTATGATATTCAGATGACTGCTCTCTATATACCAACAGTCCTCTCAAGTTCTGAGGCTATGATTTCACAAGAATTTAACCTGAAGATGATTTGCTGTTGGCCTAGAAGCGGACAGAATTGGAAATGCCCGTGATTTTATATTAGGCCTACAGCGGGTTACCCGAGACACTTTTATTTTGCAACGAGTTAACTTATAGACTCGTCCAGACTCTAGTCTGACTATAGTTCTCCAAGAACGATAGAGGCAAAGCAGTAGAGATGAGAGAGTGTTTCCTCTTTCGTGCTATAGTTCCTCGACCACAAATAGACCGAGATGCTGGAAGACATGTTTGCTCTTCGACCTGGAAATGCCAGCTACAATCAACTCCATCCATCTTAGTCAGACGACCATTTTTATTATGTCTTGTTCATAATTATTTTAACCTCGATCGAGCTGAGAATATTTTTCTGTAAAGCATACAACCGATTGCATGAATTGCAAGCAAAATGAATGCAATCGTCAAAGTATGACGATTGCATGCATTTTGGGTACACACGTCAGTTCACACATATCACACACATGTCAGTTCATAAGTCCGATAAAACGATGATTTTCCCGTGTAATGTAATGTAACGGAAACGATCCTCGTCATGTCAGCAGGGTGCTAAATTAATAATGATTGAAGAACATTCGTGCTGAAACTTGGCTCGAGGCCCTCACTTCGCTTGCGGCACTACCATATGACGGACTATGAGCAGATTGTAGCGATGTTCCTATTAAAACCCACATTTCTTATGTATGATTAACATTATAATATGCAGTCAATGTTAATTAGCTAAATTAATTCAGAGTTAATTAATGCCAGCCTATAAATATAATGTAAAGGCGCTATAAGATTAAATTAGAGCCCTTAGTAACAGTGTTGATGGGGAGAACTGGTCGTTTGCAATTTGACATTCAGAAGGCAATGTTAAAAGATCTGATTTTGGTCATCGGTCGTCTGCTGGGGATTGTACGGCGGAAATGCGTTATCCGGGCTGCGAGAGTTTGCAATAAGATGTTCAGTATTGCTGGTGCTGAGAAAAAGTCAACACGTAATTCTCAAGTTGCGAACTCTCAAGGAAGTTTTAGGAGTTCGGACAGTTATTTGACCCAGGTTCGTCTAGAACTGCTGAGGGGTGCGAATGGTGTAGTGGCGAACAGTACTGTGGTCGTCGAGTAATGATGGATGTATTCTCCGTGTGAAATCAGGAGTTATTTTCGTTCTCGAACTATCGGTCATGAGCGGAGGAATGCAGAAACTCTTTTCACGTTAATATAGATGGACTGAGAGATTAATATCGGCATCTATAGTGTGTCTCTTCTGACATACTTGTCAACGGAATCGAGGCTACGCAAGTATCACATTAAGTCCGATTCATCATTCGGACGTGACGAGTGCAAGTGGAGGACGGCACAGAAACATTTGAGGTGAAGAGGCTAGAGGCAACAATCATCCGAGAAGAAGCAATCGACAGAATTTATACAAAGAAAGAATCCAAATGAACACTACAGAAATACACTGCAGATCTGCTCCATTCCCGTGGGAGGTAGATATCTGACTTAAGAAGCGCTATTAGCTAATCTAGGCTGGCTAGGTAGTCATAAGTTAGATTAGTTCATTATCAATCTATATCTTAGAATTCTATTTAAATATTTTGCTGATTTTGACTGTTTTTGCAATATAATTGACGATGAAAGTTTGCAGTAGTCATTGATTAATTAATATTCAATTGAACTTAAGAATATGTACATGAAGAGGCGTGATGGCCAAACCAAGGCAGAATAAGTTGAACTGTGTATATGCATCGTTACACAGATGTCCGATGTATTAAGTTCCTAGAACTGCCCTTAGTGACAGAACTGGTGGTGGGCTTTTCATTATTTTCCACGCTGCTCCCGTGTCCCAAATTGAACGCCTCCGAACTGCAACTTCAGCATTACAATGGCCATTACACTCATTTTAAATGATCAATCGACACGATGCCTTCATTTGCGAACTCTGATTTTGATATGGCTGTCGAACTCTCTATCTACGTTGATTCTCTTTGGCCTATCTAATATCAAATCAGAATAACGGAACGGGTCAGAGATAGTTTACGGGGAATGGAGACGAGACGGAGACGGAGGCACAGGCGCAGCTGCGGTGATTTGTATTCAGGTTGAGAGGAACAGTGAATCAGGATGGAATTACTTTGAGCAGGTGAGACGAGTTTTGTGAAAGCCTGATCGAATGGAGAGAAAACGCTTGTGTACTTGCAGAGTCTAAGGGTCAGTATTAACTGTGTTATACTCTAAAGCAGTTACAAAGATTTTCATTCCACAGTTAATTAATATAAATGACATTTTAAAAATTCGATCTGCACGTATTCGCCAAAGAAATCTTTTGCTTACTGATACAACAACACCTCTTAGTCTATAGCAAGTTGTCTGTCGTTATCATGCAACATAATGTAATCTAATGTCTATCAATTACGCAGCTTATAATCGATTTCTTTCATTCAGACGATTCCACCTTTAGTGGACTCGCCGCCTCAGCTCTTTCATTTATGGAATATGTGGACGCGTGACGTCATTTATGGACGGCCCCTAAAGCCAGAGTTGTATGGTCTCGAGACAGTGTCTCGGTCTCGAAACAGTTTTTTTTAGTGTCTCGGTCTCGGTTTCGGTCTCGGAAGCCTGCCGTCTCGATCTCGGTGTCGAGGTAATGTCTTGAATTTTCAGAGACTGTCTTGAAGTGAAAGTCTTGTTTTGTTTCGAACAAACGGTCTCGATAAGTTTCGCGTTAACCGTCTTAAAATTTTGCGCTAGAAACTGAAACCGGAATTTACGAGAATCGGTAATTCTGGTTAACGCGCGAGTCACATATAATATGATACTGAAATGAATTCAATTGTCTTAAAGTGGAAAAATGTCTGAGAGAGAACCTGAAATTGCGAAGTTTACGTTTACGCAATTTGAAGTTAGGCTTATTTACAAACAATAGCTATTGGCTATTAGTTTGTAATTGATGTAAAACCACCATAACCGAAACGATCGGAACAACTTCGAGTTTCTCAAGGTGAGTAAGGATATGCGCAAATTTAGAATTTCGTTTGGTATTTGGTATGGAATTTGCTTCTTTAAAATCGTCTAGAAGATTTTAGACGTGCTTTCTTTATACTATTCAGAAGATAGGCCGAAGAAGAAATATCGAAAAAGATAAAACTCGGCAATATATAAACTGTTCTTGGAAATTGATACAAAATATATTATAATTAAGTTTCAAATTGAAATTAAAAATGAACCTTATTCCCGAAAACTGATACATTAGTATTTTACAGCCTTTCATATAGGATCACCTGCTTTTTTACTGTCTCGAACTGACTTGAACCTACTGTCTCGGTCTCGGTACCTCACTGTCTCGGTCTCGGTACCTCACTGTCTCGGTCTCGGTACCTCACTGTCTCGGTCTCGGTACCTCACTGTCTCGGTCTCGGTACCTCACTGTCTCGGTCTCGGTACCTCACTGTCTCGGTCTCGTCTTGGTCTTGAAGTTTAAGGTCTTGCATACAACACTGGAGGATATACTATGACGGATAAGAAGCTCCCTACCACACCGTCAATAAATTAATGTGGTCTCCACACACATGCACTCCTGAATGCCTTGGATCCTCTTACAAATGCCGTTTGGAACTTCTGGATGTTTTTGACCAGATAATAGTTTGGTTGGTTATGCTATGCCATAGATTGAGGGCCTTATGCTTTAGTTACCGGCACCATAGACATGACTGATTATTAATACTAATAATAATACTACTAATAATAAAACTAATAATAATACTGATAATAATGATGATAATAATAATAATATTAATAATAATAAATAACAATAATAACAACAACAATAATAATAATAAAGAAATAATAATAATAAGACAGTCAAGTACTGACAGCTCGCTGGTACCTATCTCTTCGTTCCATTGGCCTTTGAGACCATGGGCCCAGTCAACAACGACGGAATGAACTTTCAAAGACTTGAGTCGCCTTCTGACACAGGTCACCAAGGACCCTAGAGAAACCAGCTACTTATTCCAACGTTTTTCAGTCTGCATCCAACGATTCAATGCAGATGCCTTCAGAGGCTCTTACGTGCAGGTATGGTAACACTATTTAAATTGTTCGACTATTGTAATAGTAGTAGTAGTAGTAGTAGTAGTAGTTGTTGTAGTAGTTTACTTGTCGGCTTAATACCTGACATGTACTTTAACCAGGTTGCGTGACGCCGATGTTACTGGCTCTCGGCCTAGGCTGGTGATCAGATAATCCCTGATCAGCTATCCCTGGTTTTACTACCTCCCCAGTGGTCCCACTGAGGGAGAAATTCAAAAATAAATAAAACAGCCTAGGCCTACTACGTTCCGGGAGTACTGGTTCGTAGCATTCCCATCTGGGGAATCTCTGCAGAGAGGGTCTTCTGCTGTTTGCTAGGGTGCTGAAAGGGAGAAAGGCTAGTTGAATGAAAACCTCCGATCAGCCAAATAAGCACACGTTATTACAAAGCAGAAGCTTGACAGGCAGTGTTAGACCATAAGGCAGTGCTGTCCAACACGCCGATCGCATGATTATTGTCGCCATCATCACGGTCGTCGTCGTTATAGAAGAGGAAGAAGAAATGCAGCCGAGACAGACTGGTTTTGGATATGAGAAGTAGGACGTGGCGTGTGTGTTGCATTGTTTGGACTGGTTTAGACACAGGTGGTGGTTGCGATGAAGCCTGCTTGCCTTGCTGAAACTCTACAACACGGTGTGGCAACAAGGACGGTTACCGTCCTGCTGGAAAAACTCCATCGTTGTCCCTATCCTGAAGCCCCAGAAGCCAGCACACGACGGAAACTCTTACCGGCAGATTGCACTGACGCCAGTCCTGTGCAAGCTGATGGAGCGACTGGTGACCAATCGGCTGACCTGGCACATGGAAGCCAACCACCGCTTCAACAGGTTCCAGTCTGGCTTCCGAAGACTGCGAAGTTGCCAGGACCACATCATCCGACTCCAAGACGACATACAACGAGCCATCCAATCCAAATACAGCCTCACTGGAGTCTTCGTGGATCTAGAGAAGACCTTCGATCTGATGTGGACTGATGGACTGCTGTTCAAGCTACAGCAGCACAGTATTACAGGCCAGATGCTCAACTGGATCCAGGACTTCTTGACGCGACAGAAACCTCCGTGTCCGAGTCGGATCATCACTATCAGAACTCTTCCACATGGATAACGGATCGCCGCAGGGTAGTGTCATCAGCCCTGTGTAATCCTTCTTCATGATGAACGACATTCCAGAATCAACGAACGACGTTCGACTTTCACTCTACGCCGACGACAGCGCCATCTGGAGAGCTGGACCAAATCCCGAAGTCAACAGGCGACATCTTCAGACATACCTCGACCGACTAAAAAGCTTCTTTGATCAATGGGGATTCAAGGTATCAACAACAAAGACCATCACCGTCGAATTTCACCGAACCGGAACCCCTGCAGCCCACAGACCGCTGAAGCTCGGGACCTCTCGTTTATCCTACAAGAAAAACGTCAAGTTTCTTGGAATGATCTTCGACCAACATCTCACCTGGTGCGACCACATCAATTACATCGCCGATCACTGCAAGAAACGACTCAATCTTATGCGCGCTATCGCAGGATCACACTGGAGAGCCTCAAAAGACACCCTCCTGATGATTTACCGAGCCCTCATCCGCTCCGTCATCGACTACGGCTGCGTTGCCTACGAGAGCGCGTCCAAGAACCAGAAGAAGACTCTTAGTACCACATAATATAAGGTGCTGATGATAGCCTCTGGAGCGCTCCGATGAACCAGCCTGGTCACCCTGCAAGTGGAATGCAGAGAGATGCCACTTCACTTACGACGAAAGCAGCTGATGATGGAGTACATCCTGAAAATCAACGCCATACCAAACCATCCGACGCAGACCATTGTTAACGGACGGAAGACAAAGGCGGCGAAAGACGACATGGACCCGATCCGAGTCAAGGCGCGACAGATCGACAACGAGATCACCTCGCCTATCATCTCTACGCTCACCTACGGCGGAGGACCGCCGTGGCAACTACGTCCGCCCGTCATCGACACCACTTTGGTCGAGAAGATCCGCGATTCGGAGGACCCTCTCAGAAGAAAAATACTCGTCGAAAACCACATCCGAAACTACGACGGACAGGTGGCTATCTATACGGATGGATCGAGAAGCCCAGCAGGCAGAGCGTCGTGCTCTTTCTACGTACCCTCCTGTGGTCACCATAGAAGCTACCGGTTGACCGATGGCGCGTCGGTCCTGGCGGCGGAAATGGAGGCCATTGCGAGGGCGGTAGAATGGGTGTCCACATCAAACACAACTAATAATGTCATCTTTTCAGATAGCCTTGGCGTAATACAGAGCCTGGAGCGCCAACAGTCTGGGGCTCGTCCACAGTAGCTCGCAGGCCTCATGTGTGCTCTTGGTGACAAACGGACCGACGTTTCGGGTCCAGTGACGATCGTCTGGATACCTGGTCACCTAGGCATCGAGGGAAACGAGACTGCAGATGCCCTTTGCAAACAGGCTCTACGTCACGGCGAGGTGGACCTTCGGATGATGCCGGAATATCAAGAAGCTCGGAACATCTACAGGGACCACTTCCTTCACAAATGGCAATCCGAGTGGACCACCTCCGACACCGGCTCGGACTACCGAGCCATCGAACTGAGCGCCAGCCTAACCCGGAAGTACACCGACCTAAACCGGAAGAAGGAAATCGCTATCTCCAGACTACGGCTGGGCCACTGCCTTCTCAACACCCAGCTAAAGCAGTGGAACCTACATCCGACCGGAGGCTGTGACGAGTGCGGTGACGTCCAGGAAACGGTCCGCCACCTCCTACTGGAATGCCCTGCGCAGGTAGGCCTCCAGGACGAACTCATCCGGAAGTGCGCGCGGGAAAACTGGATCTTCGACCTGCGAACCACTCTCACCCAACCCAGAACATCTTCTACAAGTGGCTAGAAATATCCGGAAGAAGGCTACAGTGAGTACTAAACAACTGCCCCGGCTAACCCAGGCGGTCCTTGCGCCTTTAAGCAAGGAAGGATATGTGCTAACCCAGGTTGTCCTTGCGCCTTAAGCAAGGAAGGATACCCGGATACCCTGGCTGTCCTTGTGCCATAAAACAAGGAAAAAAGCGCAAAACAGTAAAGCATTAAGCTCTCTCTACCTGCCCTCAAATGGTCGCCATGGAAACTGTCTGATGAGTAATGGCTCGTAAGTCCTGGCAGCAGAAATGGAGACCATGAAGAGGGCGAGACAAGCCAGACATCCACGCTAACACCTGTCTTGTTGTTGCTTTTCAGATCCCTCCAAGACCCGGACGACGAAAGACAACACAACAAATAAAGACCAAAGAACCAAAGACGAAGAAACAAAAGACAGAAAATAAACACTGAACAATTATGTACAAATTAGAATAAAAATACTTTGTTCATGTTAGCCATATTGTATTGTGACTGCAAAATATATTATCAGAGCCTGACGCATATCATCCTCGTCATGGATGCGTCGTTAAATAAACTTATATCAGTCAGTCAGTTTTTATCTTTTGTTGTCGGCACATTATTGTGAGGGGAGAGGGACGCTGTGGATCGTTTTGTTGCACGTAGTACTAAGCAGAAGAAAAGATATCCGGACACGGAAAGGGAGACAAGGTGAAGGGAAAGGCGAAGAGCCGTTCGTCGCGAGCGGGACTGTAGTTCCCCGTCGGTGCTGGAGCTGGCGGGAAACGCTGTTCGCGACAACAAGAAGACGAGGATCATCCCTCGCCACCTGCGGCTGGCCATCCGAAACGACGAGGAGCTGAACAAAGTGCTGTCCGGCGTGACGATCGCTCAGGGCGGTGTCCTGCCGAACATCCAGGCCGTTCTTCTGCCGAAGAAGACGCAGAAGGGGGCGCAAGCGGCAGCGGTGGCGCCAAGTAAACTGCGGCGCTGTCAGACAGCTTTGACAGCTGCTGCTGCGAGGAAACGGCTCTCTTCAGAGCCACCAGATAGATGGTAGAAGAGAAATGCTAGTTGTTGATGTTGAGAAGATGATGGTTGGACGTGAAAAAAGTGAGTTAGTTATGAATGTGAAAATAGCGAGTCTGTTTACTTTGAGCGTCAAGAATGATGCAGAGCACATGATTGTTGGACCATCGTGTGCATTTGGACCGCTAAAGGTAAAGACGACCCAGTGTTTTTGTTTGTTTTTTGGATGTGTTGTGTTGGGAGGATGTGGAGTGGTCGGATGAGGATGAAAAGAAGCAGAATTATACAGGCGATGTGTATAACGATGGTGATTATTATTGTGAATAGAATTATTATGAATATTATTAGTATTATCTGTGGCTGGCTGTGCCCTGTGTGTACGTGAATAATGGGTCTGTTGGTTGAGCGCAGTAATTGTGATAATTTCGATGAGAAGATGATTTGAGATGTGAAGTCGATGAAAGGCGCTACATGAATGAATGAATGTATGTATCTATCCGTATAGAGATAAGTAACTAGGCAATATATGATGATATAGAGGCAGAATTCTCTGTCGTCATCGTCGTCGATGTGTGCGTGTGTTTGCTTGTGCACTAAGACCAGATCTGGTTAGTAGTGGAAGTGGTAGTGGTAGTGGTAGTAGTAATAGTAGTCATAGTAATAATAGTAATAATAGTAATAATAGTAATAACAGTAATAATAGAAATAATATTAATAATAGTAATAATAGTAATAGTGGTAATAGTGGTAATAGTGGTAATAGTGGTAAAAATGGTAATAATGGTAAAAATGGTAATAATGGTAAAAATGGTAATAGTGGTAATGGTAATACTAAAGGTAGTACTAATGATAGTGGTAGCGGTAATGGTAGTGGTAATGGTAATGGTAATGGTAGCGGTAGCAATAGCAATAGTATAGTAATCGTAATAGTAATAGTAGTTGTAATAATAGTAGTAATACTAATACTAATAATACTAATAATACTATTAATAATAAGAATACTAATACTAATAATACTAATATTAATACTAATAATACTAATATTAATACTAATAATACTAATACTAATACTAATAATACTAATAATACTAATAATACAAATACTAATAGAAAAATACTAATAATACTAATACTAATAAAACAAATACTAATAATGCTAATATTATTAATACTAATACTAATAATACTAATACTAGTAATACTAATACTAATAATACTAATAATACTACTACTACTACTACTACTAATAATAATAATAATAGTACTAATAATATTAAAAATATTAAAAATATTAATAATACTAATAATACTAAAAATATTAATAACACTAATAATACTAATAATGCTAATAATGCTAATACTAATAATACTAATAATACTAATAATACTAATAATACTAATAATACTAATAATACTTATACTACTAATACTAATAATACTACCAATGCTACTAATACTAGTAATACTAATACTACTAATAATACTAATACTAATACTACTAATAATACTAATACTAATACTAATACTACTAATACTAATACTACTAATACTAATACTACTAATAATACTAATACTAGTACTACTAATACTACTAATACTAATACTAATAATACTAATACTAATAATACTAATAATACTAATACTAATAATACTAATAATACTAATAATACTAATACTACTAATACTAATAATACAAATACTAATAATACAAATACTAATAATACTAATACTAATAATACAAATACTAATAATACTAATATTAATAATACAAATATTAATAATATTAATACTAATACTAATAATACTAATACTAATATCAATCATAATACTGATACTAATAATACAAATACTAACAATACTAACAATACTAACAATACTAACAATACTAACAATACTAATGATACTAATGATACTAATACTAATAACACTAATACTAATAATACTAATACTAATATTACTAACAATACTATTACTAATAATACTATTACTAATAATACTAATACTAATAATACTAATACTAGGAATACTGGTAATACCAATAATACCAATAATACTAATAATACTAATACTAATAAAATACTACTACTAATAATAATACTAATACTAATAATACTAATAAACAATAACTAGCAGCTTGCAGCTAGCAGCTAGCAGCTAGCAAATAACAATAACAATAACAACAACAACAACAATAATAATAAAAACACAATAACAATAACAATAATAAACAATAACAATAACAATAAAAATAACAACAACATCTATCAGAGCTGGCGAAGCAGCCGAACGCGCAGCTAAGACGAAGAGGGCCAAGTATTCCACCATAACCAACACCCACGACTTCGTAGCCCTCTCCTTGGAATCCGGCGGCGCTTGGAGCAGTGAAGGACTGCAGTTCATTTCAGAGTTGGGTAGTCGAACGAGTGCTGCAACCCACGATCCAATGGAGACGTCATTTCTGTTCCAACGTATCTCAGTTGTTCTTCAGCGTGGGAACGCAGCCTGCCTCTTCGGGACATTGCCAACACTCACTTAGCTCATCATGGGCGATAATAGCATAATGTGAAACATATATAATAGTAATAATAATAATAATAATTATTATTATAATAATAATAATAATATTAATAATGATAATAATAATAACAACAATAATAATAATAATTATAACACAATAACAATAACAATAATAATCATAATAATAATAACAACAATAACAATAATAAATAATAACAATAACAATAATAACGATTATAGTTATAATCATTATACTGATAACAAGTAAGAAACAGGATCCTACGTCTTCAAGCTTCCCTGGGGATTATTCATGATCTTTTACAAGTAAATGTTACATAAAAGATGGTGGTTTATATGTGCGTCAACAGAAGAACCTGGAGCTCAATAGTCTCATAAAATTTCAGTCTTTGTTACTTTCGGTGATTTTTTATTTTATTTCGCGCTGTTATTATTGTAGATATAAACTATTTTTTTAAATTTTCCAGCTATGAGATTTGCGTATCTGTTTCTCTGAACCCGGAAGAGTTCGCACGACGCTGGCTTTGGCCTTTCAACCATTGATTGATTGACAGAAGCTTTGAGCTTAATCTCATTTCATGCATACAATACGTGTTTTTAAATTCAATATATTTTTTTTGGTGTTTCGAGTGCTATCCATCTATCGCCTAGTTATGATTTCCTGTTGTTTCGTAGAAACAGCAGTCGTAGTGATCCATGTTCTGGTTATAGGAATTGAAGGAGTTGTAGATGAATTCGTCATCTTCATCATTACATGTGAAGTTCCGTTGCCCCATTGTCTTCTGATTATCAGAGCGCAAACAGTCATCTGATTTCCTTGTTGTCAAGCATTCATTGGTACATTCGTCGTCGTCGTTTGCTTTCTTTGACCCAAATGTGTGGATCGGACACTCGACGTGGAAGATTGGAAGAGCGTCACACTCAGCGAAGCAATCGGAAGAGGACGGCTGACAACACAAAACACAAAAAAAACGTATTGTAAGAATTCACTGTAAATTACGTGAAGATCAAAACAGAAAAGTCACTGACACGACAGAAGCAGATGTGAAACTCGAATTGAAAGCAAATAAAATATCTAACGATAATACTAAATTTGGAAACGTGACTTTTAAGTAACATACGGATTATTACCAAGCAGCGCTGAATATTGAGCAATTTAAAATAATGAAGTAAGATATGTAACCAAGCTAAAAGATCTTATAATAAATTAACCAATCAACGCAACCGATTTGAGTACTAGGTAGTCCGCTAAGAAGTATGGTAGCAATGCAGCACATGAAAGAAGACAGAATGACAAACGAGAAACAGCCCCAGGCACAGAATGGGACTATATGTCATGATGAACTTGATAAAAACTTAAGATAATCCATTTAAACACGTGAGGTCAATTATAAAGACAGAATATACCATGTAAGGCGAATAAACCATGGCATTACAAAAATACTCTTCTCAATCACCAAAATAGAAGAAATGTTAATTTCCATCTGCATTGCTCATCATGATGCCACATTCTCTTCTCAATCATACGATCATCAGCACCTTTACATTGTTTGAGAAGACGGGAGAAGAAGGAGCAGTATTCGTCGTCATTATCAGACGGGCGTCGTTGTTGCATGCCTACCTTTGCGTCGTCCGTTTCTGAGCACCAACCAGCTGCCAGGACTTGCGCAGGTTTCATGGAGGAAAACCGACCGTCCGAATCACTGCATGAAGGTTCACAGCCGTCCTCCATGTAGACCTTTGCAAAGTGCTTGAATGGAAGCATTCTGCGTTCGTCGGACTTCATTTCCGCCCTTGAGATTCGTGACTCTCTTGTCTCAGTCGCTCTCTCCTCAGTCGCTACTTCCTCATCCGCTATTTGTTCAGCCGCCGCTCTTTCAGCCGCCGCTCTCTCTTCTGCCGCGTATTTGAGGGCTTGCTCTCTGTATTCGGCGGCTGATTGGTTCGACCTGACACTGCCCCTTCATCCAAATACACATACATACATATATGCATGTATACGTACATACATACATGCATACATACATACACTCATTCATACATACATACATACGTGTATATATAATATATACGTATATATATATGCATATATATATATACATAATCACATATACGTACATTAATACATACTACATATATATATATGCATCAATAATTATCATTTGAACAACGAGCTGATAAAGGGTCTCTCAGCTACTTACACTCTTGTCGTTAAGGTGTTAAACAATAATAGTGATTGATGAAAACGTTAAATACTATAAAGACGGCGAAATTTGAAGAAATTCTTAAGATGTGTGATCCGAATGAAATTGTAATTCTACGAGAAGCAAACTTTCGAAGTTAACAGATCAGGGACTTCAGTCTTTAAAACAAGGTGTCCTAGACAACATAAGTGTAAACGTAATAGTTTTTATGTGAATGAATCAGCATGTACACATCTAGTGTGCTTGGCGCTGTTGCAACTTGCTACTATCATGTTATGAATTAATAGCTGTGACTATGATAGCTATGTTATTAATTAAGTTTAGTTAAGTTTTCAGTTGATATTGTGCAAAGAAATTTGGTACAAACTGATAATAGTTCGAAAACGATAATTGATGCTATTGTTCATTGTCACCTTGAACCTCCCCAGTTGGCCCCAACCAGCGGGATCTTCTGATCCCTAATTGTGTCTCCTGGATGATCCAATAGCAATAGCTGCAAGATTTGTATAATTGTCATTCTTGTTCTGTTATTGGATCCCCAAATAAACTTTGATTGATTGACATAACCTCGTAAAGAGGGTTGTTCAGTTTTGGTTGCAAACAACAGTAATACAGGATCACTTGTTTCAGCATGTGATATAATCAGAAGAAAGAGGTTGGTTGCTGCAGGTCGACGGAGGAAAAAGATTACAAAAATATGATATGATATTAAAACTGGCACTTCGTGTGATTCAGCCGGCTAGATTCATTTACGACTTATCAAGACCATAGACGCTGAGAAATATTTGGAAGGTGAGAAACTGTGATTATGATGCTATAAACGGGTCCAACGACGTCAGCACGTACCATGCAGAGCAAACGAACCTGTCCTAATTGTTATCTAGATTTTCATGGCGCCATTTCAAGAGAAGTAAATCAGAAGTCAGTGAAGGGCAAAATATATATCTTGCAAAACAATTTCTAAAATAGAAAGTAATTATACTGTAGAGACATATTTGACAAAGAGAATTTCTATGAAGAGTAACTCAGTGCGGACCATTTTGACAGTTTGACGAGACTATTCCCATGAGTGTTGTCGGTGTCGCTTTATCAATTTAACACAGAGTTACACCATATTGTTCTGGACGGCTCCGATTTAAGATCGGAACCGGATCGAAATGATGTATTTAACTGTTTCTGCTGCTCTTAAGAACTGGCAGCGAAAATCAACCGAGCGGAAATAGCTTTGATGATGTGCTAGGACCGTGTTGACCTTTATGCGCTGTGCTTTGGACAAGGTGACGACCCAACTGTAGTGGGATTTTGAACCACGTCGGTTAAGCTGCTTCCTTAGATGAACATCTGTTGTGTCTATGACAGGGCACACTCTGCAAACGACATCAATAGACTAGCAAATCCAGCGCCGTCAAACGAGACAGCGGAAACGCATTTTTGGAGGTAACACAAAAGCGGGAACTGCCCCTGAAAGCTCTGCAAAGCGTACTCTATCGCTCTACACTTCTAAACCCATTAGATGCCGATGGAGATAGACGATCGCAGGAAGTAGTCCCGTTGTGTCCGTTAACAGCCTGTAGGGCTTTACCAACAGACTCCAGCGCATTCTGACAGATGTGTGAAGGGGCAACAAGACGAACAGCGAATATGGAAGCGCGAATCGAAATGCACTCCAACAAACTGCAGCCAAGCTGCGGATGTCTGGGCCGACCAGGTCACCGTCACTGAACTAAGGGCAGGCTGCCCATTTGAACTGCTACAATGTGCGGCTGTCCTTGACACACCGCTCGCAATAGTCGGCAAATTCAGCCCATCGCGCCACAAGTCAATAACTACTAGACCGGAAGTATCATCTCCTAAATAAGGCGACGCTGTGACCTATTCTATACACGTCCGCGGGTATCAAACCGAGCTAGCAACAATGTCATCTTCATCCAAAATACCATCTTCATCCAAAATGCCATCTTCATCCAAAATGCCATCTTCATCCAAAATACCATCTTCATCCAAAACGCCATCTTCATCCAAAATGCCATCTTCATCCAAAATACCATCTTCATCCGAATGAAATTGTAATTCTACGAGAAGCAAACTTTCGAAGTTAACAGATCAGGGACTTCAGTCTTTAAAACAAGGTGTCCTAGACAACATAAGTGTAAACGTAATAGTTTTTATGTGAATGAATCAGCATGTACACATCTAGTGTGCTTGGCGCTGTTGCAACTTGCTACTATCATGTTATGAATTAATAGCTGTGACTATGATAGCTATGTTATTAATTAAGTTTAGTTAAGTTTTCAGTTGATATTGTGCAAAGAAATTTGGTACAAACTGATAATAGTTCGAAAACGATAATTGATGCTATTGTTCATTGTCACCTTGAACCTCCCCAGTTGGCCCCAACCAGCGGGATCTTCTGATCCCTAATTGTGTCTCCTGGATGATCCAATAGCAATAGCTGCAAGATTTGTATAATTGTCATTCTTGTTCTGTTATTGGATCCCCAAATAAACTTTGATTGATTGACATAACCTCGTAAAGAGGGTTGTTCAGTTTTGGTTGCAAACAACAGTAATACAGGATCACTTGTTTCAGCATGTGATATAATCAGAAGAAAGAGGTTGGTTGCTGCAGGTCGACGGAGGAAAAAGATTACAAAAATATGATATGATATTAAAACTGGCACTTCGTGTGATTCAGCCGGCTAGATTCATTTACGACTTATCAAGACCATAGACGCTGAGAAATATTTGGAAGGTGAGAAACTGTGATTATGATGCTATAAACGGGTCCAACGACGTCAGCACGTACCATGCAGAGCAAACGAACCTGTCCTAATTGTTATCTAGATTTTCATGGCGCCATTTCAAGAGAAGTAAATCAGAAGTCAGTGAAGGGCAAAATATATATCTTGCAAAACAATTTCTAAAATAGAAAGTAATTATACTGTAGAGACATATTTGACAAAGAGAATTTCTATGAAGAGTAACTCAGTGCGGACCATTTTGACAGTTTGACGAGACTATTCCCATGAGTGTTGTCGGTGTCGCTTTATCAATTTAACACAGAGTTACACCATATTGTTCTGGACGGCTCCGATTTAAGATCGGAACCGGATCGAAATGATGTATTTAACTGTTTCTGCTGCTCTTAAGAACTGGCAGCGAAAATCAACCGAGCGGAAATAGCTTTGATGATGTGCTAGGACCGTGTTGACCTTTATGCGCTGTGCTTTGGACAAGGTGACGACCCAACTGTAGTGGGATTTTGAACCACGTCGGTTAAGCTGCTTCCTTAGATGAACATCTGTTGTGTCTATGACAGGGCACACTCTGCAAACGACATCAATAGACTAGCAAATCCAGCGCCGTCAAACGAGACAGCGGAAACGCATTTTTGGAGGTAACACAAAAGCGGGAACTGCCCCTGAAAGCTCTGCAAAGCGTACTCTATCGCTCTACACTTCTAAACCCATTAGATGCCGATGGAGATAGACGATCGCAGGAAGTAGTCCCGTTGTGTCCGTTAACAGCCTGTAGGGCTTTACCAACAGACTCCAGCGCATTCTGACAGATGTGTGAAGGGGCAACAAGACGAACAGCGAATATGGAAGCGCGAATCGAAATGCACTCCAACAAACTGCAGCCAAGCTGCGGATGTCTGGGCCGACCAGGTCACCGTCACTGAACTAAGGGCAGGCTGCCCATTTGAACTGCTACAATGTGCGGCTGTCCTTGACACACCGCTCGCAATAGTCGGCAAATTCAGCCCATCGCGCCACAAGTCAATAACTACTAGACCGGAAGTATCATCTCCTAAATAAGGCGACGCTGTGACCTATTCTATACACGTCCGCGGGTATCAAACCGAGCTAGCAACAATGTCATCTTCATCCAAAATACCATCTTCATCCAAAATGCCATCTTCATCCAAAATGCCATCTTCATCCAAAATACCATCTTCATCCAAAACGCCATCTTCATCCAAAATGCCATCTTCATCCAAAATACCATCTTCATCCAAAATTCCATCTTCATCCAAAATTCCATCTTCATCCAAAACGCCATCTTCATCCAAAATGCCATCATCAAAAACGCCATCTTCATCCAAAATGCCATCTTTATCCAAAATGCCATCTTCATCCAAAATACCATCTTCATCCAAAATTCCATCTTCATCCAAAACGCCATCTTCATCCAAAATGCCATCTTTATCCAAAATGCCATCTTCATCCAAAATACCATCTTCATCCAAAATTCCATCTTCATCCAAAACGCCATCTTCATCAAAAATGCCATCTTCATCCAAAATGCCATCTTCATCCAAAATACCATCTTCATCCAAAATTCCATCTTCATCCAAAACGCCATCTTCATCCAAAATGCCATCTTTATCCAAAATGCCATCTTCATCCAAAATGCCATCTTCATCCAAAATACCATCTTCATCCAAAATTCCATCTTCATCCAAAACGCCATCTTCATCCAAAATGCCATCTTTATCCAAAATGCCATCTTCATCCAAAATACCATCTTCATCCAAAATTCCATCTTCATCCAAAACGCCATCTTTATCCAAAATGCCATCTTCATCCAAAATGCCATCTTCATCCATTTGGCACGGTTTTGAAATATCTAACACATTCCAAGTATCCGACAACACTATGTAACCAATTTTGGGGATATACTTGCTGAGGCAGGATGGCTGACGCTTCTGCTTCAGCACTGTTTGGTAGGAGGATGACACTAGTAAAGACTATTGTGTCATATACATCATGTAGAAGACTAATAGTCGCAGATGATGATACCGTGCAGCCGATGTCCCAGCAGAATGTAAGAGAGAAACGATGTTCCAGGATGTTTAGTTAACAACGCATGCATGGTTGACGTAGGCTCAACTAATCCATCCATGTTGCACCGTATCGTCACTCGCTTAGGCGACATTCCATACACAGTACACATCCCAACATTATTGATGCGCCTGTAAAACAAATGCTAGCTGAAGGGACCACTGAACACATCGCCAGTAAGTGGGCGTCGAACGTAGTGCTAAAGAATAACAGACTGAATCATTTTAAATTTATCATAGACGCCTTACTGAGAATACGAAGAAGGATTAACACCGTTGACCTACCTCGATTTGGTACGTCTTCGGGATTCAGTCATCGGAACCGTCGCAGTGGGCACCATCAGACGGTCTTGATCCTGAATCCTACAGACGCAGAAAAGAGCATTCGCTACTGGTAGAGGAATTTTCAAATAAGTTAAGATGACGTCCCTCGGTGGCCTGAGCAATGCCCAAACAACTTTTGACGCCCAGTGGATATAGTTATGTATGGGCTCAATAATACGGCTGATTTGGTCTTCCTGGACAATGTCATCCCCTGAATGTCACATTCTCTGACCAGGACCTAGAGATGTTGATACAAGTACTACAATGGTTATAGAACGCCAATCTTAAGCTAGACGCTAGCACCTGCCAGCTACAACGCCGAACGGTTGAGTACTTAAGACATGCGGTATCGCCAGGAGTATATATCGTAGATGCAACTCAGTGGACGGTCCCGCAAAGCTTGAGAGCGGTAGGCGCATTCTTACTGTAAAGTTATATTGTACTTTCCAACACAGTCTCACCTCCATCCATCAGAGGCGCACCCCATTAAGCAGAGGCTCACCCCATCCAGCAGAGGCTCATACCCATCCATCTAGCAGAGGCTCACCACCATCCAGAAGAGGCTCACTCCATCCAGCAGAGGCTCATTCCATCCAGGAGAGGCTCACCTTCATCCAGCAGAGGCTAACCCCATCCAGCAGAGGCTCATACCCATCCATCTAGCAGAGGCTCACTCCAACCAGCAGAGGTTCGCCCCATCAAGCAGAGGCTCATACCCATCCAGCAGAGGCTCACCCCATCCAGCAGATGCTCATACCCATCCATCCAGCAGAGGCTCACCCCATCCAGCAGAGGCTCACCCCATCCAGCAGAGGCTCATACCCATCCATCTAGCCGAGGCTCACTCCAACCAGCAGAGGTTCGCCCCATCAAGCAGAGGCTCATACCCATCCAGCAGAGGCTCACCCCATCCAGCAGATGCTCATACCCATCCATCCAGCAGAGGCTCACCCCATCCAGCAGAGGCTCACCCCATCCAGCAGAGGCTCATACCCATCCAGCAGAGGCTCACCCCATCCAGCAGAGGCTCATACCCATCCAGCAGAGGCTCATACCCATCCAGCAGAGGCTCACCCCATCCAGCAGAGGCTCATACCCATCCATCTAGCCGAGGCTCACTCCAACCAGCAGAGGTTCGCCCCATCAAGCAGAGGCTCATACCCATCCAGCAGAGGCTCACCTCATCCAGCAGAGGCTCATATCCATCCATCTAGCAGAGGCTCACTCCAACCAGCAGAGGTTCGCCCCATCAAGCAGAGGCTCATACCCATCCATCTAGCAGAGGCTAACTCCCATCCAGCAGAGGCTCACTTCATCCAGCATAGGCTCATACCCATCCATCTAGCAGAGGCTAACTCCAACCAGCAGAGGTTCGCCCCATCAAGCAGAGGCTCATACCCATCCAGCAGAGGCTCACCCCATCCAGCAGAGGCTCATACCCATCCAGCAGAGGCTCATACCCATCCAGCAGAGGCTCACCCCATCCAGCAGAGGCTCATACCCATCCATCTAGCCGAGGCTCACTCCAACCAGCAGAGGTTCGCCCCATCAAGCAGAGGCTCATACCCATCCAGCAGAGGCTCACCTCATCCAGCAGAGGCTCATATCCATCCATCTAGCAGAGGCTCACTCCAACCAGCAGAGGTTCGCCCCATCAAGCAGAGGCTCATACCCATCCATCTAGCAGAGGCTAACTCCCATCCAGCAGAGGCTCACTTCATCCAGCATAGGCTCATACCCATCCATCTAGCAGAGGCTAACTCCAACCAGCAGAGGTTCGCCCCATCAAGCAGAGGCTCATACCCATCCATCTAGCAGAGGCTAACTCCCATCCAGCAGAGGCTCACTTCATCCAGCATAGGCTCATACCCATCCATCTAGCAGAGGCTAACTCCAACCAGCAGAGGTTCGCCCCATCAAGCAGATGCTCATACCCATCCATCCAGCAGAGGCTCATCCCCAATTGCAGAGGTTCACATCTATCCAGCAGAGGTTCACCCCATACAGCAGAGGTTAGCATTAAGGTGTCTATTCGAGTGTAACCCATTGTTTCAGGTAGCGATTATATCAATATATCAATATACTGATAGCTCTGACGACGACGTTAGATATTGATGCTTCCGAAATGGGAATCGTAAAGTTGTTGATGAGAAGCAGGTGTATATGGCAGTCGTCGCCTTTCCGCAGCAGAAGTTGCGCCAAATGAATAACTTAATAAGTTGATAAAAATAATAGGAACGATGACGCCTAATATTCCAGGTGTATGCTATACTGTCGGAAACTAGATATTGGAAATAGGTTGTATTACTTTGATTTGATTAATATAAGATTAGGATTAGATTAGTATTATTGTATCTATATAAGGCAGAAAGGATTTCGCAATATTGTCTTAATGCATTATGTGAAGTTAAGCAAGTTGGCTTATGTTGTGGTAAGCTCATTTATTTGAGGTTAGGTAATATTATGTTAAGTCATAATAGGTTCAGTTTATGCAAGCCTATGTTAAGTTGTGCAAGAATGTATGTTTAGTTTATCTTAGGTTAAGTTCAGTAAAGTTTAGTTGGCTAGTATTGGTTACGCAAGGTTGAGTTAAGCTAGAACGTTAGGTCATTCATAGTTAGATTAACAAGTTCCATTAAGTTAGGTTAGGTTGAGTCAATTGATATCAAATCAGGTTATGCTATGTTATGTCACGCTAGGTAGAGTTAGGGTATGATAGGACAAGTTAGGTAAAGCCACGATCGTTTGTGCTAGGTTTGGATTACGTGAAGTGCAGTAGTAATAGATAGCAGCATAAGTTGAATTGAAATGATTGACTGACTGTTGTTCTGCTAATGCGAAGGATGGCATCTCCCTAGTCTCCTCTTCATCACGAGCCGAAGGCCGAATAACAGTGCCACTAGTTGGTTCCGCCGAAGTTGAAGACAGACTTTCTGACATCGATGCAACGCTCTTCTCCTGAACACAAATCAGATCACGTGTCCCCTATCAGAACTCAAGGTAAGTTGACACAATAAAGTAGGTAAATAAACACTAAACATATTATAAGTGAAACAATTAACACTATGCTGATTTGGCTATATGGAAAATGACATTTGTAAGTTTTGTGCCCCAGGGATCTGTCCTCGGTCCTTTATTATTCACAATCTTTACCTCTCCAGTCAGTCGCTTACGCACCTTGGAATCTAATTTTCAACAGTATGCGGCTGTCCGTTACAAACTGTTCAGTTTGGAAAACTAACACTTAAGGATTGCCTCTCATTCATGTATAATTATATGTATCAATGGTTTGACCACTAACCCTGACGAGTCTAAGACAATTCTGTTCAGTTCATGCCAACGCATTGACCTCATTCGCTTTGCTCTTACACTTTCAGATACCGTCGAAATACTTGTAAGCTAATATTCCAACCGCATATATAATAAATCATTGTAAATCTTCTTTCCATTACTTTAGGGCAATGTGTCCCACTAGGTCGGCTCTCACTAAGAATAAGTCTAAAACCATAGCTTGCACATCTTGCTCTAGTGCAAGCTTCATTGCATAATTCGCTCTAGTGCTTCTCTCAGACTGAGACATTGAACTCAAAGTCTATAACGCATCCAAAACTATTTAGCAAGCGTAGTTCAGCTTTTTCCACTACGAATATACTCCTCAGTCTAACTCCATCACCTGCATTGACTTCCTGTTGAATTCAGAATTAAATTTAATCGGCCTGCTCGCCTTGCAAAGCCCTCGATGCCAGTAAACCCTTCCTATCTTCATGCAGTAAACTCTTTTTCGAGGGAGTAGCGAGTCTTGCAAGCCGCCTATTAACACATTATTCAGCGAGTCAAGAGCAACGAAAATACCGATACTGCAACGTTTTATAAAATGTCATACACTTCTCAAAAGCCCCTTGCAGTTCGGGACTCTGAGTCAGACTGTCTAGACAACGATGGACTATGGCCATCGAACTTTAACTAACTCAATTTTGTTCTAGTTTTAAAAGAATCAATCCGGTCACTCGAGTTACCGCTCTTATAATCATGTGTTCATTCCCTTGATATCGCATGCCACAAGAAACCCTGCCCTTGCTACAGAACCCCACCTACCGAATACAAGGTATCGCAACTCATCGAACCTTGAGTTGTGTAGACGAGCTGTTACGCGCTCCCGTTACAATGCATACTGCACCGACACACAGACACACAGACACACCGAATGTCATTGTTGAAATTATAATTACTGGTGACTAGAATGTAATAACTGGCGATTTCAAGCACACGTATGCAATGAAACAATTCTGGCCCTACTTTATTTCTTGATATGTTAACTGTTTTGGTTGTAAGTGGCATTCCCAATGCACACGACAGAAGATCGATCAACTGATGGCTAGATAGCAATTGATGTCTTGAATGCAATTACCTCAACTGAACCTCTCCCACATTATAAACTGTCTTATTAAAAATAATTATACAGCAAAAACTAGAACAACAATTATATCTTAAGGAGTACTTAGTAAGAATTCTGTAGTAAGAATTGTTCGATTTTTCTTATTGACACCAGGAACCAAAAATGAGTCGATAAACGTCGTTAAACTGTCAGAATCCATCTACAACTAGGCTATTACATTCCGTACTCGTGCAATGGATGCCAAATGCTCTGATGCTTGGCGTTTCATAGAGCCCGAACAGGTTCTTGAGCTTAGCAGCTCTCTGTAATTCGCAGACCAGTTGAGTGAAATTGAGTCAATTATTTAACGTCGCTCGGTTCTAAACTATAATTAAGACTAATTTCTTTCGACCTTGCTCGCCTATCGTAATTTGGTTTTCCTTTGCTCGAATCTATCTAATTTCAAGCTGGCTTCCCTAGATTATCATCGTGGATTGTGATTTTGCTGTAGACGACCATCGAGATCCTTTAGGAATTAAGGTAACGGCCATATGAGTCATTTCATTTTATTAAAATACATAGTCAACTGCTCGGTGATCCCTTGGACATTGGGGCAAGAGAAGTTGCAGAAATAACAGAAAAATAAGAAGAAGAAGCAGACGAAGAACAACAACAATAAAAAGAAATAAGTGGGAAAAATAATCGACAGAATAATAAAACAGATGACATGGAGCCATAGATTATTTTTTTTGTTCTGATATTATCTAACGTAGTCGCTTCCAGTTGGAGATTCTATTATGATTCTACTCAAAACTCTAATCCTTTACATTGTAAGAATATCGAGAATCCCGACAGTTTACTTTCTTCTCTCGCAAATATCACGGTAAAAATTGTAAACAATGCAACTTCTGAATCAAGACTATTGCTGACTGCGCCACAGCTCTTGAGTTCACACTTAGCATTATACCTTTTAAAGGTATAATGCTTCAGAATTGACGTACCTGTGACTGACGGGCAGCTGATACTCTGCTTTGTAAGGGTGCAGTCGACCTCCTCTGGTCTATACTAGCTTGTATTGTAGAGCCCAAAGAGGATACCCTGCTCTGTCGAGGAGTTGTGCTCCTCCCCTTGTCTATAGCAGATACAATATGATGGCCAGAAGCTGACATCCTCATTTGGCCGGATGCAGCAGCAGACACTCTCTGTTCGATGACAGATAGTGAAGGCTGATCTGTGCTGGATATTCTCCCTTGGCTGGAAATAGAAGAGCTTGGCTGTTCACTTGTGTCGCGGGCTTTATCTTCCAGTATAAACGAAACACAACTGCGTAGCAAAGAAACAACCAAAAGATGGCTGCATTATTAGTTAGCAATTAATCAATGCATATTTATATAGCGCATTTTCAAGAAAAACCACAGGTGTTCCAGACCAGACAAAGCAATGGTCCTTAAATGTTTCTGTAGATAAGGTGGCCTTTGGAAAGAGAAGGAGTCACTTGGGAAGTTCGGTCGAGAACGAGGCATTATTTTGAAAAGAGGCTTTTAGAAAGAAAAGCAAGTACTTGGGTAGAGAAGGATACATTATTTGGAAAGTGAAGGAAGCATTTAGAAATAAAAGGAAGCTCTTAAAAAACAGACATATGTGTCCTTTTATAATTATATAAGGTTATTTTTCTCTGCCCCGTTACTCCATAGATGAGATCACTGGGTCTCTCTCGATCGATCGATCGACTATCGGACACCAGTGTCGTTCGCACAAAATGCCAAAATAACTAGATGGCCAGATAAGACTGACTTAGAATACAGGACTATTTAGACGCCGTTATTAAAGAAGTAAGTAAGTATGTACTCTATTGAACCGCTTGCAAACGCACTGCTGGCACATCATAATATAAACGTTTAAAAATATACACTCACAAAATAATCATAACAAGCAATTGCACAGCAAACATCCTAGGAGCAGCTACAGTAATTAGAAATCAAACAATAACAGGTCCAATTACACTTACAATAGGAAGATTCAATTGTATACCATTCGGGTGATAAAACCACACCGAGTTACTGCGTCAGAGCGCAGGATCTCTCTATTGTGCGATCGAGTACGGAGTGAACAGGTTACAATCTCTTAAGGTGGCAAAAGACAACTTAGAACATGACAAGAATTGTGTAGTACAGAAGAGAAAAGAGAGGAATCTGCACGACCACAGAGGTCGTCAAAAGTCACCTAGTCAAAAAGGCAGAAACTTGAGCCGTCTCAGTTTCCTTACAATTGCGTTGAGACGCATTCTCTGGCCAGCATTAGCAAAGCCTGACCATGCAGAGGAAGCATAGAGAAGGCGGGCCAGCGAGGTAGCCCGAACTAGTACATATAAGCGCGTCCTCGACAGACCATGCGCAACAAGGAAGCGTAGTGCAGAGAGCGCTTGGCTGGCCTTTTTATACAGATCC
The DNA here is from genome assembly GCA_959347315.1 of Bimastos eiseni. NCBI lineage: Eukaryota > Metazoa > Annelida > Clitellata > Crassiclitellata > Lumbricidae > Bimastos > Bimastos eiseni. Next base: position 35,455,925 of record OY365809.1, on the reverse strand, counting down.
GGTCAATATGTGGGTCAAAACTAAGTCTATCGGTAATGGTTAGGGCCTACCCCTAGTATAACAGCTGATACCACCATTTTTCTACACCTGGTATAGGGGTGGGAGATTTGGTAACTTAGATGGCGGGCGCCTAAATATCATCTTTAGACTTATTACTATTGAGCTTGAGATTGCAAGTTAAGTGCCCATGTAGCTACATTTTCAAGTTCAGAGCCTGTAGTGTCTATAGCAGAGGCAGGAATCAAAATGCAGCTGTCGAATGCGTATTTAAGCAATCTATTGCTGTGATGCACAAGTTTCAGGCCCGAAATAGTCACCACAAAGTTAGGCGGTTTAAGCCCAGATCCCTGTATGATACTAGCATTTATTTGACATAACATAAGGCACATACTTGTGGCACGGTGGCCGATTGGTTAGAGTGGTCGGCCCGTAACGCTCAGTGTGCGCTGAGTGAGCTGGTTCGACCCTCGTCCATGGAGTCACTGTGTAGGGACCTTGAGCAAGTCCTTGGTACACAATTGCTCTGCAGTACAACTGCAATTGAGCCGCCGAGGCGTGTGCACTTCTGAGTAAAAAATGTTGGAAGAAGGGCGATATCAAATTTAAGAGGAAATAAAATAAATAAATAATACTTGGCCATGGAATTTACTACAATGCTGACGGTTTTGTAAGAATGTTAAGATCTAATTATACAGAAAATCAGGTAATGGCAACTGAGCAAGGTGCTCAGATAGGTAGGAGTGCCTAACCATATCAAAGGCACGTGAGGCGTCCAGCGAGATAAGACATACATACGGTTCTTCTTGTAATATATCTAGAATTCCACGAGTTAGAGCAACGAGGGCAGATGTGGTGGAGCCAGTGGGTCGAAATGTGTATCGGTCACTAAGAGATATACATGCAGAATGAGACCGCGCGCTTCTTGTGCGGTCTTATTCTGCATATAAGGCGTCAGAACATAAAATATCTTAATAGTTATCGCAAATCTCCAAGCTGCCCATCCAAAGCCAAGCGTAGGGCACCGCCTTATTCACGAGCGCTGCGTCGCGTCATAGGTTTTCTAACTATCCTTTCTGTGTCTCATGAATTGAAGAAACTCATCAAGGACTTACGAATTACTTATAGGAATCAAATTACTTATATTTTTGACCGAATTTTGAAGTGAAGTAGGATGCACCTTGATGCAATTTAAACCAATTTGAATCGCATCAAATAGGCCTATGCTTGTTCTTCACTTTCTTTTCGGCTCTATATGAAGATATTTACAATTGCAAAATGTAAAAGTACAAAGGGTACCGGTAATGGCGAGAAGGCCTGCACGACATACATGTGATGTACGCATGCACGGATGTATACAAACGCATGTACACGCACACATAAATTAAAACATACATACATACTTACATGCATGCATACACATACATACATACATACAGTGGTGGCTCCAATTTTTATGGCCAGGGGGCCGAGGTCCCGGGAGGGGGCCAATTGGATACCCGAATTTGCCGAAACTCAGAGTGCTAGGAATAGCTACACACTGGGTTACATCGACCAGATACAAGTCTATGCATTAGAGAGCAACATAAATTCTTCACATCAGCAAACTAGATATTTGGGAATAGAATGACTTTATTTAAAAGTAAAGCATCAACTATGCACATTACATACACTTATAATATATATATATGTGTGTGTGGTAATGGACTTTGCACTAGTAGATACAATCGACAACATTGTCAGACTACTTAGATGAATATCAGACATAGTGCTTTTTATTAGATATGTTTTAATTAATTTCAGAGCAGAAAAGCTTTTCCAACAGGCTGTTGATGTTATTGGTAAAACAATGGCCATGTTCGACATTCTGTACATTTCATGAAAAGCAAGTTTGTATGGTTCCAGAAAGAAGCCAAAACTATCGTTGTGGTCATATTAGTTGCACATAAACTTGAATGCATTGGCAAGCGTCCAACTTGGGGATTTTCACGGTTGAGGTCTTCAACATTAATGTCACAGAAAAGTGCAAGAGACACAGTGTTATCATTAGAATTATTTCAGGAAATACATATTATATTTTGGCATAAATGCCTGTCATTGCAGTAAGTGATTAAAGTGACTGGTCAGTGAATTGTCTATCTAGTTCAGAAATGTGCTGCCTAATTGTGGCCTGTGTGTTCACTTGAGAACGTTTTCCCATAGGTTAATCAACTTCCGAGCCATAAAAACGGATAGGCATTAAACGGACAGTCGGACACGCTGCCTAGTTAATACTGAGTCAATTTAAGTATTTTTACTGTACTCTTCTGCCTTTACAAAGACCTCTGTTTCATCTTTGTACTCTTTGAAAGGGGCCGTTTTATGTCTGACAACGTCGGCAGCTGTAGATAAGCCGACACTTGAAGATTGGAGTTGAATTGATACAATATGTACATACATAGTGTCTGGTAATAATAGCAAGCATCTAGCTTCAAGCCTTCAACTGCTCTTTCAACAGTTTGCCTCATCAACATTCTCTAGCATTATCTAGTTGATCACTGATATTACGGCAAGCAACAATACGGCAAGCCCAGTATAACTGATACTAGTATAACTGATCTGCTGGAATTGCCTTGCCGAATCCCAAGGATGTAACTCACTGTGTGCTTCAACCCATTTCTTATGCACTAGAAAACTTGAAGCAAAAACGTATAACCTTTCAATTATAAGTAATGCACAAATCTCTAGCTCCTGGAAAAGATTTATTAATTGAAATTATATTCAATTAAAGCGCGTGGCAGTGGAAGTAAATAGCCAGTGCCCTCCAACTGCCTTCTAGCTGCTGGACACTCTTATTAACACTGCTCATTACACTTGCACCATCATAACCTTGCGTGGCCCGACAAAATAGCCCCCGACAAAATAGCCCCAAATAAAGCAGCTCCTATCAAGAAGCCAATGTGCTTAGCCTGTAGCAATGGGCTTCAACACTTATAAAACTAATTTAGTAAAGGATAAATAAGTTAAGCCTCTAAACATTCACATCAGTTGAGCCTCAAAACATTCACGACTTTTACAATGTGCTTAAACACTTTTAAAACTTACTAAGTAATGGCCAAATAAGTTAAGCCTCATACATATTCACGTATTTTATCATGGGCTTAAGCACTTTTAAAACTTACTTAGCAACAGACAAATAAGTTGAACCTCAAAACATTCACGCCGATAACAATGGTCTTAAACACTTTTAAAACTTATTTAGCAATTGACAAATAAGTTAAGCCTCAAAATGTCTTTTAAAATGGGCTTAAACACTTTTAAAACTTACAAGGCAATTGACAAATAAGTGAAGCCTCAAAACTTTTCTAATTGGCTTAAAAATTTTAAGACTTACTTAGTAATGAACAAATAAGTTAAGCCTGAAAACATTTGTAAAGGACGTGAATGTTTTGAGGCTTAACTTTAATATTTGTCCATTGCTAGGTAAGTCCTGAAAGTATTTAAGCCCATTGTAAAAGACGTGAATGGTTTTAGGCTTGACTTATTTTTCCATTACTATGTATGTTTTAAAAGTGTAAAAGACGTGAATGTTTTGTGGCTAACTTATTTGCCCAACACTAACTAAGTTCTAAAAGTGTTTAAGCCCATTGTTAAAGGCATGAATGTATAGAGGCTTAACTTATTTGTCCATTGCTAAGCAAGTTCTAAAAATGTTAAGCCCATTGTAAAAGACGTGAGTGTTTTGAGGTTTAACTTATTTGTCCATTACTAAGTAAATTTTATAAGTGCTTAAGTTCATTGTTAAAGGCGAACCACATTGGTTGCTTGATAGGAGTTTATTTGTTTATTTGTTTAGTTTATTAGCTAGTTTATTTGTGGCCATTTTGTCGGGGCTATGATGTATGATGTCGGGGGCTATTTTGTCGGGGGCTATTTTTTCTGGGACTATTTTATCCGGGCTATTTTGTCGAGGTGCCATAACCTTGATCAACTTAACCTGAACCTATGTTTGCCCCCAAATGACTCAAGAGCATCTAAAATAAGCCACGACAGTTACTTTGCATCTAATTAAATTGCTGATTTGAAATCTAGAAAATATTCATTCACTTTCTTGTTGGCAAAAATCGTATTACAAAGAATAGCTCTTCCTGCGAATAATATATTTTTGTCCCATCAACAAGGATTGAAAACTATACAGATTCATTGATCTCTTCTATTACCTGATCTCTGACCATATCTATCACTGAAAATTCTAAGCAAGTAAGTAAGTGATCCTGTGAGAATGTTCAGAAAAAATAATTTCAGATTTCGTTATGCAAGTTATAGTACTTCGTGCCTTTGAGAATGCCCCGAAAGAAATAACTCTGAATTTCATCATGCATCATATAACTTAGCAAGTAAATATCAAATCTAAATGACACCATATTTTACAGCACATCGGGGAAAAATCTGGGGGGGGGCAGAGGGGTCCACAAGCTCAGTTGGGGGAGGGGCATGGCCTCCCTTGCTCCCCTGTGGAGCCGCCACTACATACATACATACATACATACACACACATACATACATATATACATACATGCATGCATACATACAAAGCAGGACGTTTCGGTGCAGCCGTTTTGGAGCAGGACATTTTGGCCAAGCTCTCTGATACGGTATATAACGTAAGATGAAGCTGGATGGATTAAAAGAATTCTGCGGAGGAGAGAAATCATGTTTAAATATAAGCGGGATGGATACGAGAATTCCACTTATAGTGAAGCCCTTTTAGTCAAATCTTTTCATCAGTACCGCTTCCAATCAAGCGGCCTTATTTTTCATAAATCCCGCTACCATTTAAATAAAGTTAATTTCTGCAAGCCAGCTTCCATTTAAGCATGATTCTTTTAATCAATCCATGTTCCATTTAAGCATAATTCTTTTCATAAATCCAGTTTCTACTTAGGCATGATTCTATTCACCAATCCAGCTTCTATTTAAGCACGTTTCTTTTAATCAACCGAGCTTCCATTTAAGCATAGTTCTCTTAATCAACCCAGCTTCCACTTATATAATCATGATCTTTTCATCATTCCAACTCCCAGTGTAACAGTCAGTCCCTGGTAACCAAAGAAACAATTAAGAGCTTGCTGCATCATTAGTTATCAATTAATCAGTGCATATTTATATAGCGCATCTTCAAGAAAACAGAGGTGCTCCAGACCAGTATTCAGACCAGAACAGTATACTTTTCATTGATCCAGCTTCGAGTTAAACATGATTCTTTTCATCGATCTCTCTTATACTAGATTCGCTCGCGAGGCCTGACCTGATTTGTCATTGGGAATAATTTACGATACTAAGGAGGTAGATGACCATATTTTGCATTTTGCCTACGGGTCGACCCGAACCCGTTTACAACTTTGAGACACATATGCATGTATGAATACCTATAACTTAGACATAATTTGAGAATAAGCTTTCCAAATGCATTGAATATATATATATATACACATATGTATATACATTCTTATTATACATCTAGATATGTCAGACTTCACACCGTAAGCCTTAGTATATTTGTGTGGATGTCTTTGATAGATGTGACTAGACTGACTGACCTTCGACCGTCCTTCGATTTCGCTCTCAGTCGGGACTCTGTTGAGGACCGAGCGATGTCACCAGACACAACGCCCTGAAAATAATTAACTCTCTACTCTCAAGTATCTCAAGTATCTACCAGAAAGATGGACACGACGACGACGCTAGTACTACGATGACGATGTGCATTCTATATATACACAATACACTTATTATATACATTATATATATTATACATATAATAATCTAAGAAATTGGTGTCAAGTATTGCATGTCAATGTCATCAAGTAATCTTTCAGATTAAGTCAATCATGTATCAAGGTACATTTATTACAGAATGATACCCTTTTATATCTATAGGCCTAAGCGAACCTTTGTTAGCGGAACGGAACGGAACGTCTATGTGTTTACCTAATGACGCCAAAGCATAATTATCATCCAGGGCTGGGTCAGCCATTGGGCTAAAGGGCTAAAGCCAAGGGAACGCATATTTTGAGGGCCCCCAAATATCGTAGTGAATATTTTTAGTGTATCTAATTACTGTATATCAACATATTTTCTTTCAAACGAACGAAGGAGGTGCAACAACACAGTCTCCCAATAAGAGAAATTCAAAGTCACTGCAATTAATTAATATTAATGAAATAGAGACGTTTTAAACAATATAATTAGGGATTGCATGTCGTTTACGTAAGGGGCTAAGGACCCCAAGATGTACATCAGCCCAGGGTCCCGAGTTGTTATCATTTAAATTGTGTGCTTATACGAAGTGTGCACTAAGTGTATAATAAAGAGTTACAGTTACATTGATGCTGCTAGTCTGCGGTTGCAAAAAGAAGAGTTCGGGATCTCAGTGACGAAATTAATGTCAGAAGTGGTGTGTGCTTAGGTGTCATGAAGATATCATGAAAATCATGAGAACCAAGAAAAGCAGGAACGAATTACATGTAGTCTGCTTGAAATTTCATATGCATGATTAAGCTGTAGCTATCTCCACCCAGAATGTCTTGTGAGATCAAATGGTGACTGCTATGAAATTTCTATCAGTGAAATCCTGACATGATTAATAAATCAACGAGTACTTGAATGATTGATTGATATTTAAAATACGGTAAGAAAACCTGATTTCATATTATCTAGTAAAGCGCCATCGTCTATACATTTAATTATGCCATGCACATTCTGTTCAATTTGATATATGTAATTCTAATTCATTTCATTTCTATTTATTTGCAATTATAGCTTTCTGCAGTTCAAGGTCAACTCTAATGGTAAATGCGACGAAACGAATGAATTTTTTTGCGGGAGAGATATCTGTTAAGACACTTCGGGCCCATATTACGTACGCAAAAACTCATACTTCGGATCCCCTCCCCTGTAGCACCGCGTACATTTCGTGGACCCCTCCCCATGCGTACGTACATCTGAACTCTAACCGCTCTCAAAGGTTAAATGGCTAGAAACAAATGCTGCTTTAATATAAGGTTATTTGAACTTATTTCAAGGTCAAAAGGTTAAAGTGGCGGATAAATGGCCATCGCTCAGCCAAATGCTGCTCTGTTTGGGTGATTCTTTTATCTGTTTGCTCGGACTGGTAAGGGCTACATTCGAGAAGACCAAGTAGTCAAGGGTAAACACGATACAAGGTCATTTCAAGGTCGAAAGGTTAGTATACTGGAAAAATTGACATAACTCAGTCAAGTATTGATTTATTTGGGTGATTATCAAATGGCAGTTTTTCTTCGATTACGGCCAATTGACCTTGACATGACACTGGGCTGGCCAGTCACTTCAAGGTCAAGCTTATTCAGAAAATGTAAAATTGAATTGATTAACCGACCTTCGATATTGGAAACATGGCCATTTTATTATGCATTAATTATCTTATCAACATTTTAGGAGATTATAAACGTAAAGCAAACAAATAATTTGAAGTCGCAGATAGGTTGAAGCCGGTGTAGCAATTTCAAATTACCTCCAATCAAAGGTGTAACAAGGTTTTGAAAAGTGGGGGGCATAATTTAAAAAATATTGCGCGAAGCGGCAAAAAAATTTTTTGCCCCTCCCCACTTTTGGAATTTTGCCCCACCATAAATTTGAAAAGTGGGGGCACAAATTATTTTAACAAAGGTAATCTTAAAAAGCCACTGGATAAACATAAAAAAGAACCGATTTGGGGGGCACATGGGGGCACTGAGCACTTTAAAACTGGGGGCTTTGCCCCTCCAGTTTTGAAACTACCCTGCCCCCCGCTTGTTACACCTCTGCCCCATTCGCCTTACCCCCTCCCCCCGGTAACTTGAAGGCGATTTCAAGTTACTAGAAGGCGATTTCAAGTCCCCCCCGGTAACTTGAAATTGATTTCTTCAAGTTACCCCCAGTAACTAACTACTCCACTGCCTTGCAGTTCAGCAGTGCCAGTCCCAAGCCTGGAACCACATCTTGCAACAGAAAAGACACATGTAAAGCTCAAACTCATTGTCGCGGCCGGTCGGTCGGGAGATGAGAGGGTCATGAACCCATCTGTGAAGGGTCGTGGTGAAAGCCCAAAGGAACCCTAGACTCAGAAGTCTCAAATCTTAATGACCAAAGTCAAGGCAAAAATTGGATACTGGAATGTATGAAGATTATGATACAGGGAAGTTGGCGCATGTGGTGAGAGAGATGTAAGAATACAAACTTGAAATATTGGGGCAGAGTGAGATGCGATGGCCCTACAGTGGCAATTTTGTGTCTCAAGGAATAAGCATCTACTACTCATGTGGAGCCAAGCGTAAAAGAGAAGTGGGCATAATGGTCAGCGAAAAATGATATCAGCTAATTGAATGGGAACAAGTAAGTGAAAGAATAATTACACCAGACTACAAACAGAACATGCCACCACTTTGAACTTGCAGCATTTGCTAAGTCTTCTTGTTACTTTTGATGAGTTAAGTAGAGGATCGAATTATCAAGTCAAAAGTTACATCCCTAGTTGTGTATATTTATGTTGTAATTACACTACTTTCTTCACCATTTAGGCTAAATCTTTATTATCTTATGCTTGTATGTTACAATGTGATGCACTTTGATCTCGTGTAACCTATCACTGATTTTAAGCATTTTACATTTCTTTGACTTTTATATATCTTTTTTCACACGTTAAAACTAGCTTTCTATCTTTATGTGCTACGTGTTTTATTAAACAGACTGGTTATCATTACTTGAAAGCATAACAATTTAAGTTCGGTCATACTCTCTATCACTGTCAGCACATTTGGTAACTGTACTGGGGTAATTATCGCAACCACTGATATGGTACTCCCACAAGCGGGTGAACACGACAATCTATTTTGCTTGCATCCACATCTTGAGGTAGCACATGTCGTCTTACATGAAAATGGATCATGTTGAGCAGATAATTTGGAGCAGGCTGCATGTTGCAGAGTGTAGGTTAATAGGAATTATACCTAACATACCAACCCCATGCTTTTGCATTGATGCTCTCTTCTGAAGACATCCACTGATAGTAAGTGCGAAAACTGTGGCACTTTGTGGACGAATTGGTGGGCTGTAAAGGCTCAGGTGTAACAGATAAGTTGGCTGCAGCTACTTTTTCTGGTTGTCTTGACGCATCCGTTCGAAGTTTCACGGCAGTATTTACCCGTCCGTCGAAACCGATCTGTTCTAGTACTCGATTTCGTTCGGTGCCCCGTGGTAGTTAAACTGGTCGGAGATGGTGCTGACATTTCGCCCTCGGCCAGTCGTACAATGGAGTCTTCTGCCTCGATCATGCCGGGAAGGTGACACAAGAGTAGTATTTCATCCAGAACAATAGCAGTACCCCAAGTCTGGTGCAACTTTGTAACGTTCGCTGAGACCCATGATACGGATTATCAGATTGCTCTAGCTAGGATGGCGTCGAGTTGAGAATTCCTACACGAGAACGGCTCCGCTTTTTTGCAAGAACGCTTATCACGCTATGACTGGCAGCTAGCAGACACGAGACACGATCGTCTAAATTGTTCTCTAAAGTGAATGAGAAATCGTAGATTGGTCTTTAAATAGTATAACTCAAATCACAATTCCGAAAATTTGAAAGTTATTCTGTCTACAGATGCATTTTTTAAAACTGGTGACGAAAAAATATTTCAGAAACCGACAGCAACATTGTGAAAGAAGTGCTGCAGCGCTAGAGTTGCAGACTTATCGAATGTTGTAGATGATAATCTTTATTTACTTTCATATATATACTCCTGGGCTGGAAGTTATGAAGAAAGGAATAGCCTACTACCGCCATATCTCCTATTCGCGAATACGTACTCCGAAAATAAAGATACGCCTTGTATGGTATTCGCAAAAGTTGGAGTAGGCTACGCCATGGAATAACTTCGCCAGCAGACAGAATGGCGCCAGGAATATTCCTGCAGACGCCATTATTTAAGTGGTTATAGCAAAGATGGTAGAGTCGTAGACTAAGATATGACACTTCCTATCTCGCTGTGTATTTGGTTTGTGTGGTGATCAAAGCACACAAACCACTTATCCATTCGCAACGCGGCACGATTGACGCCACGCCAGTCGCGATACGTAGCGACTGGAGAAATCGTATCTTAGTGGTATCCTAGCAACAACAATCGGTTCCAAGGTAGGTGACGTGAATATTCAGAAAAACAGCGGAGATAGGAAGTGTCACATCTTAGTCTACAACTCTACCATCTTTGGTCAGGACTGTTAACAATACTGGAAAAAGTATTGCAATACCAATACCAATACTTTTTCTTAAAAGTATTGCAATACCAATACCAATACTTTCATGAATACTTTTTGGCGAGCAAGTTTCCTGTTTATTCACACATAACATGTACTAAAGAAAAGGAAGTATACTTGCACTATTATTTTTACATACGAAAAATCAGTAGCCTAGAATTACAATTATTATTTTCACATGTCAAAGTTCTGTATAATTACAATAATATTTTTACATGATAAAATCAGAATAACTACAATTATTATCAAAATTAATATTTTCAAAAATGTGTACTAATCAAGAGTGCTACACGATGGCCTCTCGGTAATGCGCTTGCTCGCGTAGCATGCGGTTGCGAGTTCGACTCCATGCAACGACCCTGGGCAAGTTGTTTGAGAACACATGCCTTTGTTACCAAGCAGTAAGCTGGGAAGTAAACGGCAAGTCCTACGATATCACTGGCCCCGTGTCCAGGACCTTGGGATTCGTCCGTTGCCAGCTCAAGGGCCTAGGAAAAGAAGATGAGCAACTCTCCAACGTTCCGTATGGAATATGGGCTGACTTTACTGCTCAATGATGTGCGTGGAGGGGATACACTATATACGATCATTTCCCTATTTATAGATTCCTTATATTCTGTGACGAACTCCCACCCTGACCTAGATTTCCGGGGTCTGACCTATCTTGGGTCGACTGCATGCAGAGGTCCATATGCCAGCAGGCCGATGGCATCCGCGCCCCAGGGTCAAGAGGGGACTCATGGCTGGTGAGTCCAGGTACTAGCCTAGGGAGTTTTTGTCCCTGCATTGCATGAGTTTCAGGTGGCCCAATAAGGGAAGCACCCCGGCTGGAGCGGGGCCACATTTGATAAGACCTTTTTTCAAATATATAAGTACAAAATATCTACAAATGCAACGATTTGATAATATTAATATATCTCTTTGAAATGACCAAACACAATCTCAGCAATGGCACACAATTTCTAACTATACTTTAATAAGAGTCAAAGAGCTTATACGCAGCCACTTCAAACGACTCTGAGGCGATCGTCTACCTCAGGCCAAACAAAGTAGACGTCTGCTAAAATGTCAGAGTTCTAGCTATAACTTATAGTGAGAGCCAAAAACCTATAAACAGCCACTTCAAACGACTCTTAGGCGATCGTCTGCTAAATTCTCAGAGTTCTAACTGTAACTTATAGTGAGAGCCAAAAACTTATACGCGCCACTTCAAACGACTCTGAGATGATCGTCTACCTCGGCCAAACAAAGTGGACCGTCTGCTAAAATATCTTACTATACTCTATAAGATTAAGCTAACTCTACTACTCTAGACTGTATCATCGTGCCTCGCCTCTCTTTCTGGCATCGGCCGCGCTTCTTCTATCTCTCGTCGGCCGTTGCTGCTGCTCTCTGTCTCTTTCTGCTCCGATCGGAGCAGAGAGAGCGCCATCGTCTTCCTCAGCCAGCCACTGAATGTCAAATCTCACTCTACCTGTTTCTCCCTCCCTCTCTATCTCTCTCTGTCTCTCTCTTTCACATCCCTCACCTGTCTTTCTCCTTTGTCCAGTCACCTCTCTAAGCCTCTGGCCCAGTGGTCAGCCAGCCATTCAATCAAATCTGGTCAGTCAGCCGGCCACTGGCTGTTTTCGTTAGCCGGCCAGTTGGTCCACAGTCCTCACTCTGGATAAGCCTAGACCCCAACCCCTCTAGCAACCGGTTTAAACTAGTTCTACCCTAGCAGTCAGCATGTACGAAATCTAACAGGCATGAAATTATACAGGTTATACTGCCCCTGCAGTTCTGTGAGGAACCAATTTCCCGACAATTCACACCATATGTGACTTGTCAGCACGAAACCAGTCACTTGTATAAAAAATATTTTTTCATGTTTTTTGCACCATCCTGAAGATGCTAGATTTACCTTTCCAAAACCGTTTTCAGCTAGTTTATGCCTTGCATACAGACAAAGTTTTAGAATTTCCAATGTGACCGTTTACGTAAAGCGCTATTCGAGAAAACTGCATGCAAAGTTTATCCATATTATTTTTATAATCTCCTTAGCAACGGCTATTGTTTTTGAACCGATTTTACTGAAATTTGGCAACATTGCTGCTGCAGGTATTGCAAATGCACTGTCGAAATTTGGTGTAGATATCTCAAGAAGGAACAAAGTTATTAAAGTTATTCCAGTTGATCAACGAGAAATCATTGAAACTAATTGTAAATTTTATTACAAAAGTCTCAAATTCCGAGAGAGGTTAAGCTGCTATTACCTGCTAAGGAACTAAACATTGCAATACAGTAATGGATAAAATTAACATCCAAATAATAAAAACACAGAAATAAAATGACAGTTTATTCCAGTCACACTATGTACTCAGCGTCAACTGGCAAAGTCACGGGTCTTCCACCACCACAACCTAGAGTTTTACATGTTCCAGCAGTAGGTGATTGTGAATCACCATTGGATTACAAGCTTCCTCTTTGTTTTGGCTCCTCCGTTGAAACAAGGTTCAACCCTTCAGTCTACCCTCTGCCACTGTTTACAGGTCACCTGCTATCATGTCCTCCAGTTTGGTGCGAAGACGACTCATGGTTCTGCATCGTCGGAAGGCGATGAACTAGCTTCATTTTAACGATGCTGTTTGATAAAAAAGATCATTGTCGTCGCCCTCCTCCTTTATCCAGGCTTGAGACTGGCACTATCAGAGTAATAGTAGTGGTAGAGTCAAAAAGGATTTGCTGCGTCTTTGTTCAGTATTCTTTATTGACCCTGTTTTTGTCCATGGCGGCTTCTTCCTCTATGTGTAGCAACGGGCAATTAAATTCTTCCATGGATCTACAACAATAAGACCAATCTTATAGTATACAGTCTCAAATACTAAAAGACATTTAAGAGGAATAATTTGCACAGGAATTAAATATCACAATAATAAATTTTAGATCTAAATTATAGATAAATAGAGAAGAGCATCTCCTTAAACTAATCTGAGAGGCAGTAATTGGTGTGAAGTGTCTGTGACTTCATATCTTAGCCTCAGCATATGAGAGCGAGTGACAAATTCTCTCCCTCGCCGTATTATCCTTCCACCGACAGTGTACGAGCAATGTACTCATCACAGCTGAGTTGGTAAAATGGCACAAGTGGAGCAGAAATCTCGATGCAAATCTCTTCACTAGAGTAGATTTGAATCTCTGATCTCTCTCTTAACAATCTAGCACACATCCCACAACACAATCAAGCCCACCCACAAATAAACAATATTTTATAAATGAATTAGCCGCTTAGTCCAGCAGGAAAACTGTCTTTATATTTCGGACAAAACGTGTGACTATTCAGCCAGTCACCGTTATGTTAAATGCAAATTGTAATCTAAAATGTAAACAAAGCCCCAGGTGCTCCTCATACCAGAACACCACTGGAGCATTTCAGATTTCTCAAAAAACATTTTTTGCTTTTCTCAGGAAAATCATAGAAACATATGCAGTTCAAGTCAAACCTTTATCATGATGCTCGATAATAGAACTACGGTAGATCAACGTGTTGTTGTTTTGGCTAGCACAACACAAATCGGTCATTTTGCTTGCTTGTCATGATGATCCATATTTGCCATATTGTTCCATGCACGCACGTGATCATATCCTCTGGAACACACTGGCCACTGCCATTATTCAGCTTTCTTTGACATCTACAATAAACAGTACATATAAAATTATTTTGTTCTATCTATGAAATTCATTTCAGTATTATTTTTATCAAAGGCATTCAACAAAAATATAAAGCCAGTAATAGAAGCCCTGCATTAAAAACAAACAGCAATTTATAAGATTTATTAACCAGTAGACTGAAATTATGATATCGAGAAGAATCCTGATAAAAAATAAATTGCAATTACAATGCAATAGTTATTTCGTCTCATAAAGCAAATCAATAGTTAATAAACTTAACATAGCACAATAAGGTGAACAATAGATGAGGTAGTGCGAGAGATGAAATTACACAACAGTTATGCCTGAATATTTAAAAAGTCAACCGAGGCAGTTACTGCATTAATGCTTTAAACCCACAATTATGCTGGAATACTTATAAAGACGAGCTCAGCGAGAAGCAGGTTTAAGTCTAATAGCAATTGCCTGAATACTTTAAAAGACGTCTCAATTAGAACAGCGTTTAAACTTAATAATTATGCCTATAGACAAGGATCCTGTGAAGCACTAAAGCATTAAAAAATAATCGAGGCCTACCTGAACACGGCGGCATCCTAATAGTCAACCGTATTGGCATCCATTACGATCTCGCTAGATGTTCTTATCGTGGTCATCTGAATTGTCGTTGATGGCTCTTAACATAACCACTATCATTGCGTTCGTGGTTAAACATAATCTTACAACAATTCGTGCACATTTAGCATTTTATCAAATTCGCAAAAATATTCTCCATTCCCAGATTCAATAATGTATGAATCAACACACTAGCGTGCATTTTGTAAGATTGCGCTGTATAAAGAGACTGGGTCACTCTACTGCGCATGCACGAAGCTAACCTCAAAACTATCGACCAACCGCAGTGCAACATTATGTCACGTGATTAAATCACGTGCCCGGTTGCTAAGCTTGTAACAGTTATTGTTTAAGATAGGTGTCGTCGTTCTGGTCAATCTGTAGGCGTAATAAATTAATATTCGAAGGTCTTAAGTTATTAATAGAATGGAAAAAGGAGATATTCTACTTCAAAACGAGACCAGGAAATCTCGGCCCATAACCTAATTAAATATGACAACAAAGACAGCGAAGTCTGAATCTAAGTTATGATTTTCCGTCTCGCAACATTATAGGGCTTTTTGTAAAATGCTTTTTTGAAACATTTAAGAAAGTGTAAACAAAAGTTTTATATATTATTTGTATTAAATATATATTTTTGTAATCGTTACCGCATTAATATCAATTACGAATGGTTTGAAGTTTCCCTTCATTTTTGGTCATTTTAAGCCTGATTGCACCCAGCGACAAGCGACAGCTTTTGGGAAAAATTTTCCACATATATCCTAGACTGCAACAATAGACAATTTTCTGAGTGCGATGATTTATTGCTCACCATTTCTTGATCGCAAAGATTTCAAGTGAACGAGAAATATAAAAATGTTTTATCATGGTGAGAAAAAAGTATTGGTATCACGTATCGATGAGTGGCTAAAAAAAGTATCGCGATACACATGCAAAACCCACCCAAAAAAACGATCGCGATACACGCTGCGATACTGCAAAAAGACCGCCGATACCAAAGTATCGCGATACTTTATCGCGATATTAACAGCCCTGTCTTTGGTTATAGATGAAGGGCATGCTCAGAAATATTTATAGTCTACGTCTAAGAGTGGTCTACGCGGTCAACTTGGTAACGAATGAAAATAGTAATAATAATGGAGCTTCGGTGCCGTGATTCGTACAAATTCAGAGCGATTATGACAAAAAGTAGTTGGCGTGACAGAATAGTAAATTATAACAGATAAATAAATATTTGGCATCAAAGAAAAGTGAATTATAACAGATAAATAAGTATTTCTCGGAATATGAAAGTTTCGCGATCGGTAGGCGAATTTGTCCGACACTGGTAGGCACTTAAGACGTTAATCTTCGGCAATACAACCTCCAAAGGAAAAGTTCGCTCACAAATGCACACAAAAAGGCTGAAGGATGAGGACTTGGAAAGTGTAATAAGGGTTATGAGAGTGTACGATACTTGGACGGAGTTTAAGGAAGTTAAGGAAATTATGAAAGACAGTATTAAGGAGATCATATAAAAACACAAGCACAAATAAGAGGAGACATTTGATAACACGAAAGGTTTAAAGTGGAGGGCAAGGAATTAAACTTGGGATGACTTTTCAGAAGCTGAAGAAGGAATCAAAGAACGGGATTGTGACAGTGTAGAAAGACTCGAGACCAAGACTCGACCAAACTATATATATATATATATATATAATCTATATATATATATATATATATAAGCAAGAGTTTATAGAACTATGTTAGAAACAGGCAGAAAATGATAGAAAGGGTAGAGCCGTTGGGAAAGAACGAGAGAAGACAGAAGTTATTTTAGGCTAATGTGTTTCAATTCAGTTTCTTTTCAAATATAAACGTGCAGTGTGAATGTGTCCGTTTGCGGCTTCATTATTATTACTATATCATTGTTACTTAATCGAACAATCGAGCTAATCTCCTTTAGGATTGAATTAATCCCTCTTAGGGAGAGGCCAGCAACGTGTTCAAACGTATTTTGGGGTCCATTGAACAGTATTTGAGCAAATGTTTTTATAACCGGGTACCATTCCTGACGCCAACCCTCTTTCGGATGGTAAACCTAGCCTGGCTTATTTAGAATGGTGGGCTGTGGGGTCGCCCTGCTGGCTGCCGATGTTGGTCCGCGACTGCTTATGATTCACCTGTTTATATCGCAGCTGACTTCTATATATCTAGACTCTAAAGGTCGTTCCACTACCCGCCACCTGTGAACGCGTGTGATAGCAGTTGGCCAAACAATATGCCACACACAGGTGGCCGCACAAGTACACAGCTGCCACACCAGTACAGCTCTGCTACACAGAACAATCGAGCTATGCGTAGGTCCACTTCTTGAAGCAGTCGAGCCAATCGTACTAATTGTACTAAACGAGCTAATCGTACTAATCGAACAATCGAGCAATCGCAATTAATCGACTAATCGAGCAAATCGAACAATCGCGATTAATCGATTAATCGAGTTCTGTTTTGACCCATGATTAATTGATTAGTAAAACTCGATTAATCGATTAGTATGCCAAGCATATCTTTTAGTGAGACAACATGGATGAAGGACTTTCCAATTCTTTAAATGTTCGCCAATAAGGAGGCAGTGCAAATGGCAGAAAGTTTGGGGCAAGTGGCGGTTTTTTCTGCATTCGTTGAAATGATCGCTGGAAGTGTTTCCCGATGCTCGCGTATAAATTCCCAGACCCCGATAGAACGAATTGTATAAACAATATGTACTTTCTGACGTCGCTCCCTGTCAGTCCTTGGTAACTGATCGCGTGCTCGAAATTCGAAAATCTTATTGAAGAGTATATAGGTTACACGTGCGAAGTTAGCAGGTCAAGGTCGCGCGTACCATCGGCGATCATTGTTTATATTTCAAAGTTTGAGGCATTCGTTGAAGTTGTAACTTCGATCGATGTAACTGATCGGAAAGGGTAAGATTTTGGTATCGCTAACCCAACCTATGTTTTTCCTCGCGTGGTAAGCAATATTCGTGCAAAATTTGGGTGCAATCGGTCATATGGCTCAAAAGTCATTGTAGAAGATAGTTACATACTTTTCTTCTTTATATAGAAAATTATGGATTGACCTATTCATCTGTTTAGGTGCCTAAAAGAAACACTATGGCATATATTCTTCATTGCAAGATACCTTATAGGTAGATTTGTGAGCTTGTCCTCTGGATGTAAATGCATGCAGTGTCTAAGGACACTGTCTGCGTTGTCAAAGGAAGCTAGGATCAACTGTTGACTGTTGAGCACCTCGGATAATTTACACAGCTCTTATCAGGTAAACATTTTTTCCGGACCACTCAAGACCCATCTATTAGCACAATATATTAATTGACCGGTTAACAGATTTTAAAAATCAGTGGCGTGGCAAGTAGCAATTACAACTTTTTTAGCAAAGGAAATAAATACTAATAAGAATCTTGCCTGTGGCTGGACAGATGTTGTTCTAACTGTATCATCATCATAATCAGCCGACATAGATGGACCGCGAGTGGTCTTCCGTACAACAGTGATCGTCAGACTGGGTGGAGATAATGATTCTTCGTCGGCAGGAATTTCACTCGCAATATTCTCAGACGGCCTAATCTGACCTGCAGAATCAGATGCGTCCTCAGATTGAAGGGAAGGTGCATATTTAGACTGTCTGGACATCCTCATTTCCTGCGCACCACTAGTTCTTGTTGGACTATAGTTAGACGTCCTAGGTTGACCGGAAGCTGACACTCGCGACCCTACGTACTGTGAAGATCTAGGATGGCCAGACATCCTAACTTCCCCCACAACATCTGCAGCAGTAGTTCTTGTGGGACTATAGTCAGACGTCCGGGGTTGACCTGAGGCTGACACCCGTGACCCAATGTATTGTGAAGATCTAGGCTGGCCAGACATCCTCGCTTCCTCTATGACAGTAGTTCTCGTGGGACTATAGTCAGACGTCCTAGGTTGACCGGAAGCTGACACCCGTGATCCCATGAACTGTGAAGATCTAGGCTGGCCAGACATCCTAACTTCCTCCACAACATCCGTAACAGTAGTTCTTGTGGGACTATAGTCAGACGTCCGGGGTCGACCTGAGGCTGACGCCCGTGACCCGACGTAATGTGAAGATCTAGGCTGACCAGACATAACCACTTCCTCTAAAACAGTAGTTCTTGTGGGACTATAGTCAGACGTCCTAGGTTGACCGGAAGCTGACACCCGTGACCCGTAGTATTGTGAAGATCTAGGCTGGCCAGACATCCTCACTTCCTCTACAACAGTAGTTCTTTTTGGACTATAGTCAGACGTCCGGGGTTGACCTGAGACTGACACCCGTGACCCGTATTGTGAAGATCTAGGCGAGCCAGGCGTCCTCACTTCCTCTACGACAGTAGTTCTTGTGGGACTATAGTCAGACGTCCGGGGTCGACCTGAGACGGACACCGGTGATCCGACATATTCTGAAGATCTAGGCTGGCCAGACATCATCACTTCCTCTACAAAAGTAGTTCTTTTTGGACTATAGTCAGACGTCCGGGGTTGACCTGAGACTGACACCGGTGATCCGACATATTCTGAAGATCTAGGCTGGCCAGACATCATCACTTCCTCTACAAAAGTTGTTCTTTTTGGACTATAGTCAGACGTCCGGGGTTGACCTGAGACTGACACCCGTGACCCGTCGTATTGGGAAGATCTAGGCTGGCCAGACATCCTCACATCCTCCATAAAAGTAATTCTCGTGGGACTATAGTCCGACGTCCTAGGCTGACCCGAAGTGGTTACTCGTGACTCAGCAGGCGAAGAAGGTCTGGACTGGCTGGGCATCCTTATGTCCTCAACATCAGTAGTTCTTGACGTGCTATAACCAGACGTCCGAGGAAGAACCGAACCTTTTATCACTTGGCTCGAGTTTCTCGATTCGTCAACAGCACTAACTGTTGCGGGTCTATGGCCAAACGTCCGAGGTTGACCGGACATACTCGCTTCCCCTACAGCTGTAGCTCTGGGCGGACTCTGTCCATAATTCCGAGGTTGACTGGACATCCTCACTTCCCCTACATTTGTAGCTGTCATCCTTGCTGAAACGTTCGTTGGGCTCGAGGGTCTCGTTTCGTTAGCAGCAATAGCTCTTGAGGGACTTTGGCCAGACGTACGCGGTTGACCGGACATACTCGCTTCCCTTACAGTTGTAGCTCTTGACGGACTCTGTCCAGAATTCCGAGGTTGACTGGACATCCTCACTTCCCTTACATTTGTAGCTGTCATCCTTGCTGAAACGTTCGTTGGGCTCGAGGGTCTCGTTTCGTTAGCAGCAATAGCTCTTGAGGGACTTTGGCCAGACGTACGCGGTTGACCGGACATACTCGCTTCCCTTACAGTTGTAGCTCTTGACGGACTCTGTCCAGAATTCCGAGGTTGACTGGACATCCTCACTTCCCCTACATTTGTAGCTGTCATCCTTGCTGAAACGTTCGTTGGGCTCGAGGGTCTCGTTTCGTTAGCAGCAATAGCTCTTGAGGGACTTTGGCCAGACGTACGCGGTTGACCGGACATACTCGCTTCCCTTACAGTTGTAGCTCTTGACGGACTCTGTCCAGAAATCCGAGGTTGACCGGACATCTTCACTTCTTCTACAGTTGTGGCTCTTGGTGGACTATGTCCAGATGTCCGAGGTTGACCGGAAGCGGTTTTCGTAGCTGAAACTTCGTCTTTGGTAATGCCTCTTGACGGACTATGGGGTGACGTCCGAGATGTTACTTTCCTAGAACTGCCCTTAGTGGCAGAACTGGTGGTGAGTTTTGCACTATTTTCCACGCTGCTCCCGTGTCCCAAATTGAGCTCCACTGAACTGCAACGACAACATTAAAATGGCCATTACACACTGTTTAATTGTTCAATGGACACGATGCCCTCACTTTGAGAACTCGCTCTCATTTGTCTGTTTCGATTACGTCTCACTGTTATCTCTTTTTCTCTCATGTGCATTCATTATCCATCTGCGCGGAACCTTCTTAGTTGAGGTCTGCGGGTAGTGCACTTTTCCTACCCGACCCGTACTACAAATTACTACCGGACTCGACCCATACCCGCGGGCATACCTGTACCCGTGACGTCACTAACATGCCTCATCATACTCTCGATGCCGCCAGATTAATAGGATCACAACTTACTAAGCATTATGCCGTTGTCGTAGTAGCAACAGCAGCAACAACGACAATGGCAACAGTGACAGCAGCCGTGGGGTAGCGATGGAGGCGAAAGCAGGAGAGGGAGAAGGAAATGGAGGAAAGAAGAGGGAGTAGAAGAGGGCGGAATCTCGAGGAAGTCAAAGTGATAGAGAGGAGAGAGAGGAGATTCAGACGAATGGGGAAGGAGCAGAAGGAGAAGGAGGAGGAAGAAGAGGAGATCGGAGTCAGGAAGAGGCGAAATAAGAAGGAGGAAGACGGAGGAAGAAGAGGTACAAGAGGAGTAAGGAACTCTAGGAGAGGAAGAAGAGAAGAATGAGGAGAAGGAAAAGAAGGTGGAGAAGGGAAGAGGAAAGGCAGCAGACGGGCAGAAGCAAAAGGAAAAGCTGGGGATGAAGATGAAGAGGAGGATAAAAATGAACACGAAGTAGGGAGGAAGAAGATGAAGAGTAAGACGGAAAGAGCTGTAGGAGGAGCAGGGGAGTAACAGGAGCAGGAATTAGGATCAAGAGTAGGAAGAGGTGAAGGAGGAGGAAAGGTAGAGGTGGATCAGCAGGAGTAGTAGCAGGAAAAGGAGGAGGAAAGAAGAATGAGAAAAACAGCGATTGCATTTCAATGCCATCATAGTAATCTTTCAGATTAAGTGAATCATGTACCAAGGTACATGTATTACAGAATGACACCCTTTTATATCTATAACTATACATACAAAGAAGAAGGGAAGCATCAGATGCAGGTATATAGTAGGCCTACTTGGATTTTGAATTACCCAATTTGTCTATAATAGTAATTAAAGCTTTGATATCACCCATATATTTAACGGTAACACTGTTAACCCAAAAATTGACGTTAGCACGGGTAAAGCCGGGTATACCCGTACCCGTCATTCATTCGTTACAGAGATTTATATAGCGCCCCTTCAGGCTACTACTCAGGAGCGCTCCCGACTCCAGCGTGTTTAAAAAGAGCAGTTTTAAGGCAAGTATAAAATGAGTCTGAGTGGACCCTTGGCGACAACCGCAATGCCAACGGATGCGTATTCCAGAGCGAGGGGCCAAACACTGAGAAGGCACGATTCTGTTTGGTAGTTGTACGGGCAAATGGGACAATGAGCAGGCCTCACTCTCTACGCTCAGTAGAGCGTAGAGAGCGACGACCCAGTACACTCAAAGTAGAGTTTGAGTAACAGAGATTGGGAGGATAGGCAGGGGCGAGACCTAGCAAGGACCGCCATACCAAAGAGATGATATGGTACTAGATTCGCTGTTTGAGGGGGAGCCAGTGGATCACTTCCAAAATATAGTCGGATAAATGACCTAATTTTGGTCATGTATCTTGAATTTTTCAGTCTCTGTACCCGCGGATACGGGTCGGGTACCGGTTACCCGTGGGTACAGGTAGACCCGCAGACCTCTACCTCTTAGTCTGTCTGTCGAACTATCTATCTGCGCTGATTAGCATAATTCCCTATCTTCGTAGATTCACTATGAATACCCTGTTATGTCTAACTTTCTATCTGCGCTGATTCTCCTTGGGCTGTCTGTCTAGTTCTCTTTCTGCGTAGAATGGTCTAGGTCCATCTGGGTAGCATTTTCTTATCCTGGCAGTCTTAAAACAATTTCTGCGCCGAGTCTGCTTATTCTATTTGTCTAACTCTCTTTCTACGTTGAATCTGCTTATTTTGTCTATCTAACTCTATCAGCGTTGATTCTGCTAATTCTATCTGCTGTCTATAGCTCTCTATTTCCGCTCAGTCTGCTTAGTACGTCAGTCAGTCTCTATCTGCGTTGATTCTGCTAATTCTGTCTATGTACCTCTCTGAATTCATTCTCCTGTCTATCCAATTCTTTATCTCCGTTGATTCTGTCCTTTCTCTTTGTCTTTCTATCTCTCTATCTGCCTTGATTCTTTTTATCCTCTCGCTCTCTCTCTTTCCTTCTTTCTCTCTGTCTCTGTGTCTGAGTCTGTATCTGTGTCTCTGTCTCTGTCTCTCTCTCTCTCTCTCTCTCTCTCTCTCTGCGTGGAACTTCTTAGTTCATCTGTCTTTCGTCTAGCGTATAACCGCCGTCATTAAATAACCTGGTTTCTAAGTTGTCTTATATTCTTTCAGTTGCGTTGTCTTTTTTCTCTTTTGTGTTATCCATCTGTTATTTTTAAGCTTAACTTCCATTGTGTGTATCAATGCAGACTGACTGACCTTTGTCCATTTTTCGATATCTCTGATGACCTCCGGTCATGAATCCGAGTATTGCTAGATTTTGCCGTCTGAAAGTGACAAAATGAGGAATAATAACTTGACAATGTCTCTTAAGCAGATTAAACAAACATGTACATTAATCATCTGTTGAGGTGTAAACCCCGTCATGGATCTGGGACAACTTGAAGGTTGACAGCATTGGGTAGGGGTGGAATATCTTCTAGAGGTTTCCATGCTTCAATGAGCAGGGTGAATGTGATATTTGGTGGAACTTTCATTGACAATGAACGTAATGCGAGGGTCTTGCCTTGAGCAGACCACATCGAACTTCCTTAGTCCGAGCCTAGGCTTTCGCAAAGTGGACATGAAACAAACAAAGAAATGGGGAGGAAACGATTTGAGAAGATTGAGCCTTGGTATACACGATTAGAAACTTACATAGAAATTGGACTGGACATAGGCTGAAAACGTCAACGAAAGAAATAACAGCGGGGAACGATTGTAGCAAAAAGATCCAAAGAAGAATTGCAAAGGCGACGGGTGTGATGGCTAAGTTCAAAACTATATGGAGAAGCAAAAAGATAAGTTTAAGAACCAAAGTAAACATTGTCCAAACAAGTGTGTTGAGTGTTGCGTTGTATGCCAGCGAAACCTAGACTCTTAGAAGGCGAGACAGAGACAGACTAACTGGCGTTTGAGATTAAATGCTACCGACGAATTCTAAGAATAGGCTACGCAGGGAACAGAAAATATGAAACGAAAAGGTCGGAAAGAAAATAGGAAACAAAACGAACATTGTACAACTGAAAATATGAAGGCGAAACTGAATCTGTTCGGACTCATCTGCAGAATGGAGAACCAAAGACTGATGAAGCACGTGATGATTGGGAGGATGGGGGGACGAACAGCAAGGGGACGACAGACCATGCAGAGAATGGTTGGACGACATCAAGGAAGGGGACGATTATGCAGAGAATGGTTGGACGACATCAAGGAAGGGGACGACAGACCATGCAGAGAATGGTTGGACGACATCAAGGAAGGGGACGATTATGCAGAGAATGGTTGGACGACATCAAGGAAGGGGACGACCATGCAGAGAATGGTTGGACGACACCTAGTAAGGGTGCAACGAGGAAATACAGCAGACGAATGCAGGAACGAGTGGAATGGAAGAAAATTATCAAAAACGCATTGGACATGGAGCGATGGATGGATGGGATGATATCCAGACAATTAAACAACTTTTCCTAAAAATATCCGTGGTATATCCATGAACATTTTACGAAAACAATCGTTAATAATTATTCGTTGCTCAATTACAGATCATTCGCCCGAAAACATGGAGACCTGAAATGGGTGAATCACTTGTAATTTTTAAAAATCATTTTATTAAAATATTTCTCAATTGCACTAGTAATTGTTAATTATTTAAATGCAACTTTTTGATGTAATAATTATTTGCGTTTTACAATAATGTAATATGACATCTGTACAGACTGTGCGTGAAGTTCAATTGCATTTAATTTCTTATTTTTTTCGTCATTTCCCGCCAAAACTTCAAATCTCGTGCATCTCTGTTATAAAACCAGCTTCTATCATTTCTCCCATTATTCCACCCGTTCATGGACTTTTGAGTTTCTTTAGTTTTTTCACATCTGCTGCTTCCACTTCTTCATCGTCCTTAGGTGATGGTGCGCGTTGATCTATTTCCTTCACTATTTCCTCGCAATTCCTACTTTCACTATAGAGACCTCTAAATTACTCCGTTCAACGTCTCTTGGTCTCCTCTTTTCCTTGTAGCATTTTTCTCGGAATTTTCGAAAATGAATATACTCGAGGATAAGTCTCATGCGACAAAGTTGTAATTGTGATTTTAACTTCTTATATTACGCCATTGTCTAATGTAGAAAGCAACTATGGAAAAGCACACCAAACGATCTAGTATTGAGGTCCATATGACTAGGATCGATTTGATCCTAGGATGATATTTGTTTTATTTAGAACAGAAGACAATCTGAAAGGAGCGCAGATATGCTAACATGAGTGACAAAGATAAATAAAAATATGTAGTTAGAGTTCATAACATACTGGTAAATAATTTTACACAATGATCTGGGTATAAACTGAGAGTTTGCTTTGAGTGGGATGACATGGCTTTGTCCTCTTTGTCTCAATTGGTTATTGCATAGGGTGTAGATATGAGTTAGGGAATGCTTGGATATTTCTAAAATGGAGATAATGAGTTTGGCATCGGCTATGTTAGCAAGTTCAAAGGCTGCTGTGAAGTATTGATCTAATTAACCTAGGCGTTTGGCTACTTTAGGACTTTCCCCAGGCGCTCTTTATCAGAGGCAAGAGTTAGACTCCGCGGGGATGTAGAAGCATGTAGTGGCGTTGGGAATGTTATGAATGGAAGAGAGAGAAAAGAGTTTTCAGTTTTCTGATAGCATAAAAGAGGAGGAGCAAGTTGCTGTGACGTGGTCAAAGTGAGCTGTGAGATTGAGGTTATCTTGAAGGAAGACACTCAATATTTTTAAACATTAATTCGAGTTATAGGGTACTAGGTATTTGACGGGAGGGGACGATTGGCGTCGAGGGCGGAAAAATATCATTTCTTTAGATGTTCAGCTTTTTATGGTAAGGTTATTAGCAGAAGCCCAGGTTGAGATTAAAAGCAGTTGAGATCGGATAGTGTGAGCTTGAAAGGCAGGGCTGTTAACAATACTTGAAAAAAGTATTGCAATAGCAATACCAATACTTCCTAATTTAAAGTATCGCCATACCAATACCAATACTTATCCTGAAAAGTATTGCAATACTAATACTTTTACCAATGCTTTTCAATATCCTTGCCGAATTCGATCTTACCACAAATTATAATTCATGCATCGATAATTATTGAAAATATCCCAATGGCAAGGAATCTAAATAAGAGGAATGGTTACTCGTCAAATTTCCGTATACACTCTTTTCTCTTAAACACAGATGTCGCCACAACCTAAACTTTTCTTCTATTTGAAAATATGGTGTTTTGAACTTCTAACAGCACTTTTTGTATTTTGCTGACACCCGGTAGTCATTCGTAAATTTGGCGTCACGACTAAAGATTGATGAATCAGCTTGTTATTTTAAAAGTATCTAAAATTTATGGTCCTCAATATCACCCAAAAACTGTTGACACGAAAGAACATTGGGACTGTCCGAGTCCTGTGCATATTGGTCCTTGAGCCAATCAGAATGTCTTTGAAGTAGCCTTCAGGCACGCAGCTCGAACACAATGCTCGTTTCTTCAGGCCTATTCATTTCAAGATCAACGAAATTCGCAAGCACTCTAAAATTAATTAGAGAAGCCACTTCTACCAGTGAACGCAAAAGGACATAGACCTACTACAGTCATTTCTTTTTTTAGGTCTATAAGATATTCCATCTATTCGCACCAAGGTTTATATGGTCAAAAGAGGCTATACATGCATATATAGGCCTAAATTAATCAAAGCGTAACGATTGACTTCGCATATTTCTTGAGAAACCATATAATTTTCAGTGAGAAAAAGTATTGGTATTGAGTATCGCTGACAGGCTAAAAATAGGTATCGAGATACACATACGATACCAGCAAAAGAAAACTATCGCGATACTCGCAGCAATACTGGCAAAAGTATCCAAGTATCCTTTATCGCGATATTAACAGCCCTGTTGAAAGGATCCGGTAAAAAGGTAAAGATAGGGACCTCTTTACGACAAGCCGACATCCATGTGTACCGTCAGTTAGATAAGAGAGATGCTCGATCGAAATTGCTGCTAAAAACGGTCACTTCAGCGTAAAAGTTGACTCATTCGAAGAAGCACTGGTGTTTTGTTTTCGATTAGGTTTTATGCTACCTCTGTTTTACCTTTGACAGGCAATCGAAGCAGCATTTTCTAATTGGAAGGTACAACTTGTCGTCTGGAACCTGGGAGTGCTCCTGCATGAAGAAGACATGTCCTTGGAGAAACATGTCAGTTATCTGTGTAGGTCTTGCTTTTATCAACTACGCCAGACTAGAGTCGTTCGGCGAAATCTGTCAATTGACGTCAACTACTCCTTCGCGCTGACTCGCCTGGATTACTGCAATGGCGTTCTTGCAGGTCTGCCAAATTTCCGGATAAGGCAGCTTCAATCCGTTCTCAACGGCGCCATCTGAATCGTCGCCAAGCTTCCAAAATTCTTGTTTAGTTCAAGCTATATACGTGATACTTTGCATTGGCACCCAGCTGAGGACAGGATTACTTTCACGGTTTTCACCTTCTGTAAAAAACTGCGGTGTGTCAGTGTGTGACTGTTTGTCTATTAAACGAATATATATATATATATATATATCATCCTCATGGGACGAACATTGGTGGTCGGCACGACTCCAGAGTACATCAGAGAGGTCTTTTTTCCAGTCTCCAGCCTGCCTGGCCGTAGATCCTTGCGTGATGCGGCTCGTGGGGACTTGATGGTCCCGCGCTACCGTACATCGATGCGGACAAACCGCGCCTTCTCATGCATTGGATTATCATACTGGAACGCTCTTCCATTACAAAATCGTTACATAGCCAGATACATACATACATACATACATACATACATACATACATACATACATACATACATACATACATACATACATACATACATACATACATACATACATACATACATACATACATACATACATACATACATACATACATACATAGGGGCCTACATACATACGTACATACATGCATACATACATACATACATACATACATACATACATATACACAAACATACAACATAATCGTATGCTATTCTACCTCGTTATTCTCCTACCTTCAATAGAAGCATTATAACCATATGAATATAAATATTAGTACCTTTACATCGATGGGAGTAGTCATTGTGTTGTTGAATGTAGCGACTGTCTTCGGCTGACTTGAAGTAGAGATCTTCGGATGGAAAGATGTGGAAACCCTTCCACCAGCTACGGTCCTCTGTTTCCAATTCAAATGCAGCGAAATGAAATACAAACATGATAATTTCTTCCTTATATACATTTTTTGCCCCATTTCTTTGTTTCTTTCGTTATCTACCAAATCATTCTTTACATTGTTTCTGTTTATAGCATGTGTCACCTAAACGCGGTTTGCAATTGGTCCTTAATAAAGGAATATTTAATTCACATGTCCATCTTCCTATGCTTAGCCAGTTCAACATATTGCTTCTTCTTCCTGTTTCGCTAGACACGACAGGGTGCGAAGAGCAAACTGCCTCTCTCTAATGATAACCAGTGGCTTCTACAGCTATTAATCCAGCACCCAAAGGAGTTCGATGGTCGCCTCAAGTAAGGTCACAATCCGTGCCGATCTTTCAAGTGGATAATGATGAGAAGCCAGTACTAGTATTCCAGTCAACTGGAGCTAATACACTGGCTAGTGTAATGAAAACAATTTAAGACAAAATAATCCAACTTGTACGAAAATATCACCCATGCAATAAGTGTCCAACGCAGAGGTTCTCTCCCGTTCTTCCTTACAGGTCGAGCTTCTTGTCCCTCGCTCTCGACCTTCCATGAGGCAGCGCCGAGCCTTCTCGGTTACTGGCCTTGCAACCCGGAATTTGTTCCCTATCACCCTCTGCCTTGTGCCCAAGGGACACTCAACCGTGTTTTATATTAAACTTAAAACTGTCCTATTTAACCGGGGTTGGGTCGGGAGCGCTTCTGAGTAGATATCTTGAAGGGGTGCTATATAAATCCAACAAATAAAGAGATAAATAAATATAGTTGATTGCGCGGTAAACGTATAAAATAATTACTTGCAATTTAATACTGGTTTCTTATTATTATGAAAGAGAAAAGAAATATTTTGAAACTTTGAATGGTACCAAGGTAAATTAGTAGACATGTACTACCAAAAACTAGCTATTTATACGAAAACTTAGAGGAGGAAAGTTTAAGTCAGTTTATAGAGAACAAAAAGATGCGACAGTTCCACCTGTAGGTCTACTCTGAATTTCTTTATCTAAGTATTGGACAAAAGTAGTTAATATAGTTTTTCAACTTCATCCTCAGTGTCAAAGGTTAGTTCTGCATAATGCCCGAACAAGATTACAAATGAGATGGTTTGATGTTTTATATCTATCCACGCTCTGGTGTTATTCAGATCAGCTCAGGAAGTCATACGAATCATTCGATAAATCAGATCTCTTTTACATCAAATCGCGTCAGTTCCACTGCATACTACTTCGGTTTCCATAATTTCCCATCGATATATTGGTCTATTGGGAATCCGCATAAACTACATAGCAGCCTAGCTGAAAATTCTCTGGCTCAAGCCATAGCAAGGATCTTTAATAAGCTACCCCATACTCATCCCTCATGAAAATGTATATTGCACTCGATACTATAGTGGTATTAGTTATATTAATAATAATAGTATTAATAAAGATGTTAATAATGCTAATGATGATGACGATCATAATGATTATGATGACGATAACGATGTATACGAAGATAGATGGTTGTCGAGTAACACCATGTATAACCGCGGCGATTTGAAAATCTTTAATTTGGCGGTTTTGGATACGTTTTACTACGCTATATTATAAGCGAATTAAAAACAGACTGGTACATTATCTCTTGTCAAGTATAAATGTTAGTTATAGGTTACATTCGCTCTCGTACTTAGTTTGGGTGAACTTTGGTGGTGCACAATGCCGGTAAGGCAAGAACTAGGTCTAACTAAAGATTCGGTCGATACACGTCCTTGTCTACAAAGTTCTTGCATAAGGCCTGTTGAACTGACCGAATTCTCTTTTAGTTCTACTGCACCACGGACCCACGGTCAATGTATAGCAACCAAAACTCGGAGTTTAGATTCTACACCATGTCTCAAAAATCTTTGCAAAATTGTTTCTGTCGGAACTTCGTCAGATTTCCACCAGTTTTAATAACTTTTGGTAGGTAGATGGAAAATGGCTGAAATTGTATGCTATATTCCATTTTCCATCCCATCTGACTCATATCACCGTACTACCTTGCTAAACACAGATGTACCAATTCATAGTATAACCATTAAATTTCATTACTTTCAACAAACTATCTGACGACCGAATTAACACGCAGTAAAGTAAAATATGGTTTGCTTCGCTAAGTTTTTTAATTGCTGTGACAGATCTGCTTAAAAGTGTTAGAATTGATGCTCGAAATTTGTCTCGCTTACACGAGCACAAGCGCTTAGACGGCGACGCCACTGGCCGATAGCAGCATCAATGATCGAGACTGGTCATAGCGCGTCCACTCGTCGATCAGACGCGCTTTGAGTTGGTCGACGTTGGCTATTCTGGAATGGTAAACCTTCTCCTGCAGTACACTCCATGTGCTATAGTCGATGAACTCAGCGGCCACAGTGTTGGGGGGGGGGGGGATTGAAATCGGGCGTCTCTCGCTCCAGGAAAGAGACGGTGTCGCGAGCTCGATGGGCCCGGGCGCCATCCTGTTGCAGAAAAAGACCTCACCCTGGGATATCTGGCAGTAGCTTCTGGGCAAGAAGGTTGTCTCGCGATAGCATGCCCAATCACTTTGACACCCGGCTCGATGAAATGGAGTTCAGTGCAACCATTGCAAGTATTGAAATTTAAGCGTTATGTTATAAATTGGTACATCTGTGTTTAACAAGGTAGTGCGGTGATATAAGTCAGGTGAGGCAGAAAATTTATATATAGCATAACATTTCAGCCATTTTCCATCTACCTACCAAAAGTTATTGAAATTGACGGAAATTTTAAGAAGTTCTAAGAGAAATAATTTTGCACAAATTTTATTGAGACACGGTGTATAAAATAGCTACCATTCGACTGTCTAAAGAGAGATTTAAGCCAGATGACATATTGGATAGCCTCTAAGATGACAGAATTGCTGGTCAACTCGTGACCAGACTTGAAACGCACATTACTCCATCATTAAGTGGCTTTTTAGTGGCCTTGGTGCCACTTTTACTGCGAAGATCGAAAATCTGGTCGAGAGATGACAGAAGCTGCGCTACAGAAATTCAACCTGATTAAAAATGAGATACTTAATTAAGATATTGCTGGGAGCATCGCTTTTGCCAAGAAGGGTTGTGGATATGGTCTATCGGAAAATGGATTAAAGATTTGGATAAAGTCACCACAAAGGCATGAGAAGCTACATATCCTCACGAACACAACTTAATCACCCTATTGAGGAGCAGTCTAAGCATTCCAAAGTTGTAACACGCATTAAGTAAGTCAACAGGCTTCTTAGTTGAAGGACTTCTACATAATCTCGACGAAGAAAAACTAACAGTTAAAATCAGGTTATGGATTAAGATATTTGACAGATTATTATGTTACGTATGATTATTATTATCTTTTATTATCGGCGCATTTTATTCATGCGCATTCCATAGGAAGTATATGGAACCAACACGGATTCTATGTATGCGTAACATGCAATGTGTGAAACTAGGCATTTTGTAAAATGCCTGGGCAATCTGTAAAACCCTAACTCTACACTAACCCTAACCCTGCACTAACCCTGCACTAACCCTGCACTAACCCTGCACTAACCCTGACCCTGCACTTAATCTAACCCCAATACTAACCGTAAATGGATGCTTTTACATATTGCCTGAAATCTAAGAAATCAGGCATTTTACAAAATCCCTGTTTGACACATTGCCTGTATAACATATATAGATTCCAAATTGAAACATACACCCCATAAGGATCCTTGTGGGCATGTTGGCAGGTTAATCATGTATCAGTTTACAATCAGTGTACCATGAACTGGCTATTCGACTGAAAGAATTAGCCTAATTAATAATTGGGCTAAATGAAAAACATGAAATTATATTAGTTTCCAGTCGATTTTAGACCTACCAGTTTTAGTCAGCTTGAGTTATTATTTTCTACGGGTTGTACGAATGCTGCTGTAATCAATCCTTTTGCCATTCATCTCCATCTTACCCCGGATCTCAAACTTGAACCGACCATATGACGACACAATCAACACCACCGCAATATTTAACGCTCAACGCTGGATATAAAAGACAATTGGTCGCCTAGGCAACGAGTTGTGTCATATGTCTATGATGTCACAGTGAGACAATAGGCCTATAACAAAATGACATGAAGTGTATCGTCATCATCTTCAAGATCATAGTTATCTTCATCACAAATAACTTCATCTACTATGCAATCTGTATTTTGTATATTGAAAGAGTGTTAAAACGGATGGTTCGTGATCCCGATTAAACTCGTTTATCAAGAATTGAGTGAGTAATAATTGTGATTTATCAGTGCAAATGAAACCTGCATGGATACACTATGCAACTGGCGTATGTACGATATTATACGTCACATTTTATTAGGAGAACTGTTCAGAGGCAGTTGTATAGAAGACAGCTAAAGGAGAAACGCGTTCCAAATAGGGGGACTTCATCAGCCTATTCGGCGAGTGCCGCAATCTCGACAAGTTAGCAATTAAAACAACTGATATTACGACGGTCACCTCAACAACATCAAATTAGTTAAGTTGAGGATGGCTTTGTTCATCGTGTGCTTCGCCCAATCATTTGCAAACTTTGATCTGGATCCGCCGATAGTTACTCTAATGTTTTAAACTCGAACCTCTTCACTTTCCACACCATCATATTCTTCTGTCCCTTTACCATAATGCATGTATGTGTTCTTCTCTTCCATTTCCATACATTATCCTCTGCTAGTTTCCGTAAATATTCATCTGTTCTTTTTCATGCACGTTCCTCCTTTCCTTTTCCATACATTTTCCTCTGCTCCTTTTCCATACATGTCCTAAATCTGCTCCTTTCCCCTTACATATTCCTGTTCATAATCAACCTTTCCTTTTCCATACATTTTCCTCCTGTCCTCTTTCTCCTTTTCTTTTTTTCATACATATTTCTCTTTTCCTTTTCCAAACATTTCCTCTGTTATTTTCTAACATTTCTCTTTTCCTTCCTTCTCCATACATTATCGTCTTTTCCTTTTCAACACATATTCCTCTTTTATTTTTCGTACATATAGGCCTATTTCTCCTTTCCTTTTTCATACATATTCATCTTTTCCTTTTCCAAACATTTTCATTTTTCGTACACTTTTCTCTATTCCTTTTTCATACATATTACTCTTTTTTTCTTTTACAAAACTTGTGCCCTCACATGTCTTAAGCGATGTTGCTCCGAAATCTGGCTTCCTGTCTGCGATTTTTGACTTGAATGTATGAAGTTGAAGAGAGTAAAATTCGTCGACAGAAAATCCTGTTAATTTGGCCATAATATGAGGAAGAATTTTCTGACGAGCGCCGACAAACGGAGACTTAATTGTGACATTGACGCAGATTATACTCAGGCGGTCATCTCGACTCTCTTCGCCTTCATAATCGGAACTGGTTTGTTTACACAGATTGCATGCAATACTCTCGACAGTTGCGTCTCTCTCATTGGCTGTCACTGCCTCTCTCGCTCTCTCTACTGCTCTCTACGTCTTCCTACCTGTGTGTTTCTCTATGTAGCAGACACACACACACTCAGTCGCCCAGTCGAGATAGACTATCTCATTCACCCGTCAGACGCTAGAGGCGCTGCGATCGACGAGAGGGTCAGAAGTGTCATCGCAATGGACAAGTGCGTTAATATGGTAGAGCGTTGGCCGTCGATGACGCACGATTCAAGTGGAGGGGATCACTTATTACTCGTTTACTCGGGCATCTCTTATTAGTTTGGCTTCCGAGGAGTGCGCAGGCGCAGAAGACTCTTTGTGGTTGTGCAAGCGGCCGCCAAACGAACGGTGGCCAGCGCGTTCAAACAAACGAAAGTATGGTAAACCACGATTGCTGTATGAAACGACGACGAGTGGACAATGAATAGTTCGCAAGGATTATGGGATTCTCAACGACCATTCGGTCTATTATCGGGCAATTAATAAGGGTCTATCGGATGGACGCCGGCCGTAGATCGCGGTCAGCATGGTAAGCAGTCTACAGCCAGGAACGATTTATCACGAGTACGAGACTTAGTTTCCAGTGGAGAGAGTGCCACTTGCGTCGTCGCTGTTGCAGTCGTCGTAAAGGGCGCACGCGATCGACCGCTGAAGAAGAGATTCGGAAACAAACGAATCACTGACTGATTGCTTGAAGATCAATCAAAACAGTTGCCATTTCAACTATTCCCTTTCTAATTTTCTAATGATAACTCATTATTCTAATGCTAACTCATTATTCTAATGCTAACTCATTATTCTAATGCTAACTCATTCTAATGCTAACTCATTCTAATGCTAACGCTGCATGCAACAAACCATATCGTCTTCTGGTTAGTTACCTATTTATTTATTAGGCTATATGAATGACATTCCCAGCTGCGCAAAAGAGTGGAATATCCGCCTGTTCGATTAAATTCTGCTGCCATATAAACTACTAGTTGGCGTTTCTCAATGCATCAACGGGAAAAGTTAGCAACTGACCGACAGAGTATAGTCGACCGGACTGTTGTCAAATTAGATCGTTTGTCAGACCCACACGCTTTGTAAACACTTGGTTTTGGGTTTTAATATGTTAGTTCTTATTGGGTTCCACAGAAATACAGTGCTTGTCTTCAAGTTGTCTGAAGGCTTATGTTTCTGTGTTTGGGGTCTTCAAACAATAAGGCAATTTGAAACGGTTGACCATCCACTGATTTTAATTTAGACTCCGTTCATCCGATGACTTAAAAATGTAGTCCACCATCAAAACGTTACCGTATACATACCTCGATGCAACGCACCATCGCCCCGCCCCGTCCCCCATGAATCGAAGAGAGCCACTGCAAACTCCGGATGCTACTTAGGCGCTTCGGTCCCTGTCCCCGTGTGTGCGAGACCCGCCAGTGGTAACCAAACTTGATATCTGAGCTGACCGGTAATATGAAGACCACCAAC
The DNA here is from genome assembly GCA_959347315.1 of Bimastos eiseni. Classification (NCBI taxonomy): domain Eukaryota; kingdom Metazoa; phylum Annelida; class Clitellata; order Crassiclitellata; family Lumbricidae; genus Bimastos; species Bimastos eiseni. The sequence continues at coordinate 35,421,002 of OY365809.1, read as the reverse complement.
AGAACTGAAAACCGTGTGATAAAGTATACATGAAATATAACAGTGGCGATTTTAAGCCCAAAGAACCACAACAATGTATGCATACTTTAGTTCAGTTATTATAGTTGAACAAGTCTTCTTCACACTTTCACGGCGAGAGTGTTCTGTAAGGCTGTAAGCGACTGGCATAATTATACCAATGTAGCTCAATATTGACGCAATTTAGACATACTTGCGCTACACGATAACTTGATCGCATCAGGAATCAAACACTGTGTAGCTGAGCGTTTCTCAAGAGATTCGCCAGATGGTGGTCTGTTCACATGAATGGCAATAATATATGCAATCAGTGACAACATAATAATAATAATAGAAGAAGAATTTAATGCTTAATTGGTCGCGTAGATCAATAATGCGGAATACTGTTTTAATGGTTTCAATTCAAGTCAAGTCAAAAGTTTTTTTTATTGAAACCAAGACAAACCAAAAGTTAACATATACATGTAGACATATGCAGGTGAATGCCGAAACAATGGCTAAAACGGAGAAACCTAAAATTGTCTATATACGCCTTGCTTACCAGGTATCCCCAGTAATTTTGCAATAACACGTAGGCCAACACCTAAAAATTGTTTCCGTTTCAAATAATATATTTAATTCATCATTTATATTTCAATTAAAATTTCAAAGAATAAGTTTTAAATTTGGTCTATGTAGAATATGAAAAAGATTGTCAAACAGAAGCACCCCTGCAGTAAGAGCAATGAACGGATAGTTGTTCAAATATTTTGAAGTTCCAATAAAAATGAAGACTGCGAAAAAACGCGCGATTGTGTGCGTCCTTTTTTCCCGAGTGCCTCCTCATTTGCAGACTACTTCGCTCCATTTGCATCGGAACGTGTTCTAGTCAATCAATTATGACCTAGCTAGAATTGAATTAAGTCTATTTGGAATATCAACAAAGTTTGTCAAACAAAGGCACATCTACAATAAGAGCAATGCACTGATAGTTGTTAAAATAACTTCTGTCATACAGTCTCTTAAGTTCAGTCTTCTTGCTGACACAGCGTGGATAGTAAGCCGTGTTTCCGAGTTGTCTCATCTTGAGTTTAGTCTGCGCCATTTGAGGCTGCGAGGCATCGGACTACACACTGTTGCAATCTTAGGCCTGAAGAATGTGGCGATGTCTTGTTCGACGGAACGCTTTCCAGGCATGCTAACTTCTGTCATAAAGCTAATACTTCTATAGCTCTAAGATGTTATGCAAGCTATTATAATGATATTAAAAGCCGTATACATAGCCTTGTAAATCAAAAATACTGTGCCCATAATTCATAACAATAATTAAATTATACTAGCGACTGTCGTGCATTAGGTGCAGAGACCTAGATCTACGGCGGTTTAAGGTTAGGCTACACATCAAAACCCTTTTGTTAACGTCAATGTGAGTGAGTGAAAATGCATCTAGGATGACAACTGGAGTCTCTGAGTCGCGTCTGATATAAGCAGAATAATAAACTTTAAAATAATTAAAATAACCATGTAATTTTGAAAACAAATAATCAAATGTTGTTGATAATACAACGTGCCCCAAAGTTGTCGAAGGTATCAATTTTCATGGACCCGACCCGACTTCTGAAGTCAAATATCCGATCCGACCGGACCCGACTTGACCCATGAGGTGCATGACCCGACCCAATCCGACCCGACCAGATCTGCCTTTAGTGTTAATTTTACTAATATGTTTTATCGTCATATTCTAATGTCGTAAAAGCGCAAAATAGTCTGACCGCTATATATTTATGATAATAATATTGATATTTGATAGCGTATGACGGAAGATACTCTTCCTTTATTCCATTCATTTTTTCCTAAACTTACTGTCTCCATAAGTATATGCTAAAGAATTCAGGATACTGTTAATTACGTAAGAGTCCGGTCAGCATGTCCCAGCGTTGCATCCTCAGATGATTCACGCGCATGTAATCAAATCTTTGACCTTTTGAGTTTTCAAATTCATGATAAATTATCCCATACTGCAGCCTGAGCCTAGTTCGGTGATAAAAAGAAAAAAGTTTGCGCGCTAATTCGTTAGCCATATTCAATCTATTTGATTGTAAATGATTAACACCAGGGTTCGAAGTTGACTGCGATTCGCTAAAGCAGCGTTTCTCAACCTTTTTTTGCCGTGGAACCTTTTTGATTTAAAATTATTTTGGCGGAACCCCGTCCAAAGCTAAACATATTCTGTTGTAGGTTCATACACTTGAGAATGCAGACAATTAAAGGCTTGGGTCTAGATTGGATTAATAAGAACACAAATATTGATCAATCGCGCGTATCATACTTAATCGGCTTTTCGATAGCCTTGTGGTGTCTTTGCAGTTCTTTCCTTGAGGATCTCTTGCCATTGAACGCATGCACAGGAGATGTAAACCGTAAAGAATCAATATGAAAGCACATAGTTGAAAATTAAGCGCTGCAAAAAACTTGGTAGATCAAAATAGGTCCGGGTTTAGGACCAGGCCCAACTCGACCCACCAAGGTCTCGACCCGACCTAACCCAAACCGCCTAATCTGCAGGTATTCGTGACCACGGACTAGCCCACCGAAAACCAGCGGGTCAACCCGACCCGTGGACAACTCTGGCACCTTCTTCCAAATAACATTGAGTTCTGGGTCTTTCCGATCACTGGTCAAAAGATTTGCAACTCTCTGCTCAGTTAAGTACCGTCGATTATGATACTTTTTTAAGGCAACATGTCCAGGTATGTTATCTCACAACTCACTTCTGTCAATTTGTTTATACAAATACGTAACCTAGATACTCGTTTAGTTGATCATTCGGCTTTCAAACTGATATGCAATATACAATACAATGCAACTGTAATTTGTTATCGCCTTGCTTAGGCTACAATTAGTTCAGAAGTGCATACATGCCTCGACGGCGCAACTACAGTTGTAATGCAGTAATTGTACACGAAGGATTTTGCTCAAAGTCCTCACACAGTGACTCCTCGGACGACGATCGAACCCGCACTCTCGCGTTATGGGCCAACCGCTCTAACCAATCGACCACCATACCAAACCGCTCCTGTGGAGTCAGATTGGTCGCGAATTCACTTGAAACGATAAATATAAAATGGCACCATGGAAGTCATCAGGTAATCAGATTAGATTAAAGTGATCGAAGCCTAATAAATATCAGAGGGCCTCACTTTACCCACCAGTGTTGATCGTGGCAGCCTACTAACTATCTAAATCAGACGGAACTAGAAGCCATTTATCATAGCAACTGACAAGACCGACGCAGCAGAGCTGTCATCTGTCGGGGTGTTTTCTGATTGGTTCGCCTGGTCTCTGATCAGCCAATCACAGCCAAGATAGATTCACCAGCGTTTGGCTCTGACTCCTATATCGCATTAACTAAACCTTCTCTAAAACAACTAGAATTGTCATAGAAGAGGAAATCGCTGCATAATATCCGCCGATGATTGAGTTGCATTTAGTGAAGACACATCGTAGAACAACAGATGCATATATTTGTGTGTTGATGGTGCGCAGGTCTTGAGATTTCAGACTCTGACGAAGAGAAGACAACTGCAACGTCGAATATTACATCATCCAACAACTCAGCAATAAATAGTCTTCTAAGATTTTTCGGCAGGTAAATAGAAATGTTTCCCAGATAGTCAAATAATAAATTCACATATTATTGTCATTGTTATTGCTCCAATTAACCGTATAAGAATACGATGATCATTGATCACATTTTCAACGGAACCATCTATATATATAGCCAACGTCTTCTATTGTCTTGAAAGAAGTCACTGTGACGCTCTATGGCAGCGTCATGCTTCACTTAAAAAATTGATGCTAGAGGAATTATTCATAATTTTTATTTCTCCTTATTATTTGATTCAACTATTCTCAGCAAGTGCTCGGTGTGTGGCACGGTGGCTGATTGCTTAGAGCGGTCGACCCCTAACGCTGAGTGTGCGATGAGTCAGCGGGTTGGATCCTCGTCCGAGAAGTCACTGTGTAGGGTCCTTAAGCGCACAATTGCTCCACAGTACAATTACAGTGGCACCGTCGAGGCGTATGCACTTCTCAGCGAAAACTGTTGGAAGAAGGGCGATATAAAATTTAAGAGTAAAATTTGAAAAAATTAAAAGAACAACAGTAATCCTCAGGCAATCTAGACTATATCCGGAGATGAGATGATTTTCTGCAACGGCAACTCACTCGGTAGTGCTCGGTTTTAAGTGAATTAAGTTCGCATAAAAATTGATCTGAATCCCACCGGATTGAAATTGTCATCAATATCATCATCATCATTATCATCATCGTTGTTGATTTCATAATTATTATTATTATTATTATTATCATCATCATCACCCTCATCATCATCATAATTGTCCACTTTTATACTGTAGGGCCCTATGTATGAACTTAGCCCATCTTCCATAAGCCACATGAAATAAGGTTTCGAAGTCTTTACAAACTTTCAATATTAATAGGCATTGTTTTTTCAATTGTTCTTCTGTTTTTTTAGTCGACAAGACTTAGACTTAGAAGACGATGAACGCCAACGACCTCGACAATCGTTTGTCATCGATAGACAGCGCCTTTGCCGGATCCGAATACCGGAAGTCAGAGGGTTTGTGCCGCGTCTGCGGAGACCGTGCATCCGGTCGACACTATGGGGTGCTGAGCTGCGACGGATGCAGGGGCTTCTTCAAGAGGAGTGTCCGGCGCAATGTCAACTACGAGTGCAAAGGTCAAGGGCGGTGCGTGGTCGATGTGACGAGAAGAAACCAGTGCCAGGCATGTCGATTCCGCAAATGCCTCTCAGAGCAGATGAACAGAGATGGTAGGCACCTGACGATGCTCACTGTCTCCACTTACTTACTCATTTCCATTTCAGCGAATGATACATTTACATTGATGGATGGACGGACGGATGGTCTCAATAACTATGACAGTCTACAAGACGACTGATCTGATGATTGAACGAACGACTGAACGGACGGGATGAGCATAAGATATTTTGGAAGGGGCCGATTTGTCGGGGGCATATTTAACGGAGACCAATTTGCTGGGGCCGATTTCACGGCGGCAGATTTTATGGGGCCGATTTGAAGGGGGGCATATTTGACTAGCCGATTTAACGTAGACCAATTTTATGGGGGCCAATTTGACGGGGGCCGGTTTGACGAAGCCATTTTGACCTGGGCTATTACTTCGATACCGTTAAGTTGGGGCCAATTTGTGCTGGGTCGTTTTGTCGGATCACCGTACATTTACACTGTTGGGTTAATATTACATCGGTTTTCCATCTCCCACCAATTGACATTGCTACTTTTTCAGTATCGTGAGCATTCTTACGGTATAGTGTGGGCGTTTGCTTCGCGCTAAAAAGATTACTCACTTATCAATTCTTGTCGTCAATTATATTATTGTGCGCGATGCCATTTTATACATCGTGCAGATGAAACTGTAGCGAAGCAAACAGTTTGGTTCAAAGTTTTCTTTGCTATCGGTCATCGGAATAGAAGAGCGAGCACTAGAACTGTCATCGCCGCTCAAGCAACGCTGCAGTCGGTGGCGGATTATTGAAATCCAATAACAAGTGGCAAGCAGCGTTCGTTGGTCGGTCGCCATGTCTGGCACCCGGTCAGCCATTCATCTAGCGCCCACTGAACTTGCTGCCCGATCGCCAAATCACGGTCTCGTCAGAACACTTAGCAGTGGGCAGATGAAGTCGTGGGAAGAGAGCAGACGGACGGCGCATTTCATCGATCACCGATCGATTAAGTCGCAACCGCAGAGGGCGCCTCTGTGACCGCCCCCTGGTGGCCGATAAGTGGCCCGTCCGTCAGTTCATCGCTCAGACGATTGACTTGCTACCTTTGCCGTACAGTGGTTGGGGTGGTGATGGCGGTGGTTGGGGTGGTGATGGCGGTGGTTGGGATGGTGATGGCGGTGGTTGGGGTGGTGATGGCGGTGGTTGGGGTGGTGATGGAGGTGGTTGGGGTGGTGATGGAGGTGGTTGGGGTGGTGGTGGCTGTGGTTAGGGTGGTGATGGTGGTGGTTGGGGTGGTGGTGGTGATAGCAGTAGTAAATTAATACTCATTAATACCAATATAGGGAATAATAGAAACATTGTTTGACATTCTCTGCTTGCCTGGAAAGAAATATGTGTTCCTGTCTCACGGTAGCAGTTTACAAGGATGTCATATACACAGGTATCATGTGAGATCGACTATTCTTTACGTATGAGTCATTGAGAGAGAATACTAATAGCTTTCCACCCATTTGTGTCGAAACATCTAATAATTACCCACGTCTTCACATGCTTATTGCAGCGTTCTGGTCTGTGACTCCAAATATAGTGTTAATGAGTTCTCTACTTACTACTGGGATGGCTACATAAAAATAATCTGTCACAAAAAACGGTTCTGTAAGGCTAAAGCCAACGTTGCTCCGATCAGTCAGTTATTCATTTAGACGTTGAGCAAATATCGGTTAATCAAGAGACATTCACTGATTCAATAGACATTCAATGATTCAAGAGACATTCAATGATTCAAGAGACACTCAATGATTCAAGATACATTCAATGATTCAAAAGACATTCACTGATTCAATAGACATTCAATGATTCAAAAGACATTCACTGATTCAATAGACATTCAATGAATCAAGAGACATTCAATGATTTAATAGACATTCGATGATTCAAGAGACATTCACTGATTCAAGAGACATTCACTGATTCAAGAGACACTCAATGATTCAATGATTCAAGAGACACTCAATAATTCAAGAGACATTCAATACTTCAAGAGACATTCAATGATTCACGAGACATTCACTGATTCACTAGACATTCACTGATTCACTAGACATTCACTGATTCATATGCACACCAGATGGATGTCGTTTTGATGTTCTCTCGTTTTCTTACACTTTCTTCTGTTGCACATTTCTATCTATCTATTGCAGCTAACTAACCATTCTTTGCTTTGTCCTCTTCTCTTCATATACAACTCAGTTTATGTAGCTCCTTTCGGTCTCCCGTCCTGGTTATCATTATGTAAATTTATGACCTTTCGTGTTACATATTGTCAGCTTCTATGTGTCATTGTTGAGTCTTGTAAGACGCATTGTCCAGTTATGTTGCTGTCATTACGCTTTTATAGCCGTAGGTATTCCTTGCCTGAGGTTTTCTAATCTTTTACCTATGGAGGTTCGTTATTGCTCAAGGCACTTGTAGGCAACATTTCACTTATTTGACACTCTGCTTTACCTGAGACTTATGTCACTATGTTTATGTGATGTTTGCATAACTTTCTGTTCAGCTGTTCAGCATGAAAGGGAGTGTCGTCATAAGAAACGTCCAGCAAGCGCCGACAAGATGGCCGACTCAGAAAAGGAAACAGATTCAAAGGACGATCTCAACACATCCAGGTATTGGCCTACTGCATGGCTCATTAAAATACCATATTCACATGGCATATATGCATGGTCGCACACTGGTTCAATTAATTAGTCTTAATCTAAGCGCAATAATGAATTATACACTGGCTCATTTTTTTTACCTATCTATCCTAAAGTTCCATTTCTATTGATAATCATACGATGTCAAATAACTACACACCTACACATAGCAAATACACAATGATGAACGTTTGTGGAACTACGAGAATATCGTCACAGAACGATAGCTTGGAGATCGGCGGATAATTCTGACAAAATGTTTTGTCCAAATCTTGGCAGGAAGGTAATTCTGAGTGAGTGACCTTTTAAATGAATAAACAAGAAAAGGAGCTGAGTCATATAAGATGCTAAAAATGACAAACGGGGAAAAGGGTCAAGTTCATACGATTTTCGTTTGATGATCCAATTATTCGAAGAAGTTCCGTTTCAAGAATTGGACGGAAACCTTCTAAGTGTTCTCCGCGTGAGAATACTGCGAAATAGGAGCGTCAGTAGTCTTCGCTCGAAGACTTTAAATCTTCTGTCATCATTTGGAGGAAATCGTCTGCAGAGAAAGCGGAAAGTGCTACCGAGAGGGTGCCCTGATCCAGTAGACCAGAGATTGAGGACCATAGACCTATACGTCCATGCGCTGCGTGACGAGGTTTTTCCAGGGGTCTGCATGATTCTGACGATAGAGGCGAAGTAGCGATGTAGCTGTGTCAGCCACTCTGCGATCAACAGAGTCACGAGATCGCCGATAGCGTCTTTCACAACAACGAGTGCGTCGACGAAGTTTACAGCATTCATCGTATAACCGTGCCGGAAGGGGTCTATGTTGGGTGCGGACTTTCAATAGTTGTAGCATTTGATAGCGTTGCTGATGCATTGTAGCGGAGTAGAGGTCGCGTAGAGGTCATCAACGAGAGGGCTAGCAACGCTATCAAATGCTACAACTATTGAAAGTTCGCATCCAACATAGACCGCTTACGGCATGGTTATACGATGAGTGCCGTAAACTTCGTCGACGCACTCGTTGTTGTGAAAGAAGAAAATTTTTTCCTTCAAGTGGGCATTCTACCCCCACCTTTCCCTACTGTCCTAACTCACTGTAACTCGCTATTCGTTGGTCTGCCCATACACCGCCTGCAGCTCTGTTCGTTGCTTGCCGCCTTCTTCATTTCTACCATATTTCGAATTTTATGGTCGAACATCTTCATTGATATCTTCACTGCTCGGATTCAGTTTAAACTTCTAGTTCTTATTTATTGAGTGTTTATATGTCAAGCTCCAAACTACCTCTGTGATCTTATCCGGCGCCCTACCTCAATTAGACTCATTTTATCTCACTATCGTTTACCTAACGTCTTAGGACGGGCAAAACACTTTCAAATTCCTTTTAAACCGTCTTTTTAACCGGGCTTCTTCCGTCGGAAACGCCTCTGAGTGGAGATCTTGAACTGAAGCTATATGAATTTCGAAAATTGATTCATTTAGTTAAAACAATTCAGCATTTTGATGTTTTTACTGAACGTACATACGATCATTAATTATTAAGAACGTTATTCGAAATCATTGACGATTAAAGGATATAATTTAGAACCTAATTCGATCTGAATATTTTCTGCAGAGCTGGCAGTCATCCATGCGTGAAGTCAGAGAGCAGCAACGATGACGACGACCAGACTGAGACGATCCCGAAATCGAAGACAATGCGCCTCTCAGACGGACTGAGAGATGAGATGAAGGTCCACACTGCCTTCCATCCCTTTCTTCCACCTAATGGATGTCTCTCTGGAGGAGACCCACGCACGCTGCGCCTCCCAGCGCTCATGACCGACCCCCCACTATTCACACACCTTGGCATCACCTTCCAACCACCTAGACTAGTTAACTACTTCCCGAGCCTACCTTTTCCACCACCACAGCCTTTTCACTTTCGCCACCCGATACCTGCTTCAGGAACACCGTACGGAGGACAGTCTGTTCCGCCAAAGTCCTCCTCCTGTTCGCACTGGCCTGGTCTTGGCTATGCGACTAAGCTGCTTGCCATGGGAGTCGAGGGTCTGCAGTCGTTTCCAGATTTCGTTGATCTTCCATTGCGAGATCAGGTGACGCTCTTGGAGGAATCATGGAGCGAAATATTCATTCTGATGATGGCTCAACTGAACATCAATCCAGGTAAATGCTTCTCATGCACCGCTTGCACAATATCAGAATCACGGTTAATGACTGACATGAGTTGAAGTTGCTACGTCATAAAACTACGAAGGAACAGATATGAATACGATCAGGCGAATGAACCGATTCAACGATGCATGGGTAGGAGATGAGTGGGATGAGATGTAGTGAAGAGGTGGGAATGGAATAATGAATTTTCTTCAATAGGTCAAATAGAATACACATTTTGGCTCTATATGTACATATATAATTAAACTGTTACAAATTATGACATGAAAATCTGTACAGACTAAACGGATTCTGCGTTGTGTTGATTGATGCAATTACTACTGAGCTGTGACAATGTCTACCACCTGTTGATGTCATTGTGTTAATTATTGTGTCTATCACTAGAGAACATTTTGGCTGAAGAGGCATGCAACGAAAACCGAGACCAGAGAATGGACGGTGGTAGACATGGTAACGGTAGCCGAGGTCACGGTGACCATGGCAACGGGCAGTTTCTGAGCGACCTGCGCAACGTCATCAGACGCGTAGGTGACCTACTTCCAGACAGCTTCGAATATACGTGTCTTCGAATTCTTGCGATACTAAGACCAGGTAAGAAGATTCGCTTCTGCTATCTCTTCTTCCGTCGATTGAGCTATTAAGCCTTTAGCAAACTATTGTGGCTCCAATTCATACTTGGTCTTGGAATTTCCTTCATCTGTCTGTCTGTCTCTCTCTCTATCTCTGTCACTTAAAAGTCATGGAATAGAATCGATGCAGTGGTATAATAATTCTGGGCTTCAAGGTTGTAACAGTATGAATAAATGTATGATCTCAAGATTTGTAGACCTAAGAACCCGTATCAAGAACTAGGAACCGTTTTACTGGTGGCTCAGTCGAAGAATATCTTACACTCAACCGGATAATGATTTAATGCTATCACAAAAACTCTCATCAGATGTCAAAAGATTTTTTCTATTATTAAGGAATGCGTCTGTTTCTGTAGCTATGTAATATTTTATCGCATTCCTTACTTCTCTTCATTCGATGAGGTGTCTTTTTTATTTCGCGCCATTTAATTTGTCAACACACCGATGTTTTTAGAACGATCTGACCTACGTTCACGGAAGCAGGTTGAAGAGATGCAGGAGACGGCAGAAGGGTTGTTGAGAGGACACACGGGGGCACAGGGAGCCAGCGGAATCATACGATTTGGAAAGCTATTACTCGTGCTTCCTGCCCTCCGGTCATTTCCATCGGCTCCGGTCAACGAAATGTTCTTCGGTCACTCGTCAGATGGCAGTTCATCGACACCAGTTGAACGATTCATTGGCAATCTCCTCATTCGAAAGAATTAGTCTACATGTAACTCGGAAACGATCCGTCAAACGAGTCGAAACTAACGGCAGCAAAATGTTGTATGAAACAGGAAATTCAAAATGCATTGCAGAAAGTCAATTAACCGCCGAAGCAGTGAAAACCTGACTACTGAACAATTGCTTCAAACTCTTCTGTTCTTCTTTGAGGATATTCACAAGCGATGACGGACCAGTTACGTTCATCGGTTAAATCACATCGATTGAGTTGAAAGAGCTCCCTTACTTTTAGAATGTTCTGTGAGGTGACTGAGGTCGACCGTTCCTTCCAATGTTGTTCCACTCGTGCAACTGTTTCGAAGCGACTGAATTCCTTCTCAGCGTCTCATTTATTGTGTTCTGCTGTAATCCTCGACTTTTAGTTCGCGGCAGGGATGTTGAAAATCACGATTTTATCAAAAAATCAAAACATCGGATTTATTTGATTTAAATCGATTTTTTTAATTTTAATGTGAGTGCTATATTTTTAGGTGCTATATTTTAATTGCTATATTTTAAATGGACATCAGAAATCCTTAGAAATAATTTAGTCAAATCATCACTACTAAAACGTAACATGTCCTAACATAGCCACAGTTACACACTTGTTTTAAGTACTGTAAATTACATGTAAAACATAACATACTAACACACAGTCACACAGTTGCTTTACTGTAAATTAAAAGTTGTTTGAGGTATACAGAGTACCTTAATTCCACGCAGAATTTCAGATGTTGATAAAATGTCACTTGGGTTGAGACCAAGTACGAGTTACTGGTACTTCAAATCTTATTCATTAATATTTTTTATCTTATTAATCTATTTTCAATATCTATTTTCTTAGAAATAGTCAACAGGTCTCTAGTTCTCTTGAAGTCTCTTCATTCAATGTTTTCATTTTCCAATTGTATTGGTCTCTTATTTAGCAATATAAATAAGAACACCAGCTACCCAGCCTTTTCAACTCCAAGATGTTTTGAATGAACAAGCCCAAATAATGAGATAGTTAGAACGACGTTGCTGTTTTATCAATTAAATTTATTAATTATGAAAAAAATTGTTTTATTTAAATCATTGTTTTTCCCCCGATTTAAATCATGATTTAAATCGATGATTTATATCTCTCGATTTAAATCGTATTCACCCTGGTTCGCGGTCAACCTCACCCGATATTATTTCACGTGGCTCTGTTAATCTGTTAATGTCAACATTCTACCCACAGCATGAAGACAAAGAAAGAATAGCTAAGAGCGAAGAGCGACAAACTGAGCAGTCCAGATCATTCGATCATTAGATCTCAGTTTATAGCGGTAAACCCGAGAATGGTCGCATTTAATTAGTAGCTTAAAAATTATGTTTGGTTAATAAGGAACAAATTGAAGTTATGTGAAGTTATGAAGCGGAAAAGCTAAGCTAACGTTTGGTTTCATCTTATAATTATTTTTATAAAAGTTCAGATGGGTGGAAAGGTCCTTAAGTTCAACTGCAATTAATGAACACTTAGTTTACTCATGCCTGGGAGAATTGCCTTGAATCCCGTGTTTGCAATGGGATTCGTTCCTCGGATGTAAGACGTTACAAGAATAAGCCTATCACTGTGTCAGTTGACTGATGACCAAGTAACTAAATTGTGTTGACAGTATATGAACAAATCGAGGCATTTTATCGATGTTTAATCGAAGCTCGATCTTTGAGGGACTACTTTTACTGGTTTCTAGTCTAAGGAAGGAATAGAATGGAGAAACGAAAGAAGACTAGTCAAAGTCTTCTTTGTATCATGTTCTTCTGAGCCACGATATCTTATGTCTGATTGTGGGAAAACTTGGTTTACATTTCATTTTATGTTTGGTTAAATTCGGAATAAGTTACTCAACGGAGTAGAATTGTCTATTTGATCAGGGAGTATAAAATCATTTCCATTAATTTCTACACTTCAGATTCAAGGATGCGACCGTGATAATTAATTTATCTTATAGGCCCTACAAAACGTTAGTTCTTGTGCGTTTAAAACAGAATTTAGCCCGACTATGTCAAAATCACTTACACTTAGAGTAAGCAGTTAGGATCGATAACTTTTTGAGTAAAATAACTGTAATTAGTTCAATAGGCGCTTTCGTTGAGAATAATGAGTGGCTGACATAAAAGAAATAATTGTTATATTAGGTATTCCTTTAATTAAATTCAGCGTTCAAAAGTTCATGTCTGAACTTCAAATCGTTAGCCGAGTCCATGCAAAGTCAATATATGGAGCGCCAGATGTGGTAATGACGCGATCATTAACTGCGATAGGCGAACTTTTTAAACGAGAGACGATGGTGTAACTAGGACCTCGTTTTGAATGCTAACTACATGTAAACCGATTTCTACAATTAACGAAATTTGACAACTGAAAGATTTCTCTTAGGGTAGATTTCAAGTCGTTATTATGTCTTTTATTAAGTCGTTATTAAGTCTTTAGTTGGACTTTCAAATAAACCTCTTCTGGCAATACGGATGATTAAACAGACCAACAATAGATTATAGATTTAATCTTATTCTGGTCATAAGATTTTGAGCAAATCTAGAATGTGGAGACGAAATATGATCCGATTCAATCACACCTCTCTTTGGGTTCAATCCATCACAATAACCTGTTGCATGGACACTTAGCACCTGCTGAATATAAACGTGAGAGACAGGCCAATAATATATAGAATACGTCAACTAAAACGGGTCAGAATTCAGAAGAATAGCATTCTGAAGTCTTCTATGAAAAAGACAAACGAGTATGTTACATGCAGTGCGCTTATTAAAACAAAACCATCGCCTATCTGTATCTTACAGAAATAAATTACTCTGATCACCGTATCAGAATATTTTGAAACTGTTCTCTCGTTCGATTTGTTAGCGGTTCAATTGAAGTCATTCTTCAATCCTCAGTGTTGGGTCGACTTCTCCGTTGACTAAGAAAACGACAGCAATGGTGTCTCTGACAACAACCATCCATCCAGTCAGGTGTCAACGGAGACAAAACGGCGCCGGGGATAAGATGGAAGAGGAAGAGGAGGAACAGGAAGAGAAGGAAGAGGAAGAAGAGGAAGAGGACGACGAGAACAAAGACGAGGACGAGTAAGAGGTGGATCAAATACATCAGAACGGACATGCAAGGTCACAAAGCGACTAGAAACTTAGGAAATTTATGGTAGATCGACGAGAAGTGGTAAGTGGAGTTTAAAGTGCAAAAGTTAAAACATAGACAATCAAGACAATAATTATACTTGTAAAATGTAGTCGAGAAATGTCGCAGTGACAAATGCGCAAATGAATGATGGGAACATCGTAGAATTGATGAATTGATTCAGAGACAAAAAGGATCAATGAAAGCAGAAATAAGGACATCAAAGAAGTATTCAAGAAGACTCTTAGACAAAGAAAACTCAGTGGAGGAAGAAAAAGAATGTCAGAAAACTGTGAATGGATCGGAATGAACTCGAAGACGATCGTGCCTTGTCAAAATTCGAAACTGAAGATCCTTCACTTCCTGGTGTGGATTCCACAAAACATCATGTTAGTGCAATTCAAGAGAGTGGCGCCTCTTCATCGAAGAAACTGAATGAGAAGTGGCGGAAGTGGAAGCCGTTCAATGCCTTCCTCGAGACGATGTCTACCGATCTGTTGCCGAATAACTCCTCGGCATAGTTCGGTCAGAGTAGAAGGATTCGCTGAAATGAAAACGAAACCAGAATAAGCACAAGACAGTTGGCACCATTTTGATCGTTCAATAATTAATGTTGATTATTTAATTAAATCATCGGCTGATCGAGATAAACTTAACTCTATTCACGCAGCTATTCAGAAGACGAATTTGATTTATTGGCTTTAGACGTTTCATCAAAGACGTCCATAAAAAACGTAGGCCCCTATTCTGAGTGCGAGTCTCACTTAGGCCAATTTTTAGCCTACATGTTTACAAGTCTTAGTTCGAGCGCACTCTCGTTATCAATGACATCTTCAACTGCTGCGAATTCTATTATATGACTCAAGGTCACAGACACAGAGGAGAAGAGAACACTAATCGTGCATAGGAGGCATTAGATAACTCGATCTCAAGAGATCTATTCAAGGGTGAAAGCACGTGAAATGATTGGTCCACAAGAATTGGCTGATCAAGCGTACTCTGTTGATGGCTAGCTCCCTCTGCCGAACACTTGATTAATCCCTACCTACACGGAACAGAGCGGCAGACAGAGACAGCGATATAAGCAGAGAAAGAGAGGCAGCCAGACAGATTGGAAAGATATATCTGCATCTTCCTCATAATTTCTCTGTCTCCACACACGCACGCACATAGGTTACATATACTAATGCAGTTATATTGCTGTAGACTGGGATCAATCGTTTGTTCCTCAGCGGAAGAAAGCAGAGAAGTGGGAAAGGTTATTTGAATTTGAACCGAATTACACGATTCGAGAACATCGGAATAAATAAATTGAGGAGCCTTATTATGGAAGAAGAAGTTCTTCAGCGTTTAGTTCAGTGGAATGGTTCGGTTAATATTACTGTCTCCGTGGAACACCATCACAACTGTCAGGAGGAGTCTACTATGGATGGATAATTATTAACATCTCTTCCAGACTTCAATGTTTGTTTTTTGTCGATGGCACAAATATCTTTGCTTCTCATAGTTAAGACGACGAATTATTTCAAATGGTTAATTTGTCCTTGAATGTCACTTACACCAACCAAATTATATTTAGCTCCCATCAAAATCACATATGCCTCAATCCAAGGAACGCTTTTACCAACGTATCAATGCCGAAAGTAATAACGGCTAAGTTCTTTGGTATTGAAATTATTGAACACTTCCATGGAATGACCATATACGACATATCAACTAAACATTCTAAAGATTTGGAAATTGTGACTAGAGTAGGCTAATTCTAATACACAGTACGTGAATGAGTCTATACCATAGGTCTACGATGATCCACACTTAGGCCCTATTTGGCGTATTGTAACAAAATCTTGACTTCTGACTACTAACTATGGTATCCCTCGAGATTAAAAAGGCCTTGGCATTTTACAGAAGAGCTCCCTCCGCATTATCAATGGTAGGTACTAGATTTCAATAATAGATCTACTTGTATTCAGTGCTCTATTCTGATGGAACGCGCCGGAACGGCACCTTTTTTCAATTACTTAATAATAAATATAGTAATTGTGCAAAAACTCTGGAATTTGACATAAAACTTTACTATTTCAATTTTGTTACTTTCTAAAATTAACAAGCAGGCCCCCTAAGTGTTAACAATATATTATATTTGGAAGTCTTTTTAGCGTCATTTCTTTCAACAATACGGATGCGTGTTTGTATTACTTATAAGCTATGTTATTTTATGTTATGTTAAGTAAACATTACAAGTTTATAATCAGAAGTTCTGTCACAGTCTTCTGAACCATTTTCAACCCTTGCAATGTAATAAGCCAAGTCAATTTTACACGCTAAATATAGAACTCATTTTAAAAGAATGATCGTTGTTTCTCATATAATTCAATGATACATCCACACTTCTCTTCTCGTTGACCGTACCATGTCATCTTTAAATGCACCTTTACGTGCACCCGAAGCACATAATTTAAACTTTATTAAGCAAAGGTCACCTTTTCCCCCCTTAACTATAGGCTCGCGAACGGAACGCTCTGGCGATACGAAATTTCTATGAAACATTCTTTTGCGAATTTCTAAGTTAACGCATATATAATTTACTTTAAATTACGATATATCGACATGCTCAGTTTTGAATTGCCAAGCCTGCCAATAACATCATTTACGTAGCAGCCATATGCAAATCAGTGGCGTTTCTAGTGCGCAAATAAGAGAAATAACGATCGCCAATGAGAACACAACATTCAATGTACAAATGCAGACGATTTGTCGACATTTGCATGGAAGCAATTTGATATAGACGGAACAATTTCAGAAGCTCACCCCCCTCCCAGCTCAAAGGTCAATGGATGGGCATGCTAGTCACAAGTCATTGGAAGCTGTTACTCTGGCTAAAGAAAGCAATGCAACTACAACAGTTCACACTTCCTAGCAGCCAATGTGTCATTGCTGGAAATCAGTCCATATCCGCACATGGATCGAGAAGTAGCCGGCAAACGCAAGCGCAAAGCGGAAAGCTCATGCGTCCTAACGAGCACGCCTTATAAACTTATACTCGAGGATAAAAGGCAATCGGCTAAGAAGCGACCTTGCAAGAGACTTCATCTAGAGGAAAATGTTAAGAAGAAAAGTTTTTGTAAAATGTAAAGAGACACATACAGAGACGACTAGCTGCACTTCACAGTTGCCCGAGGCTACAGGAAAGGAAATAACCCAGAAGATAAAGAACCAGAAGCAAAAGCAGAACCAGGAACAGAAGAACCAGAAGCAGAACCAGCAACAGGTGTAACAGAAGCAGAAGGCTCCAAAGCAGAAGAACCAGACACAGGAGCAGCAGCTGAAAAGTACCAGAAAGGCATACAGATCGAGAAATGACACCAACTTCCATTGCATTTATTGCAGAGAGCTTTATAGCGATCCACCAGAAGAAACTTGGATACAATGTTTAACATGCAAGTACTGGCGTCATGAAAGCTGCGCCCCTACTGAGCCAGATGACAAGCAGTTTTATTATCAATTTTTCTTTATCAAGATTACACCTAGGCCTACGACATTCAGTTTCCATTTATATTTTTAATCGTTAAATAAATAATTAAGATAACTTGCAACGATATATGGCTGCCTCCATATTAAACATGCTCCACCATTTTGGAGGGTAAGAGTGACATCAATTTCAATTTGCATTTTTGCTTATTTTACAAAATAATTATGCTGTCATTTACGGTCTATGTCGAATGTTTTATGTTAACTCTGCTAGTTACCAAGACGCCTACGAAAAATTGTGGCACAATGTTGTGTATTAATGAAAATATGACATATTTAAAACAAAGATGCCCTTCTTGCTCCGGTCTCCCCTACTAAGTAAGTTTTTAAAGTGTTTAAGCCCATTGTTTTACCTTAGTTTTCGTTTACTATGTTTCTAAGCATTGAACCAAATTGGATGCTTAATCGGAACTATTCTATTTGGGGCTATTTTGTCTTGTGCTATTTTTTGGGCTATTCCAAATTCCAATGTATATTGGGAAGCGAAATTAAATGGTTCTATATTTCTAGAATGATAGGCCTACCTATGAAATTGTATTATCTGTATTGGCTACTGCGCTTAAGAGACGTCATCATCGTCACGCATTATTTCGCGTTAATCCGCTTAAAAGCGCAGCACATGTTCACGTACAAATGCATGACAAATAGTTCTTGTTAGCTCATCAAATGTAAGGATTTCAGGGCTTAATCATAAACGCATTCAAATATTCACAATACATCCACCAAACCAACGCGTTTGTTTCAACCAAGAGTCTCATTAAGAGTGACCACGATAGTTATCGTTCGAGTTAAGAAGCGAAGACAAAACGCTAGAATTTTCTATACGAGCATTTGCGACAAATATTTTCCGAAATGAATCAGTACCTGATTAACGGGAAAATATCTGTTGGAAAAGTGCACAAGACCAAACTAAAATCGGTGCAGTGTTCTAGGTGAGACAGAAGTATAATGTTCGTAAACACTGATCGGTATAATAAATAAGTTTAATCCATGACAGTTAGATTAGAAATCATGTTTAATAATAATTATCCGCTCAACCTCTGTTTTCACCGTGTAGTCCGATTTATTAAGTTATTACTCAATAAGACGACAATTTGCCTAAACTCTAGAGACCGTGAGGTGAAGACCAGGATTCCGTTAGTTAGAGTTCCAAGGAACACACTTTGGGAAACGCTGTCCCAGACGTAGTGTAATAAGTTGAACAGTTCTCTATAATTGTTCTCAATGCGTAGAAATTGTTTTGTATGTTTGACTGTTCTCAATGCGTCGGCGTAGTGTTCTGTAGGTGGAACTGTTACCAGCAGACTGTAAATTGTTGAACTCTGCTATAGCTTAATAAAGTAGTTTCAATAGACTTGCCGCTCGATGGAAAGCAAACAAATATGTGAATAGTATGTTTTGATGCCAGGCATGAAGAGAAACAGTGTTGTGATATCAGTTCGATCAAGGAAAATAAGGCTCTGCCGCAGTGGATACATGTTTACCGTTTATCCAGCAAGTTATCCTCACTAAATGGAAAACGGAATCTCCACTATTCCAGCATGACATACAGTGATTAATTCTAACACAAGGAACCATCACGTTTCGCTTCCTAATATACATTGTGCATGATAGTGGAAAAATTCAGTTTATCCAACAACTCAACACCACTTTAAAGTGTCCTTATGACGGAGTCGCATCGCATTTTAAATAGCACCAAACGAATTATGCCGAGCAACCATTCAACCGAGCCTCAAAAAGATTATTCAAAGTCACAAAGACATTTATTCGTATTAAACTCGAGATGACTTACGCTCAATGGATCCAATGTAGCGGATGGTTACTTCGCAATTTCCCCAGACGGCGCTCACTGCAGGGTAGAGCGTCTTGCCCTTGAGTCCAGTGAAAGCCACTCCCAAGTAATGTCCTTCAATGGCAAATGCTATCGTCCCTGCGTCCATGTCGAGAATGACGGTGATCTCATCGGGAATGGAAGCAGATCGCTCGAGCAACAGGTGTCCGTTCTCAGCCAGGCACATCACTCCAGAATGACTCTTTCCGTTGTGCCATAACCGGTTTTTCACGAGGTCCCAGCCCCACGTCTCTATATTGCCACCGACCAGGCACTTGTAACCGATCTGCTGTAGGGGAGCCTGGGCCGTGGCCACTCCGACGACGGCATGTGATCCTCGCTGGTCGGCCTTCCATCGAAGCGTCCAGGCGTGCAGTCCTCTCGAGTAGCCGACCTTCGCTCGAATGGCATCTGTCGTTCCCTGAACAGGAAGACGCCTAAAGGTCAACGGGTCATCCCTCCTGACCCGGATGCAGGTCGATCGGTCGACTGGGCTCCAGGAGTTGGCTAATTGCAGTTCGCTGACTTCGTCTGACCTCCTTCTATCCAGTAGGAAGTCTAACTTCGATTGTCTGCTTCCAGACAAGTCCATTATGGCCAGAGAAACGATTCGGCTGCGTTTCGAAGGGCCTTTGCGGATGCAGGAGGGCATGAGGGTCATCGTCAGAGGGGGTGACAGGAACGGCGATGAGGACAGACCGCCATCCATTGAGTCGGTCAATACCGAACAGAACTCACCAGACACCTTTTGACCCATCGAATGTCTTCCACAAGAACGAACAGCGTCCAAGTCAAAACAAACGAAGCTCTTCGTTAACTTAATTGCAAGGGACTGTATTCTATTTCAAGACCTCTTTCCACAGATCGTCTTGCTTTCAATAGTATCAACCTGAAAGTCAGTCAATGTAATCTTTAAGAATACAACAGTGCTACAATTCAGAAAACATGCTTGTAAATGAAACGTGTAAAGTAGCCGAATTCACAACAGTTCAACTTTTATTACTTTTATTGGTTTATGTAAGTTGTAGAAATCTGTTGTACTAGTGTTTTCTACTGAATTACTCATAACACATATTCTTAAACTTCTAGTTTTTATATTGTGATGATCAAAATGGCGGTTGTAATTTGTAAATGCTGTCATGCATTACAACTTGTCTCGCATTTCAAAATATAGACCTCCTAATTTTAATCACTTGATCACTGAATTTAAGGATAGTTTTCATCAGAGTCGGCTGTCATTCTTAATATCCATCTCAAGTCATTCTACTTTAGTCCCTTTCTACTGGTAACAATTTCCATCGCCTCGACTGCCCTGGAATTACTCTGCCGTATTAAGCAGACTGGTTTTTAAGTAAGAAAGTAAGTATATTCTTTAATCAGACGTCTGCAAACGCACGATATGATCATACAAACAGGTACGAACAAAACATCTATATACATAATCTGTCGGAAGTATAAAAATTAGTAAAATGCCAGGATAGCAACTCTTAGGGCCGGGCAAGAGGAAAAGTCAATGGGGGTTAAAGCGCTGATACAAGAATCTTATAACAAAGCCACACCGGGTGAAATCATCAGACCGGGGAACAGACCTGTTGTGAGCACGTGGTCGCAACTGGTGATAAACACTCCTAATAGGAGGAAGAAGATTTCATAGAATGTGGTCAGGATTAGAGAGGTGGGACTTGACAAGGGAGACATCGGCTCGTTCGCAGAGTTTATCAAATGGTAATTGTTAAGAGGGGAGCTACCCGTGTCGCACCAGTTTCCAAACAACACGAGAACTAGTTTCCAGGCTTCAACTATACACCATGCAGCTAATTAGGCCTACTCGTGAGAATAGATCTCAACCCTGACTTTCACTTTAATCTACCGATGTCTGTAAAAGAGTATCAAGTATACATGCCCCGCGATTCTTCCAAATACACAAATAAAAATTAGATTAACGTAGAACAAACATTAGATCTAAGTAATCTGTAGATTGAAAATGTAACGATTCTAACTGGGAGGATAGGCATTCACAGATTTATAGGCAACATGCATATACGTTTTCCTAAACTAGATCCCAGTTGTTTCTAGTATGATTTTAATACAAGGTGCTTCTCTTAGTCTTAAGGACTCAAATGGGTCCAGTTCTTCAAATTTTAATGTCGCACGTCTCTTGCCGTCCTCTCCGGTCTGCTTGATCGATTTGCCCGCCTATTTTTCCAGGCAAGGAGCGCTATGACCCAACACCGCGCCTTTGCCATCGTGGGCCGTTTCGTGGATAATCACTCGCCCCTCAATTAGTAGTTAACATTTTAGTCTGAGCTCCATCCTCATCACTTCGTTGCTTTCAGATTTTTTAATTCCCCGACATTTTATAATTAAACTGTATCTAATAGTTTATCCTTTCGGTATGGAATTTATAATTATTACTGGATCTATTGTCCATGATGCTTCTGTCTATTAATCATATGACCTGTAGGAATACCTGCGTCTAATATGTCTCTATTTAGTATTTAATACAAGTGTCTAATATTCAGAACCTTTATCAAGTATATATTACTAGTAGCTGTACATGTCTAGAGATAATAGCATTTGTAGGCTTATACAATTATGGTATCTTTAATACTGCATTTGGTTTCTAGTATTCGACAGGTTAGGTATATAATATATATAGTGCGTGTGACCAGCAGCGTAGTCTCTGCAACTGGTTTTGTATTTAATTGTATTTATAGATTTTTAAGCGCTTCTCACAGTACAACCAGAGACGCTTACATTGCGAAAAGCTCCGCGGGAAAATCAAAGTCTTAGAATACGGGCAGAAGCAGAACCTGCAGTTATACTGGATCTAGGTAGCATCTAGAACCTCCACTCAACACCCAATCGTGGCATGGAACCAATTATGGATTACGTTCATCTCACCTGGTAACGAATTTCAATTTCTCCTCCAACTGAACAACCTACGCTGTTTCGATGCTTACATGTAGAGTGACAACGAACGTAGTCTTCGCAGCTGCTTTTCTCCTTCTCGTCGTCTATTTCTGTCTCTGTCACCAGTGCACGAGTACTCGGCCAGCGGCTGTAAACAATCCGGTGCATATGTACTCTGGCTGGTCATGCACTATTCGTTTGGCTGCCGTTTGACTGTGCAAGTGCACCTGCAGAAGGGACGGATGACGAAGACGACGACGACGATGACGAAGAAGAGACGGACATATCGCTCGCTCAACGACGTACTGCGGCTGAACTGCGAACGCCGGAGAGGGATGGGAGGAGGCGGAGGAGAGGAGGGGAGCGGAGGTGTGGCCTTGCCCCCCCGACAAAAACACTTCGCTACTATAAGCACAAATATATATATATGTGTGTGTGCCTGCATGCATACGGCTTCGTGTGTGATCTAAAGAGAGGCATGGTGAATAAATCGATATACCAATCAATCGATTAAACAACTGCAATTGAGTGGAATCGTGGAAATAAGTGCACAAGTCCTAACAGTCGATCTTCGTTGTCAGTTACTCAGAAACGTCTGAGTTACGATGATCGGCTGAATCAATAATGAGCTTTGTTTGCATGGAACGAACAATCAATATTTGCACAGAACACAGTAGTGCGTACCGAACGGAAGCTCTTGGCTAAAATTACACACAGAATTTCGTCGACATCTTCATAAGTCTGAAGAGGATTCAATGGTCCATAATATTTGAATACTTTCAGTGCATATCTTTATGGTGCGTCCTTATAAACTCACCAAAGCTGTTGCAAACATGACAATACTGATTGGTAAACTTTTTCATTAATGAATGTTAACATTGTTTAGGCAAAAGCAGAGAATTCTTCCGATTAGTTTATATTGACTGCCGTATGATCAACTTATTGTTTGATTAAGCCTAAGATGTGATCGCCAATAATAATTTCAAATGCTTTCGATATAGTTAAGTCAAGTATTGTTTTGTTGCAAAATATTTCACACAGTAACAATGCTCATTATGAATTTGCATTGTTCACAAAGGGAGGCCCAGAGGCATCGTAATCCCGCCAGGAGGGACACCCTAGCATTATAAAATAAATTGAAAGGTGGAATTAAATCAAGTGGCAAAGCTGAAGGTAGTTAGCCAGTCTGTAAAATGAGCACAAACAAAATACTCCATTATTGATAACATGAACAACACAAGCAAAATAGTCCATTGGCCTAATTCATAACATAAACTGCGCAAATAAAATGCTCCAAAATTCATAGTATACATAAAAAAATAGTTCATGGTCGATGATATAAACTGTACAAAATAAAGAATGCCTAATTTCCTAATTCATAGCATAAATTGCACCAGAAAAGTAGTCCATGTACATATGGTCCATAACATACTTTGCACAAATGAAATAGTCCATAATTCATAATTCATAGCATAGGTCCCATTCATTGTTCTCAGACGAGAAGTAATCAATTAAAAGATAATTTGTTCACAGTTTTCGCATTATAAACTGCTTTCGTTGTCAACCACAGTCAACGTAGGCCTACAACTAGCTACACAGTACTTCTTTATTAGCCGCAGCACAGTGGATCACAAACGCAGCACAATTGATCACAAACGCAGCACAACTGATCACAAACGCAGCACAATTGATCACAAACGCAGCACAGTTGATCACAAACGCAGCACAATTGATCACACACGCAGCACAATTGATCATAAACGCAGCACAATTGATCACACACGCAGCACAATTGATCACAAACGCAGCACAATTGATCACACACGCAGCACAATTGATCACAAACGGCTTAGCAGTCTTAGATGTAGAGATGGTAAAACATGATGCATGCCATGCATGCATTGGGAATTTCCATATCAGTAACTGATTCAACTGTACATGAAAATTCCCATGCGCAATAAAAAATACGCTCGCTACTTGGTACAGATAATTAATGTGTCATAGGGAACGAGAAATAGCAGTTCGGGTGGGCAACGACGAAGTCATCGCTGTCTCAGATCAAGTCACGGAAAGCTACTGGTCTTAAATGAAAGACGATCGAAACACGTTCATCTAAGGTTGTCGCTAAGACAATAATTCTCTGTGTACAATAGATGAGTATGTCTTAAGCCGCTGCTGCTGCTGCTGCTGCTGCTGCTGATGATGATGGGTCTATCCTCCAATTGTCAACATTCGACAGATGGATCTACATCTGCGACGACGAATGAGGTGTCAATCACTGAGGTAAGCATACAAAGTCAGTCAGATAATTCGGATGTAACCTTTGAATAAGCTGGTCATGGTTTTATGCGCTTGGCTTTAAAATGGCGCCTTAGAAGTTTGGAGATTACGATTACGATTGATAAACTAAACCTATGGTTCTATTTTATTGTTTCGGCAAAGTAAAGTTGGAGTTTGTAAGCGTCTGATAATAATTAGGCTATGCTTTCGAATTCCGTTGGGAGAAATGTCAATTGACAAATTTAAACAAATACCTCATAAGCAGTGTAGACCTAGGCCTATATGCGCTCTAATTCAACAAAATGTTGCTTCATCGGTGAACCAGAAACATAGCTAAAAGGAGTGACTACAGTCACTCCTATGAGAACTAGTCGACCCAAAGACAGTGTGTGACATACGCACATTCTAACAACGGCGAAGACAGTCAGCAAGTGGCTTCTGAGGAATGCCACAAGGAAATAATATACGAGGGATTAGAATGTCGTAGTTGACCATATCAAAAGCAATACCAATATCAGAAGAACAAGATGGATCACCTGGGTCTTTTCTATGTGCATTCTAAATTAGGTGAATCAAGAGGGACTCTCTGGAAGGAATGTTTTGAACTGCCAATTACCAGTAGCAATTGAATTAGGCTACACATATTATCTGGCAGGTAATAAACATTTTTTCAATGATTTTAGATAACAATGTTACATTAATTAAAGACCTCTTGTTGGTCACATCGCATGTATCAAGTCCTACCTCACTCTGTCCACCATAATCATGCCTGCCGATCCATAAGAGATCCACAAAGTTAAATACCGCGCAGTTTCGTTCTTTCACGGATACGTCAAGCTCATTTGTGCATCATCAAGTTCAATTCATGTAGCACCATTACACTTAAGAATTCATGTAGCACCATTGCACTTAACAATTCATGTAGCACCATTGCACTTAAGAATTCATGTGGCACCATTGCACTTAAGAATTCATGTAGCATCATTGCACTTAAGAATTCATGTAGCACCATTACACTTAAGAATTCATGTGGCACCATTGCACTTAAGAATTCCTGTAGCACCATTGCACTAATGATATCATGTGGCACCATTACATTTAAGAATTCATGTAGCACCATTGCACTTAAGAATTCATGTGGCACCATTGCACTTAAGAATTCATGTAGCATCATTGCACTTAAGAATTCATGTAGCACCATTACACTTAAGAATTCATGTGGCACCATTGCACTTAAGAATTCATGTAGCACCATTGCACTAATGATATCATGTGGCACCATTACATTTAAGAATTCATGTAGCACCATTGCACTTAAAAATTCAGGTGGTACCATTACACTTAAGAATGATGTAAGCTGTTTGCATTGTCATTCTATCAGCAGTTGGGAGAAAAGACACATATATATATATCTTGGTGTTCTTCGCATTGCGGTATAACTAGCTATCACAATGCTAATGATTAACTACCGGTTTCTTGCAGTTTTGGTTTTGCAGGGACCCCTTTAGACCGTGCTGGTTCGATTACTCTCTGACTTCTATGGCGCCACGGTCGAACCCATGTTAACACTCTTGGCCCTGTTCGATGTTCGCGTCGCCTTCGACTCAGTCGATCATTCCATCCTACTATTCTGCCTTTCTGCTTATTGGCCTTGTAGCAAACCCACTTGTCCTGTGCTATTTAAGGGTCAGTTAGAGGACTAGGTTCCACTGGGCCCATGTGCACCTCTGGCTGTGTTCCACCCCTCCCTCCCAAGGCTCCATGACATTCTCGCTACTATACAATTCCCTACACTTTTTTCGGACAGCCCTCATCATTTTGTGGAGTCCTGAAGCAAACTTATTCAGACGAAACCCCGGTTAGGCCTACGTTCACTGTCTTGCGGCAAAGACGCAAGACACTGCTGTCTGCTCCACGTATACCTTGATACAGTCAGACAGTAAGACTCCAATGGTGGCTGGATTTTAATGAATCGACTTTGATTAAATCTCTCCAAAGCGCTATATATCTGTGCGCATGTGCGCGCGCACGAGTCATGCAGTGTTGCTTAAACTAAGGCTGAAAGTAACCCTGTAGCGTTAACTGAAAAGTCTAATTTAAAAGGAAACTGAAACAACAATTGAAGCTGAATAGCAAAGTGAAACTTAAATAACACTGAGGTCATGTAGCCAGCATGCACAAGAATTTTGTGTACACGCACTTTTTTTAATGAAACTACGTAGATCCAGTCTCCGGTCCGACTGCGACATAATTATATTTAATTTTTATCCGGAATTCGGTCCGACTGCGACATAATTATATTTAATTTTTATCCGGTTCCTTGGCTGATACGTCACCTTATGGATCTTTAGACGAGATATTTTTCTTATGAGTTATCAGAACTTGTCACAATAGACTTTTAGATATCATAGTCTTTATTAGCTATCATCGCATTCAGCTTAAACCTGCGCAAAAAGCGTGAACCAATATCTCCAAAAAATGAGAGGGACCATTGATCGACACCAATTGATCTGTGTCTCTATTCATTTTCTTCTTTTCAATTTCTTCTCTTCTCTTCTGGATCTTACGGTTCATCTTGACCGAGAATCTATCTTCCCTCAACATGTTAACACTGTCTCTCGTAGCTGTTTTCATCAGCTGTGCTAACGGCAAGTAACATTTCACCTATATCCATAACACCGCAGGTACTTTTATGACCTAATCGTCCATTTTTTACGCATTTCTATTATGCCTCATAGGGCTTTCTACGTCGTGGGACCGACTATCAGTGGCTTCCTCAACCTTGTAGCTCCTTACCTGCACTTAAAATCTTTTCAGCCGTGGTTGGGCCGGGAGCGCCTCAGAGTAGGTATCTTGAAGGTGCGTTACCATAAAGTCTCTTTGATTGATTGATTGACTGATTGACCGACCGACTAACCACTGACTGACGTACTGACTGACCGACTGACCCGATTGACCGACTGATTGAGTGATTGAGTGAATGATTGATTGATATAGAACCTCGTCGATAGCATTTTCTCTGTGGCGTGTGGCCTATCAAAATGGTTTTTCAATGCTTTGTGCAGTTTCGCAAGGGTCTGAGTCTTTCGTCTGACACCAAAATTAACCCACTGCTAGTAATAGAGTATTGACAACGATGTCTGTCAAACTGAGCTTATGTTGAAATTTGCGAATCGATATATTTGACGAACGTATAATTTTTATACCTCAGGTTCAGCAATCAACTAAATCTTGAAGCTACAGCATATGGGCTGATCAGTTGGTCATTCAACAGAATGTCTTTTATTCCTCAGTGTTGACGCAAAACTTTCACTATATAATTTCATTCGCTAGGTGGCGATGACAATGACAGCTTGAAAAATCTTTCCTTGTCGCTAGTCTAATCTATTGCAATATATATATACAGTATTCGATATAAGACTATGTAGTATAATTTTAGTATTATATTGAGTTGTGTGAGAAAAATCGGCTTGACGTCTACTGAAAACACAGTGCGCCTCATGGCAGCAACTTCTATGCTACATTGAATGGCACACAGACTTCTTGGTCTAACTACTGCTTGTTCGAAGTAGTATTACTCTGATTCTGGGCCACTGACTGTTCTTCACATATTACATACTTGCAAAGAACACTGAGAACTTGTTCGGAAAATAATGGACATTGTATTATTGCTTCGGATATGACACGATAAATTACATAATTTCTAATCATGAGTCATGTGCAGAACAACAGATATTTCAAGACCTGACAACACAGTCATTTTGAAACATTTTGAAACATGGAATACACTACAACTGTTATTTTCACTTATAAAACAGCACAGAGTCACGGACCAAAATGTAGACCGACAGTTGTGAAATATTAAGTGCCCAATATCTTAATAAGGTACAAGGACCCATTTAGAACTGACAATTGATAACAATATAAGAACAATCTATACTGAATTTACTCAATAAACATCAAATTATAATAAAAGCAGGTGAAGTCAAAATTGATGTCAGAGATCAGGCAGACGGCCAAGGTGGATTTGTCAGACCGTTGAGAGGGGTGAGAAGATGAGCAGGTATGGGCCAGGGATTTGTGACAAGGAGTAGATGCAATTCGATTCGAAACTGGAGATGCACCCAGTGCAGTTGAAAACTTAGAGAGCGATAAATCCCTTGTTGATCTGTTGATCATGTCGATTTATCACACGCCAAAGGCCATCACCACTGCCATTGTTAACACGTCAATCATAGGACATAATTATGGTGATCTGTATAACAGGCCGCCTGCCATTCAATGCCTGTGAAACAACAGCCATATTCTTTTGGCAAAACCGTTGATAATGACTAATTTACAACAATAATTCTCAATGACCAATAACTGAAGCGCAAGTTCAGAATTCAAACATGGAGAAATATCCATGTGGATGTTCATTGGTGGACTCGAAGACTGTGAAAATAGGCTGAACCACTGGCGTCGGCCTCATGATGTCTGGCAGAGGCCCGTACCTCTGCAATTTCTAAAACTTAAGGGCACAAATATTTTCAAAATTGGCCTATTCACATGTGTATTTTAATAATTTTAAAGTTTACAGAACTTACCTGAAGGAGATAGAAACAATATGCGAGCTTGAAGCATAAACATGCAACACACCGCTCTCTAAACCCGTCGTACATTTCATCTGATCCTAATACAATTTTTGCCCTCTTAATTAAGCTGAAAACCTCGATTGCTTCTAAATTCCACACAATTCGTCCCATTCCAGCTCAGGTACCGTGTTTAACTAAGTTAGAGAAGTGTCTTTTTAGATCCATTTATAGCTATACTTCAGCGTCTTTTGAGAATCTTCATAGGAGTTTTAAATAATAAATATCCGGAAACACGGATACTAATCTGTTCATGGTTTCAACGCAGTAATGGCGTCCTCAGTGGGCTTCCTCGAAATCCGACCAAGGGTGAAGCCACGTTGGAGATCATCTGGGGGCAGGAAAGTGCAGCGCATCAGTTCCTTAAGAATTCCCTCTTTTCTTACATCCTCCCATGCCTTGCCAAAACGCTTTCCCCAATCGGTTGGGTAGTCGTCGAATGCCATAATGTTTTCCCCCAAATTAGCAATTTTGGCGAAGTTCCGGATATCCGCCAAAGCGATCGGATACTTGTGACCACCGTCGATGAACATTAAGTCACACTGGAATTCCGGATGGTTGTGAATAAATTCTGGAATCGTTATCGTCGAATCGCCAAAATGAATGAAAAATCTCGTCGGAAAGAGTTTCTTAAGGTAGTCCGCCATTATATGAGTGTAGGCGTGATTTCCAAGATCGAAGGAATGGACGGTTGCGTTTTCGTTAGCTGTAAGATAGTTAAAGGAACTGTGTCCCAGATTGAACCCCGTCTCACAGATTACTTTCACAGATGGCTGTCCGGCAAGGTGGTGCATGATCAGGTATTGTCCCATGACTTGTCCCAAGTGACCTTCAATGGCTTCAGTTCCAGTGGCGTCTCGGATTGCTTCCTCGAACGCTTTACTTTTGAGCTGATTCATTGGTGATACTTGTATCCCGTATCTAGGACTTTTCATAACAATATCTTCGCATCTTTTATAATTCTGAGGAATAAAATTCAGTCTGAATTCATTCTCCTCGATTTTGATCCCAGGTATGCTTGTACTGTACAGAAATGCTCCGGTTGTCAGAAGTATCACACACAATACTGCCATGAAACGCTTGGCAAACGTCTGGCGAATGTGCTCAAGCATCGTTGCTAAAATAAGAAGATGCAGAAAGATATCTTATTCTCAATTATATCCTGTCACGCAGTGTATGAGCGTGTATAGGCGAGAAACAGCTCGGTCATTCGATCAGTGAGCAGCAAGTACGGCTAGGAATTGCGCAGTGCACCGCTCCCAAACTACATACAGTGACATGCATTTGATGTAGGCTTACTCAATGCTGGTCATTTAAGTAAGGAATCCGCTGTAATCATGTACTTAGTCCTTCCTGTGTAGGTCTACACATCGGGCAACGCATTTCCTCCATTCGTCTCTCTCCAAAGCCAGTGTCTCAGCCTCCTCCCACGATATCTCCAAACAATTTAGATCGTCTCTTATGTTCTCTGGCCAGTTTTTCTTGGTCTTCCTCTCCTCCGTCGCTTTCCTGCACACCAGGACATCACCTGTTTAGCTATTCTCTCCTCCTCCATGCGACAGACATGCCCCATCCACCTTAGTCTTCTCCTTCTGATGTTGCTATAAATGTCTTCTTGTCCCGTTTTCTCTCGTACGATCTTGTTGGTTATCTTGTCTCTCCATGATATATGCAAGATTCTTTGCAGCCATCTCTGATGAGCCGCCTCCAGTCTCTTCCTGTTTGCCACCGTCATTTACCACGTCTCAGATCCATACCTCAGTGTACTTACAACCACGGCATTGTACAGGCGGACCTTGGTCCTTAAACTACGTCCATTTTCGTCCAGGTATTTGTGAGCCTCTCAAATGCAGTGTTTGCCTTTCCTATATATATATATATATATATATATATTTGTCTGCATTCAAAATCGTTCTCGACCTATCGAGTCACCCTATATACATATATATATATATAGGGTGACTCGATAGGTCGAGAACGATTTTGAATGCAGACAAATATATGTTATACACAATATAATATGGAAAGTTGTATACTGGAGGATAGGTTGTTCAAATGAGAATGTTAGGGGGAAAAATTAGATCACTAGCTCACTTATTAAAATTGTAATGCCAATATCCGTGACGTCATCAAATTCGTGCCAAGCAAACGTCCAGTTACGCCGAAAACAATATTATACGACCATCATTGTTAATCCACACATAATTAATTAATACAAATTATCATTTAGTATTTAATAATGTTTCCTTTACTCTTTATTACAGCCTCAAGTCGATTAGGCATCGAGCCGATTAGATTTTTCAGAGTTGTCAGAGGTAACGATGTCCATGCCTTACGAAGCCGACGTCTTAAGGTGTTCAATGTCTGGGGTTCGGGATCGGCATAAGCAGTTGCCGCCATAATACTCCAAACATTTTCTATTGGTGACAAATCCGGCGAATTAGGTGGCCAATCCCCCGGTGAGATGTATCCAGTGATATTTTTGTTCAACCATTCGACTGAGGCTTTTGATGTGTGTGCACGTGCACCGTCTTGTTGAAATAATCCTTCGCCGTTATTATGAAACATTTTTGTGGCTGTTAACTGAGCGCAGACTACAGTTCGCTGGAATGCGTGTTTGACCTCTTTCTCCAGTATCTCATTAATGTAATAACTCGAAGTGACTGAAGTTTTATTTGGAATGATATGAAGTTTTGTTAATCCAAGAGATGTCATGCCTCCCCACACCAGAACTGAGGGACTGAACTTCACCTGTGGAGCGCACGGAACAGAACTTTCTTGTGATCCCCACACAACGTCGTTCTTACTGTTAGGTACGTGGTAGTTTGAAGGGCGATTCATCACTGAACATAACACGCGACCAATCAATATCCTTAGACTTCTTCGCGAAGTTTACTCGGCGAACTTTGTAAGCATCAGTTAACTTTGGGACTTTTTGTCTCTTGAAACTCTTCCATTTCAGCGTCGTCTGCATATAACGCCTGATTGTCTCTTTGCTTCCAGCAAGGCGTTTGTCTTTTAACCGACGTTCTAATTTTCGCAAACTCTGTCCTTGCCTATATTTTGACTGTTTGATCAGTTTTTGAGCGACAGCAGTCAGCACGAACTTTCTACCACCGTGATATCGATTCCGCAGCGTCTCGTTTGGACTCTGCTTGTAGCGTTTGGCCCATTTGCTAATCCACGATTTAGAACGACCCAATTTCTTTCCTATAACACTGTAACTGTACTTTTCTTCCAATAATGTAATAGCTTGAGCCCTAATTTGCGATTCATTTAAGGCCGCCATTGCCTAATCGACGTATTCACTAGTCAATGATAATGCTGCTTGTTTACGTTTGCTTGGCACGAATTTGATGACGTCACGGATATTGGCGTTACAATTTTAATAAGTGAGCTAGTGATCTAATTTTTTCCCCTAACATTCTCATTTGAACAACCTATCCTCCAGTATACAACTTTCCATATTATATTGTGTATAACAACCCAGGTCTATCCCACACGTGCTTCTGGCTATTTAGGCCTATCTATACGTTGTCGATCACATCTTTATCTAAAACGTATTCTTTTATAGACGAAAATGCATCTTCGCTCTAATCCAAGACATTGTTAAAAACCTTAGTAAATGGGCTACTTTCACACATTTTTTCTCCTGTTGTAACTCGGAAAATATTTAGTTCATAACAACAAATTTGGTATCAAACGATCGCGCACAGCGGTGCTATTTTTAGGTATGACCTAATGGAACTATATTTATTTCATAGTCTGACTCAATGCCTCCCATTTCGGGTCACCCGCGACTCGATCCGACGGGAATGGGTTAAGTAGGCAAATCAACCATCCTCCTCTCAACCATGATTATTTAACGCTTAAATTTGTTACCAAGTTAATTATCCTAATAAATTAACAATTTGCAATTAAACTGAATCCTTCATTATCTAATGCAATGATAGATCACACTTTTCTCGCGGTCCCTGTGGTAAAAATTAGCACAGTGACTTAATTTGTTAAAACTAGATGGTACGTGATGTCCTGTGTAATCTGTTGAGGAGGAATGAGGACATTTCTAATGAAATTCTGTTCAAATAGGGTTAAATTAAATCTGTCATATGTAAGTAACATTTTTCTAGTCTCGATTATACTTGAGCCTCGATTAATGCTTTCTATTAGCCATAGGAGTGTCGTTAATTTCGCTCACATCATATGATTATAATCTGGATAATTATGATTTGGAACCCGAACAATGCGTTTACACTTAGGCTATGTATCGACCGATTGCACAGTCATTGTTCTCAACAAGCGATTTGTCTTTTACCCATAACGCAGGACCTTTACTCGTACTCACACTAACTACTCAACCCGACCCGACCCGATCCGACCCAAACCAACGGGTTTAACCATACCTGAATCATGCCTTTAACATCGTAAGCACGCATTCCGGTAGTCGTTGTACCTACCAGGCGAAAAGCTTGCAACTCAACATTTTGTAATCTATATAAATAAAGAGAAGTTTGTGTGTCCTGCTATGCATTTGCGCAGTTTTAGAGCTATTGACTCGAAACCTTCGCCGTTAGCTCAGGGAACAACTTGGACACCCAGTAGAGGGGTTGGTGAAACCCGCGGCCGCCGTCTTCCTCGTCTCCAGGACTACCCCAACTCCCCCAAGGAGTCCACATAAAAGCAAAGTTTCTTTATCAGTCGCCAGGAGCGTGTCGACGAAACACCTGTTGCTCACTAAGCAAGACTTGCTGCTGACGCCGTCAGATATGCATCCTCCAGAGTATTAGAAGCACCAGATGCAAGACAGGAAAGAATGGCTGTTGATGCTGAAAGACAAGCAGCCTATACCGGACTCTGGAGTTTTCCCTGTGCAGCCCCCCCCCCCCATCTTACCGTTGTGTGTGTCTCTTTTCGAATTTCTGAATCGCAATAAAAACGTTTAGACCAACAAGATTCTCAACCACTCAAAACTTGTTTCGTTTTGCTTAATGGTAGTTGCAAACGATCCTAAGAGAAGGCTCTTTGCACAAATTGCAGTTAAAAGTTTTTGTAGATGGCTGAACGGCAAGAGGCTGCCTAATACTATTGCGTCCTCCTCTCGGACGCTATTTCCTCATGAGGTGGGGTTGACCCCAACCTAATTCTACCCCTCGAGCTGTTCTGAGTAGAGATTATCCTCAGGAAAAAGCACAGTCGTACTGCGAGACAGAGCTCTATAGTGTTGCTTCTTTAATGTAAACGGCCAACTTGGAACTTTCCTTGAGAATTAACAGTGGACAGGATCATAGGAACAGTCATTTTACGTTGAAAATAGTGACAGAGGATGAACTCTACTGAGAACAGGATTCGTTCTTTTGCCAGCAGCAGTTCTTCTCTTCCTTCGTCCATTCTTAGTAATTATTTTAGTAATTCCTCTCCATCAGATCTAAACTTTTACTTACCTTGTGAGTCAATCCAAGTTTTTGCATAAAGTGTACGGTTATGATATCGTGCACGGCTAAGTCATCAAAAATGAATCTACGAAAGCTTTCGAATGAGCGCATGAACGAAACGTTAAGTAATATGTGCCTGTACTTAGCAATCCATTCCTGTGATAGCACTTCATGACGACATGGTTAGACTCCAACGTCAACTTAGAAGACACTTTAGAGTGGAGTATATAGCTAAACAGCGAAGGTGAACTTGAAGGTAAACATGGTGCAGACCTGCAGGTGAACTCCGCCAGCCGTGTGCGTAAACGTGGTCGTGCATGTTTTAAGCAAAGACACGATGTCTACATTCAAACATCACATGATAACATCACATGGTAACATCACATGGTTACATCACATAGTAACATCACATGGTAACATCACATGGTAACATCACATGGTAACATCACATGGTAACATCACATGGTAACATCACATGGTAACATCACATGGTAACATCACATGGTAACATCACATGGTAACATCACATGGTAACATCACATGGTAACATCACATGGTAACATCACATGGTAACATCACATGGTAACATCACATGGTAACATCACATGGTAACATCACATGGTAACATCACATGGTAACATCACATGGTAACATCACATGGTAACATCACATGGTAACATCACATGGTAACGCTGGTTTGCTTTCACGGAATTATTTAAACCCTGAAGTACCGAAACCGACTGGTCTCTGAATTTGTAATTCGGTCTAATGTTGATAAGTAATTTACCAAAAATTAGATGGCAGTGATCAAATTACTGACAGTGTCAAACAAATACTGAGCACATGCCTACGTATAATTACAATGAACCTGCTGAGCTTTTGCGTTAAGGGATACACCACTCAGTACCATCCATCCATCCATCATGCTGGACCAACCATCTATTACTTAATTACGTCGGCCAATACTGCAGCTTCCACAGACTACTCAAATGTATTGAAACAATATTTCACCAGCGCTCATTAACCGTTATTCCTGTTTTTACAAGAAACACTGCCTCGTGCGATGGCCTGGCAAAGCGCTGTCTGTCAAGATTGCTTTACTAGGAAGCCGACTGGACACTCACTACATGTATGTCACGCCTATAAGCGATAATTTGTCGATTAAAAATGCGTAAAATAATGCGTAAAATGAATTCGCAGGTTCGTTTGAAACTTATGTTATGTCAAAGAATCAAATTCAAAATGCATATTCTTCCCTCTGCTAATAACGACCAGGTAAACAATTGAAAATTCCATTTTGACGATAGATTAGGCCTACACTTCTATTCAGTTTTAAGCAATAGTACTCAATGATACGTTTGTTCCCGCTTCGACAGATGTCGCTAGTTTATTCTAATCGGTAGATGGACTCCGTGTTGTTGTAATGATATAGGGTATTATTGGTTGAACAAACCATCTTTATATGACTTTTGCGTCATATAGATTCCCTAAGCCAACATCGAGGTGCCAAACCCTATTATCGATAAGGACTCTTTAATAGGATTAGCCTGTTATCCCTAAGGTAGCTTGTTCTTGTGATCTTTTTTAAGGGTCATATATTAGATTTAGTTATCTGATGATTGGGGATGATTTATTACTTCCCCGGTCGCCCCAACTGAATTAGGTCACAGGGCTTATCCTCTGAGACCTTACACTGTAGGGTTGCTACATGTTTTAATTAATAAATTTTACTGAGAACCAGAAATTTTCTAGCGCGGTTGGTATGTAGCCTCTGCTACCATATTTTCTAAAGTTGATGCTACAACTAATAGTGAGCTCATAGCTATATGGGAGCAGCTCGCATAGGATTCGGGATATTATTGTTAATTATTGGCTTGTAAAACCATAATGCACAAGGTACGTGATTTTTCACTACTTAAATTTAATATTGAGTTCCTTTTCAGTACTTTTAATTTGTTAGTAAATAGAGATTTAATGTTTTAGTGTTTTTATTAGTAATATTATGTAGGGTGAGGTATAAATATGCGAAGTAAACAATTCGTTTTATTTTTAGTGTAAGTAAAAAGCATTATATATGCTATACTTCGACAGGTGCAACTTCCGTTACACCTACTTTGTTACGACTTATCTCGCCTTTAGGCGAGAGTGACGGGCGATGTGTGCATGTCTTACATTCGTTTTCATTATAGTATTGAATTATAATTACGTCCAAGTCCAACTTCATGAAGCTTTTAATGCTGCAATTGGTATCTTTGTTTAGGGTGTAACCCATCGTCTAATTCTTTTAGAGGTGTGCTTACGACGGCAGTACACAAGCTGTTTGATCTAGAAAGGGTGGGGTATTCGTGGATTATCGAGTTATGAGACAGGTTCCTCTGGTTCGATAAGACACCGCCAAAATCTTTAAGTTTTAAACTGATGTTCGTATTTTTCGACTTTGATTTATTTCATGAATAGACGGGTATCTAATCCGTGTTTTAGTTTATGATTTTATGGTTAATTAGATGAGTTTGGTTCTCTGGTTGTTAAAATTAGACCTTTATAACAGTTTAACTCATCTTGCACTTAGTCGTTGTCAAGTTAGCTTGAGTTTATCGTCTAACCGCGGCAGCTGGCACGAATTTTGCCAACTCTTAACCCGATACCCAATTCCTGCTTTTGCAGAAAAGTAGAATTTTTTATTTCTTACGCCCTATTACGTATAGTAGTCTTAATGTATTTATATACTCTTTTAGAGGTATGTTGATTCGCGGGGTTGTCGTAAACTTACATGTATATTGGTTCGTAGCAGCTAAGTTTTCAGCTAGAATCAAGCTGTTAGTAAGAGAGGAAACCTCTTTTTCGGGGTATGAACCCACTAGCTTGAATAGCTTATCTTACTTAATAAAGTGATGATACTATTAGTATAATATTAAATTTGCAATTTAATGTTATTATTTAACTACGTCACTAAGCTCATCTTGTAATTAGTTCAGGTTTAAAATGATTAATACGATGGGTGCTAAGTGTATAGATAATAGGGTTAGGTCTTTTGTTTTAAATTGGGGCAGAGTGTTTGATGTAGATATTAGGGAGCAATGTTCCCTCTAATTTGTGGAGTTTGTGTGCGCCACAAAAATTTTATGTGCAACATTTTTATCCGGCAAAAAAATTTGTGCGCACTGATTGAATAAAATTAATAAACTCACAATAAATCATTTAGTTGATTTCAGGTATTCATATTTGTGAATTTAAATGATTATCGTATTCATATTCAAATATTCATATAAATATAATCAATACATCATGAGATTCATGACAAAGTATATCTTTAAAATGTTTCGAACTTACGACAGTAAACGATTGACAAATAATTGTTTTGGTTAAATTGCAACTAGGTCTACTTAATGAGTGCTACTCAGATACTGAATAACTTATATGCGACCTAAATTGAAAATTACAAACACGGTTCAGTAACTTCAGATCAAAACTTATCAAACATCAAAAATGTAACTTGTCATTATTTTGAGACCTAAGTTAACTACATTTTCTCTCTGCGATCCTTGGCACTTGACCATTGAGTATAAACTGTCCAGACTGATTAATCCACCTTCTAGTAAATAACTTTTAATACGCATCAGTATATCTAAATGATGTTCTTCCAAACGATTTCTTTGTTTCGTTTTCAACGCATTCATTAAGCTGAAACCACGTTCGCAGTCTACACTAGACGCTAAAAATGTTCCTCCAATATCCATCAACTTAGATACATCTGTATATTGTTCATTCTCTAATGCAAATGTAACCATATCTGGATAAGTTAAAATCAATTTGCTTTTCATCTTCTCAGCTACAGCAAATTTCAAATCATTGTACTGCTTTATTATTATTTCAGAACTTTGATCAATTTGGTTCTTGTATTTTGTACACAATTTCTGAACTTGATCTATGCCAAAATCAAAACTGCACTTTGCAATTGCACTATAATCAAAACACGACCATTCTTCTATTTCATTTTCAGGAAATCTTTCTGCAAGATGGTTCCACAAAATTCGTATGAAAGTAACAATTGACCCAGTATTCACTACGTTTTCTTCCTGGCTTCGTTGTAAAAGTTTTGTGACATTATCACTCCAATAAATAGTTTCACAAAGGTATTGTTCTCTGATCTTGTTCATTTTTCCTCTTGCTAAATGAAATGCTTCCAAAGGCGTTAAACTGCGTTTTTGAAAAAGAACACACAGAGAAGCCAATTCTCCCAAAACGTCATTCAGAACTTCTAGAGTTATTCTATTTTCAATGCTGGCTAACTGTTTGTAACAGTATTTTGCTATTGGATCATTACTGGCACTTTTTTCTTTTTCAAAATATTCGACGAGTGGATCATAGTTACGCATCAGTGCAGTTAGAGCGTAGTGTCTTGACAACCAGCGTACTTCATTAAGAGGCCTAAATGCCACTGATTCAACCTCGGAAGCTTCTGCAATATCTTCAAATTTGCCTTTCTTATTTGATGATCTACTAAATGTTGTGTAGACAGTTCTGAGTAACGTTTCAATGTCTCTAATTAACTTAACTTCTTTCCAAGAATCACTGATACTTAAGTCTTCACGGTGTGCAACGCAATGTTGTTGGACTAAGTGTGGAATATCACGCCTCAACTGAGCTGCAACTCCGTTATTTTTACCCAGCATCACGGATGCACCATCCGACGTAAACATTACCATGCGTGCTAAGTTTATTTTAAATGTTTTATAAAATTCTTTGATTGCTAAGACTATTGCTGCAGCATCGCAAGTTTTTAATTTTATAATCCCTCCAAAGGAAGTCTTATACTCTGTGGAATTTACTGGTGGATATTTAAAATAAAGAATTAACATTTTGTTAACGGAAATGTCTGTACTTTCGACAACTGTTAAAGTGTGGAAAGCAGACGATGCTATTTCATTCATGATGTCACCTTGTACAACACTGTTAATTTCTTCCAAAAATTCGAAAGCGTAGTTTTTACTTCTCCAGCTTTCTGGTATTCGCACGTACTTCGCCATGTGCTCATTAATTTCTTGGACAGAAAGCATGGAACTGTTTATTTTTACTGCAAGCAAAACACTATCAATTATTACTTTTATTTCATCCGGATTTGAACGGTTGCGTTCAATATTAGACTGCCTTTTCTGCTTTTCAGCCGGAGTTTCTAAGAGCATACCAAGTACACTTAATCCCAAGGCAGGATTTCGATTTCTCAACAAATTAACTCCAGCTTGATGAGATTTACTCGTTAGATGACGTTTTAAATAATCGAGCTTCCACACGTCATCCCAATTTTTTCCGGTTGAAAATTCTCCGGTAACTTTCGCATTATGGCAATACAAGCAAACGAGACCGTTATCCGGATCAAAATTGAAAATATCCCGAAGTTGCGTTCAATATTAGACTGCCTTTTCTGCTTTTCAGCCGGAGTTTCTAAGAGCATACCAAGTACACTTAATCCCAAGGCAGGATTTCGATTTCTCAACAAATTAACTCCAGCTTGATGAGATTTACTCGTTAGATGACGTTTTAAATAATCGAGCTTCCACACGTCATCCCAATTTTTTCCGGTTGAAAATTCTCCGGTAACTTTCGCATTATGGCAATACAAGCAAACGAGACCGTTATCCGGATCAAAATTGAAAATATCCCGAAGTTGAACACGTACTGCACTGCGTGAATTTGGTGTGTCTGTTTCTACTAACTCATCCAGCCACTCGTCTTTAAAAGACGTCACGCATTTTTTTCTTTTCATAGCTTTAGAAAGTGACATTGTTTATTAAATTAATGAAATCTATTTAATTCTAATTATTTATTTTATTTTTGTAATTTTTTTCAACAAACATCAGACGGACAATTCAGCAGAAAGCGGAAGTACGCTATTTATAGATTTTTTATATTCAACGAAAATAAGGGAAGTTAATTATAGAGAAAACTTGGATCCCAAATTTAAGCCATCTGGTGATTGGTGAATGGTAATAGTTAGATAGATGTTGTAATTTATGTAGGATTGAAGATTTGAAGACAATAAAATACAAAATAAACAATGAAATGTTCAGTAGAATATCATATATTCGTAAGTTCGTAACTGTTATTTTATTTTTTTAATTTAGTATTTTATTTCATGTATGCTGCAAAGTGCAAATTTACAACTGCCGACGATGTACGATGTACTACTGCAGTGTGTGTTGGTAGCCTATTGCAGTTCTCTAGTTACGTACTACGTAGTCTTCTCGTGTAGTTACCAATTTTATCAAAACTGATAATTTATTGTTTATTCAGCATTCGTTAGATGGCAATACAGTTTCTCATATTAGAGTAGTAATTAGACTGGCAATTTGTAGTATCTTTGTTATCAATAGTACGGCAGACTTTGTTATTTTGTTTTTATGCACCATCCAATACTGGTTAAGACTATGAAGTTACTAAGTTTTAGAATAATAATTAAAACCTTTACGGCAATGTAAGAAATAAAAAATATTCTAATTTCTAAATTACAGATAACAAATGTAAATAAAATATCAGTAATTTTAACTTATCTTGTCAAGTTTGATATATATAATTTTAAATTTTAAATTTGTGCGCGCCACATGTTTTTCTGTGCGCGCTGGTTTGGCGATTGGTGCGCGCGCGCAGCTTAGAGGGAACATTGTTAGGGAGCCATGATGCATAGAAGTATACATAAAAGGAATATGCTGCAGAAAAAGATCTTGTTATTCCTAGAAGGACTAAGCTGGATGTTGATATTTTAAGAATTGCTGTAATTAGTATAATTTCTCTCATGAGATTGATAGAGGGCGGCGCTGCTATATTTCTAGCTGTAAATAGGAATCACCATATAGTAAGCGTTGGAGCTAAGACTATTAAACCTTTTGTTCGATATAGTCTTCGAGTGTGGGTTAATTCGTAATTTATGTTTGCTATTACAAATAGGGCAGAAGATCTTAATCCATGAGCAATTATTATAGCTAGGGCCGCTTGTAAACCTCAGTTAGAGTTTATTAGAGCGCCAGCTACTATTAGACCCACATGACCTACAGATGAATAAGCGATAAGAGATTTTAGATCAGATTGGCGAAAGCAGATTAGTCTTGTTAAGACAGCCCCCACTAAAGCAATGCTTGATAGAAGTCTGGATGTTGATTTAGTTACATGGTGGAATAAATTAATTATTCGGAGAATACCATAGCCCCCCAACTTTAGTAGAATGGCTGCAAGGATTATAGATCCTGCAATTGGGGCTTCTACGTGAGCTTTCGGTAGTCATAAGTGTACAGTAAATATGGGAAGTTTAACTAAGAAGCCTCCAATTGTTAGTACTCAAGCTATAGATATAGATGAATAATCTTTAGGAAATTCAATATTTATAAATATGGGTGTTATAGCTGTTTTCGACACAATAAAAATTTTGCACAGGGCTATAAGTATGGGTAATGAGGCAGCTACGGTATAAATTATTAAGTATATTCTGGCTTGAGATCGTTCAGGCTGATACCCCCAAGTTATAATTAGAATTATAGTAGGAATTAGAGATGCTTCAAATCAAATATAAAATATAAATAAGTTAGATGAGAGGAAGCAGTTGATTAATACAATTAGAAGAATGATTAAGTTTACAATAAATAACTTAGGGTATATGTTTTGGTGTATAACTTTAGTGCTAGTTAAGATTATTATAACTACGACTCAAATTGTTAAGAGTGTAAGTCTAAATGATATAGTATCGGATGAAATTAATTCTGTTATCATGGAGTAGGATATACTATTCATAAGGGTGGCACATACTGGTAGCATAGAGATTCTTAAAGTTAGAGCAGTTGCTCATATATAATTAGTGGATATGAGGGGTAGTAGGAGCAAGGATATTATAATTAGTTGGATTTTTAACATTTATTTATTGCTAGGGAGTTTAATATATCTGTTCCAAAAGATCGTGATATAAGAACTATAACTCTTAGACCAATTCTAGCTTCACAGGCTCCAAAGGTCAGTAGTATAACACTGATACTTGTGTTTGGTGCATTTGCCACAGATCTGGAAATTGGGACAAATAGGACAAGGCTGAGAGTAATTCCTTTAAGCGATAAAAGAGTTATTAGAAAATGAGACTGATTAGAGATTAAATTTAATATTGCTACCAAAGGTAAAAGAAATACTAAGGTTATAATGGAGTTATACATAGAATTGAGAAGAGAGATCTCCATCTTCGATTTACAAGATCGATGCTGATTATTAGCTTTCAATTTTCAGAAAGCACGCAAGGAGATTTTTGGCACCCAAAGCCAGAGTTTTGTATTAAACTACTATCTGTGTATAATATCAGTTTATAATTTTAGCATGAAAAGCTAATGTGTTTATTACACCATATACACCTTGTTCAGGGGAAAATCCATATTGTTAGCTTAAATAACATGCTTTATTTAAGCTACCTAAACTTCATATAGTGTCAGAATCAAGATATGAGAAAGGCAAGATTCGTTGTGTTTTCAAAAATTATATTAACTATAATGTTCTCATACTTGATCGACAAAGAAACTTCGCTCATAAATTAAATATACATTACCCGTCAACGAGACGTAGCGAAGCTGACGACGAAGACGACACAAACGAGAGTCTTCCCTAGCAGCAGAAGAAAACCTCAAACGTCGTCGTAAGTAACTTAAATAATTACACTGGAAGATATGCTTGCTTCAAAAACGTACGAGACCTTTGTCTCAGACAGCCGGCAATCAACAATAAGCCTATACCTAAGAGCAAAGCAAAGCATACTTCCTCGATCCCTACGACGTAGTTGCTTATATCAACCACGACACTCCTTCTCACAGAGTAAGGCCCATTCACATACAGGCAGAGACAGACCGTTGGAGACGGTACAACAGCATAAGTGTTAGATCCGAGCCTCCAAGGATACTAGAACACAGGTAGTGCCTAATTGCAAGCATGATTCCTTTAAACCCATGGAATGCGCACGGCGAGAATCTAACAAACCCCCCGTCCCGAAAAAACGGAAACGTATGAAGTTTTCGATACCTACAAAAAAAACTAATGCACAACTGTACACAACTGGGACAGAAAATGTACAACACATGTATGCACTAAAAACCGTTCCAAATTCTATGTGCACTAATTATTTCCACAAGCCACGACATCGACAACATTCGCTACAACGTTCTACACACCATGGCGAAAGTTCACCGCGCTAATGTTCAGGGACATCAGAAGGTCTGTTCAGAAAGTCCGGCAAAATATTCAACTTGCCAGGCCGATGTCGGACGTCGAGACAAAAACCTTGAAGGAATAAGCTCCAACGCAGGAGCTTTTGATTCGAGTTACGCACGGCGTTCAGGAAAGTTAACGGACTATGATCC
This sequence comes from Bimastos eiseni, assembly GCA_959347315.1. Classification (NCBI taxonomy): domain Eukaryota; kingdom Metazoa; phylum Annelida; class Clitellata; order Crassiclitellata; family Lumbricidae; genus Bimastos; species Bimastos eiseni. The sequence goes on along the minus strand of OY365809.1, from coordinate 35,376,865 downwards.
GTATAGACAGTCACCGGGGCTGACCCGAAATAGACACTGCAAGCCTTCACAGCCGTGACGAGCGCCAGCGCTTCCTTTTCCACCGTGGCGTAGTGCAGCTCGTGCGGCTTGAGTTTCCGACTAAGATAACAAATCGGATGTTCCAGCTCGTCCACCACCTGAAACAAACAAGCTCCCACACACGACTGAGAAGCATCAACCGCAAGCACAAAAGGTTTGCTATAATCAGGTGGTCTTCGAATAGGCCTAGAAATCAATCTTGACTTCAAATCGAGAAAAGCCTTATCCGCAGCGAATCCATGGTGACAATTGCAAATAAATTCCTCAGCCATGTACAATGGACTTTGGGGTGACGGGTCGAGTCGAGTCTGCCTATTTAAATAAAGTTCCTCAGAACATGAGTCCCCTGGGGACATACGAGATTTCAATCTCAAAATACAACACGCTCCCTCATAAAGAATCACAACACTTCAGTGCATGACGGGTGAGACATGAATGCATTTGACAGCAAGCTCCCCATTAAAGAATCACAAACCTGATCCAATGAACAATGACCAAACAACTTACTCGAACTTTCCATGAAAAACACACACCCACCGTACTACACACACACACACACTACTCACAACTCAAAATCATGTCCAAAAGTTCACGGTCACTTCTCTGAAAAACGCCGCAACTGTCAACTACACCACAAAATTAACGCGCGTCTTACAACTTACAACCCAGTTACTGTCACAAATTCACGGCCCCTTCTTTGAAAAGAGCCGCTACGAAAAAAATGCCGCACAGGAATGATTCCACACAGGAAATGGTTCACGAACCAATTGTTCTAACTGACAAAAAGGTCGCTTCTGTCAAAAAATTCATGGTCTCGTTCTCCTATGAGCCACTACAATTCCATACCCACGGAATATCAACAATTCACGAGCCATTTATATGTTCATAAAGGCCGCTACTGTATTTACTCGCACAAAACCGATTAATCGCTACTGTAGTCCTTCGACTTAAGAAATTCACGACATCGCTCACTCGATAATCGCTACTGAACACACACACAAATTCACATTAGTGTCCCAGAGGCCTACTATATTAGACAACAAAACTAACATTCAAATCGTGCAAAAACCTCATTTGCATCAAAATTCAGAACTGTCTATACTTTACACAATTCACCAAATGCAATATCGAAAATTACCTGTTCCAATACAATCCTATAGACACAAACTCTTAATGCAGCAAATTTTCGAAGATTATAATAATCGACTCTTTCTAACAACAACTCATTATGTTTGCAGAGTCCTTATTAGCATTTAACTATACACCAAATGAAATCCAACTTTTCAAAAGAACACCTCTCAACACCAAAAATCCTATATGTCATTTCTCGTAAACTAAAAATTCCAAGTATAAACCAATCCATCGAAACCATATGGCCACATAACAAATAAACCTAACAATAACCAGGCCAATTTCAAACCATCAAATTTCAGAGTCCATCCAAAATCAGAAAACTACCAAAAACTCAAAAAGTCCATACTCCGTTGTTCCATAGCTCGCTCTTCTCTCGCCAATTGCTCCTTTCTCCCCTCCAACGCCATGCGCAATTTCTTGTCTTCCAATTCCGCCGCGAACCTCTTTTCTTCTTTGGCCGCTTCCATCTGCAACTGTAACTTAGCCAGCTCAAATTGTCGAGCACTCTCCACTTCTTCTCTTTGGAGCTGCCTCTGAAGAAATTCCGCTTCTTTCGATGCCTTGAGTTCCAAAGCCTTCGCTCTCAATTTCCATTCCTCTTTAGGACTCTTGTCTTGTTCTAAAGTCTTAACCAACAACTTCTGCAACTGCACTTTAGCCAATCCTTTAATATCAACACCTCTATCCTCTAATTCACTCCTCAATTCTTCGACGGCCATATCGAACACATCGTCGACCGACAAAGAATGTTTCGCCTCAGGCGACTCCATTTGAGAACGCGGACAAGTAAATATCGCATCAAACTACGAAACCACACCCTCTCTAACAATTTGCGTATTTTCTCACGGTATGTTGTACACCCGCAAAACCACTACACGAAATTCCACACACGGCATATATTCACGCCTTGTGTACAAAAATGCCAAAGGACGCTACTGATTCACAACGTCGACGTACGTCGAACGTAGCTACTGACAAAAATCACGCACGCTACTACAACGAACTCTCACGTCGTTATTTCAAAAAAAAATAACGTCCACACGCAACGGACGAGCCCCCACTTGTCAGAATCAAGATATGAGAAAGGCAAGACTCGTTGTGTTTTCAAAAATTATATTAACTATAATGTTCTCATACTTGATCGACAAAGAAACTTCGCTCATAAATTAAATATACATTACCCGTCAACGAGACGTAGCGAAGCTGACGACGAAGACGACACAAACGAGAGTCTTCCCTAGCAGCAGAAGAAAACCTCAAACGTCGTCGTAAGTAACTTAAATAATTACACTGGAAGATATGCTTGCTTCAAAAACGTACGAGACCTTTGTCTCAGACAGCCGGCAATCAACAATAAGCCTATACCTAAGAGCAAAGCAAAGCATACTTCCTCGATCCCTACGACGTAGTTGCTTATATCAACCACGACACTCCTTCTCACAGAGTAAGGCCCATTCACATACAGGCAGAGACAGACCGTTGGAGACGGTACAACAGCATAAGTGTTAGATCCGAGCCTCCAAGGATACTAGAACACAGGTAGTGCCTAATTGCAAGCATGATTCCTTTAAACCCATGGAATGCGCACGGCGAGAATCTAACAATAGTGTTAATAAAAGAGCTGGTACACCCAGGACTGAGGATATTATTAGATAGTTAATAGGTATGGACCTTGATGAAGATATAACTTTGTTTGAAGTTTTAGTAGAAAGGTTGTATATTCCTTGCCCTCCCAGAGCTTCCAATCACGATTGATCAGTTAATTTTAAGTAGTTGTGAGATATATATAAAGGTAGTTTTATTATAAATTGAGATGAGAGAGGGACCAGAAATCATATTATGCAGGAGGCATAGTGATTAATGGCAGTATATATTAATAGGGACTCATTTTTTTGTTTAGTTGTTGATAGAAACCAGGCTAGTGAGGCTCCAACAATGACTAGAATTAGTGGCATAAGTTTTTGGTATAGTGGACTAACTATTATTTCTTGTTTTATGGGAGCAATTCATATAATAGCAGCTCCAGAAATAATTGATATCGAGACTAACGTTAATATGGGAGATGTTAAAGAGTTTCATTCTTCTAAGTAAATGTGGGGGCCGCAGTTGTTAGTTCCTCAAATTACGCACAATCTAAATCGAATTGAATAGAATGATGTTAGTCCGACAGCTAGCAGAATTAATATTACTATTAATAAATTGTGATGGTAAAATATAGATGCTTCTACAATTATATCTTTTGAATAAAACCCATATATAAAAGGAAATCCACATAGAGCTAAATTAGCCACAATAAGACATGATGAAGCGGTGGGCATTTGCCTGGATAAATTACCTATTCAACGTAAATCTTGACTGTGTATGTGTCTGTGAATAAATCTCCCAGCACAAACAAAAAGAAGTGCTTTAAATAGGGCATGTGTTACCATGTGGAAAAAGGCCAAGTGAACTATATTACTATAGCTGCTATTATCATTCCAAGTTGACTTAGGGTCGATAAGGCGATAATTTTTTTTATGTCACATTCTATGGTAGCTCTGAAACCGGCTATTAAAGTAGTAGAAACGGCGATTAATAGTATCATAGGTGTAAATCATCATGCAGAGGATATAAAGTCATAAAATCGAATTAATAGGAACACACCGGCAGTTACTAGAGTGGAAGAGTGAACTAAAGCTGAGACTGGTGTAAAAACAGCATGGCTGCTGGAAGTCAGCTAGAAAATGGTATCTGAGCTCTCTTGGTTATAGCTGCTACAGCAATAGCAAAGATTTGATATATATTTTCGTCAAGGGTCCACATATGTAAAATATTTCAATGTCCCTGATTTAAAGTTCATGCAATTGCTAGAAGAAGAGTAACATCACCAATACGGTTAGTTAAAGCTGTTACTATTCCAGCAGCTAGAGATTTGAGATTTTGGTAATAAATTACTGAAATAAAGGATACAATACCTAACCCGTCCCATCCTATTAATAGCATAATTAGGTGTGGAAGAAAAATTAGCATGTTTATTGATAGAACGAAAAGAAGGACAAGTACTGTAAATCGGTTAATGAATTTATCATCTTTTATATACACTGTGGAAAACTTGAGAACATTTGCTGAGATTATGATTACTGTACATGAAAATATTAAACCTAGGGGGTCTATAATTAGTGTAACTATAAAAGGAGTAGAGGAAATAGAGAATATATTTCATTCTAGCAATGTTGTAATATCATAGAACACTGCATAGGATGTGGGGATTAAAAGAGTAGCAAAGATAGCTCATAGGATATTACTAGCCAAAAGACTAATTTGAAATTTTTGTAACATGAAAAAGGGTCTAGTAGACATCTCTGAAACCACAATTCAGCGGTTTGATAACCTACCTTTTCGATCAGATAGAGTGGATGGTAATTAATGTTGATAATGAAATTTTATTGGGGTGAAAAATCACTAATAATTTTTTTGAGGTCCTCAAAATTTGCCGACAGAGCTCTCATTTTGGCTTAAAAAAAGCTGATAATGCTTTAATATGTCAAAATTGACGTGGAGCCCATTCACTTAACATTTTTTTTCTAAAAAAGAATTTCTAAATTCTCTCCAAATTGGAGGGGTTATTAAGGAATCGGCCTTAAAAAAGGCTATTTTCTATTTTTTTTTTATTGAGGAAATGGGCTCGAGGTTTTTTTCATTTTTGTAATATTACCCCCTCGTCTCGATTTGGTTTATAGTATCAGATATATATATATATATACATATATACATATATATACATATATATATACATATATATATATTATTGTATAATAATTAATTAAAATTACTAATTTTTTTTAAAACAACGCGGTAACCGCTCTTGACGAGCCGAAATCGACATGCATAGTTTGCTTATGTTTAGTGAGCGTGATCATCGGAGTATAATGATAGGAGTAAACAGAAAATGTATGCTTGAATTAAGCAAATGGCAACTTCGAAGAGGACATATCCTACAGCAGTTAGTGTTAGTATCAAGGTTCCGAAGATTCCTGCAAATCAGGCGGAAGCACAGTATACTCCTATTAGAGATAGGACGATGTGACCTGCTCTTATATTAGCTGCTAGACGGAATGAAAGGGTAAGGGGGCGTACTAGAACTCTAGTTGTTTCAATTAATACTAGGAATGGATTTAGTCAGTCAGGTGCTCCATCTGGAAGGAAATGAGCGGTAGATTTTTTGGGACTGTGAGAAAATCTAGATATGATTAATCTGAGTCAAATAGGTAACCCGAGGGTTAGTGTAAAGATTAAGTGTCTTTAGGTTCTGAAAGTATACGGTACTAGGCCTATTAAATTTACTATAACTAATAAGAAGAAGATTGCTGAAAGTGATGTAGATATTCCTTTTGAATGAAGGCCGGATGTTCGTGACAGCTGAGTAAAGATTGTATTTTGTACAGGCGTCTTAATACTTGATGAGCGTGACCTTATTGTTCAGAAAGAAGACTGAATTATTAAAATGATCACGGTATTTGTTACTAGAAATAGGGAATTAGAGGGAAATAGAGTATTATATATGTAAGGGTCAAAAGAGGAAAAGATGTCTGGTATCATGTCAAGACTTGAGATTAACTCATTTAAAACTTTAAAGGTTTTTGGTTTATTTAACTTAAAGTCTTGGGGTGTAATAGTTCGATCTCAAATACTTGTGATTAATGGGTTTGATAGGAAAAAGATGAAGTAGATACATGTGAATATTTGACCAATGGAAATAAAAGGATCTTCTACTGGACGACCTCCAATTCAGGTAAGAATAAGTCAAGAGGCTACAAGAATTCAAAATATAACTTGATTGATTGGATAAAATGTTAATCTTCGCTTATTTATGATGTGGGTTAAAGGAGGAATAAATAGAATTAGAATAGCTGCAAATAGAGCTATCACACCCCCCAATTTATTAGAAATGGATCGAAGAATGGCATATATTCATAGGAAATATCATTCTGGTTTAATATGAATGGGGGTTACTAGAGGGTTTGCTATCAGGAAGTTTTCAGGATCTGTAAATAGGTTTGGCTCAAATAAGACTATTAGAGAAAGGCCTGTGATTGCTAAGGTATACCCTAAGGCATCTTTAATTGAGTAATAGGGGTGGAATGGGATTCGATCAGAGTCGGCGTTTACTCCTACAGGGTTGTTAGAACCTGATTGGTGTAGAAATATAATGTGTAAGATAGTGGCTCCTATAATGGCGAAGGGCAGAATAAAGTGGAAAGCGAAGAATCGATTTAGGGTGGCGTTGTCAACGGCAAAACCCCCTCAAATTCACTCTACTAAGGATTTTCCAATATATGGGATGGCTGAGAATAAATTGGTAATTACTGTAGCTCCTCAAAATCTTATCTGTCCTCAGGGCAGGACGTATCCTATGAAGGCTGTTGCTATGGTTAGGAGAAATAGGATTACCCCAATGTTTCATGTTTCTCTTAGGGTATAAGATCCGTAATACAGTCCTCGGCCGGCGTGTAAGTAGATAAAGAAGAAGAATATTGATGCTCCGTTTGCGTGAATAGAACGAAGGAGTCATCCGTAATTTACATCTCGAGAGATGTGTGCTACAGATGAAAAGGCTATTTCGATGTTGGGCACATAATGTATACTGAGAAATAGGCCAGTGATTACTTGAATTACTAAGCATAGACCTAGAAGGGATCCATAGTTTCATCAGATTGAGATATTATTTGGAGCAGGAAGATCAATTAGAGATCTGTTAATAATTTTGATTGCTGGGTGTGTGGTTCGTATAGGCTTGAACATAATTAAATGGGCGTAAAGGTCCCTTAGACCGTAGTGTTAATTTCACTACGATAATTATTGTTAATAATAGAATTAGAGCTAAGAGGATAATAAAAGGGGCTGTGTTTACTAGGTAGAGAGATGTATTTCCTTGAAGGAATTCTTTTATTGGGGGGATATTAATGTTGGTTACATATAATAGAGTTCTGAAAGTAATTATAGAGATTAGACCGTACAAAAGTTATTGGAATTTGGTATTTGTTGATTTGGGGTTAATGCTAGAAAGTAGGCAAATATAACTAGCATTCCCCCCACATAAATTAAAAAGATTAAGAAAGCGAATCATGAGCTTATGAAGGAGGCAAAAACTACGGATAACAGTAGTGATATTACCAAGATATTTATTCCTAATATGATTGGAGTTGAAGCTAAATATAATGTAAATGTTGAGGTAATTATTAGTAGTATATATAAGGTTAAAATCATTTATGACTGTGAGAATTGAACTCAATCTATTGGCTTCAAAGGCCTATGTGCACCTTACACTAAGTTATATAGGAACCTCATCAGTAGATGCATAGGTATAGGCAAATTCATACTACATCTACAAAGTGTCAGTATCATGCTGCTGCTTCAAATCCGAAGTGGTGACCAGCAGAGAAGTGGTGAGTTCATGTACGAATTAAACAAATGGTAAGGAATGATGAACCAATTAGAACATGAAGACCGTGAAAGCCTGTTGCTACGAAGAATGTAGTTCCATATACTCTATCGGCGATGGTAAAGGGTGCTACAATGTATTCACCGGCTTGAAGAAATGGGAAGTATCCCCCCAAACATACTGTTAAGACTAGTGCCTGAAGGGCGTCGGTTCGCTTACCTTCTATTAGTCTGTGATGGGCTCAGGTTACTGTTACCCCCGACGCTAGAAGAACAGCTGTGTTTAACAGGGGAACTCTGAATGGGTTAAGAGGGTGGATTCCAGAAGGTGGTCAGCAGCAACCAATTTCGGGTGTTGGGGATAAACTTCTGTGAAAAAATGCCCAAAAGAAAGCTAAGAAGAATATTACTTCTGAAGTAATAAAAAGGATTATTCCTCAGCGAAGTCCTGTAGTTACATGTCTAGTATGATGGCCTAGGAAGGTTCCTTCACGGATCACATCACGTCATCATTGAACTATAGAGATAATAATAAGAATTGAGGCAATAATAAGGCAGGTGGTTCCATGGTTGTGAAATCATCTAGCAAGTCCGATTGCTAAGGTAAAGGCTCCTATAGAGGAAGTTAAAGGTCATGGACTATATTCAACAAGGTGAAATGGTTGGCGAATCATTTATGTTTTTTATTCTAATAATCTTTTTACTTGGAAGGTAAATGTACTTAATATACTAAAAACATACAAGAGGGTAAAACCCGTTTTTAAATTTACAGTTTATTGTCTAATCTCGACCATCTCGTAATAGTCATTTTCAGGAGTTATTTATAGAAAAATTGTTATATTTTGTGGAGGATGAGAACAGGTGGGGTTCAGATCATCAGAAAGTAGAGGTGAGTAATGATACAGATAGTCAAAACATGATAATGGATGTAATTCATCCTATTGGTATAAATGTGGCATGGAGATACACCTTTGGTAATTTTGCCTTGACAAGGCATTGTTATGATTTAACTAGTATTTCATTAATTAGTGAAGTTTGAAACTCAATTTATAAAAGATTTTGTATTAATGGCTTCTACTGCAATGGGTATAAATGAATGATTAGCACCACAAATTTCTGAGCATTAACCGTAGAAAACACCTGGTAATTGGAGTATTACGGAAGATGCGGCGTCTTGAAATATTACTTGTCCTCAGTTAGGCATTCTAAGTGAGCTAGAAATAGCACGGGCCTAATTAACAAATAGGTGCCTTTGGCTTTCACTTAAATGGGGGTATGTAATAATTCCAGTTTCTCTAAGATTGTGGAAATCTAGGGGTAGAATGGAGTCGGATCATTCTAGAGCTGAAGGTATGTGAGGGCTTGAAATTACCCTTCGCTGTGAGGCAAAGGCTTCTCATAAAATGAAGATAAATAGCAGTAAGGCTACAAATGATAACAATGATCCAAATGAGGACACGACATTTCATTTTATAAATGCATCGGGGTAGTCTGAGTACCGTCGAGGTATTCCCCTTAAACCTAAAAAGTGTTGGGGAAAGAAGGTAATATTTACTTCTAGGAACATAAGGAAGAATTGGGCATTAGCTCATCGTGGATGAAGGGTTAAACCTGTAAGAAGCGGAAATCAGTGGGTAAATGCGGCGAAAATTGCAAATACAGCTCCTATTCTTAGTACGTAATGGAAATGGGCTACTACATAATATGTATCGTGGAGAATAATATTTAGGGAAGAATTTGATAAAATAATACCTGTAAGACCACCGGTAGTAAATAAAAAAATGAATCCTAAGGCTCATAAAATTGGGGTTTCGTATTTAATTTTTGACCCATGAAGAGTTGCTAGTCATCTAAATACTTTAATTCCTGTGGGAACGGCAATGATTATAGTAGCTGCAGTGAAGTAGGCTCGTGTATCTACGTCAAGACCTACTGTAAATATGTGATGAGCTCATACGATAAAGCCTAATACGGCAATTCCTACTATTGCATAGATTATTCCGAGGGCTCCAAATGGTTCGAGTTTTGCAGTATAATGTCTCACGATATGTGAGATTGCACCAAACCCCGGTAAAATTAAAATGTAAACTTCTGGGTGTCCGAAGAATCAGAATAGATGTTGGTAAAGAATGGGGTCACCTCCTCCTGCAGGATCAAAGAAGGAAGTATTAAGATTTCGATCTGTTAGTAATATAGTGATTGCCCCTGCAAGAACAGGGAGAGATAAAAGAAGCAGAACTACTGTAATTAAAACTGCTCAGACAAATAAGGGAATTCGCTCTAAGCGTAGCCCTCTTCATCGTATATTAATAACTGTAGTAATGAAGTTAATGGCACCTAGAATTGATGAAGCTCCGGCTAAGTGAAGAGAAAAAATGGCTAAATCTACTGAAGGTCCTGCATGAGCAAGATTTCTTGATAGGGGGGGATATACAGTTCAACCTGTTCCAGCTCCCTTTTCGACTGCTGCAGAAGAGACTAACAAGATTAGAGAGGGAGGCAATAGTCAAAACCTTATATTATTTAATCGTGGGAATGCTATGTCAGGGGCACCTAACATTAAAGGAAGAAGTCAATTTCCAAAGCCCCCAATAAATACAGGTATTACTAGAAAGAAAATTATAACAAATGCATGGGCTGTAACAATAGTGTTATCTAGTTGGTCCCTTCCTAGGAAGGCTCCCGGTTGCCTTAATTCAATTAGAATTAGAAGTCTTATGCCGGCACCTACTATGCCAGCTCATACACCTAAGATGAAGTATAGGGTTCCAATATCTTTATGGTTGGTTGAGTAAAGTCATCGCATAAATTATAATAAGGGGGCTTAGACCTAATGATAACCTGGCTGTGGCGAGGGTCAATGTTCCTAAAGCTTTGATTTTTAAGGGGAGTTTTTAAGTTGGTGTTTGATAATATTATATTAATAACAATATTAAGGTAGAAATATAAGTTTATTACGGACCCAATGATTAGTATTAGTACTACAATTTTTATTGATTCTATTAGAAGTATAATTGTTATAAATTTTGGTATAAATCCTGTCAGGAGGGCACACCACCGAGGGATAGCAGTAGTATAATTGTGGCTAAGTGAATGGAGGTGTTGATGGAAGACACCTTATTTATATTTTTAATGGAGTGAATGTTAAAATATCTTATAGATATGAATAGGGGGGTAATAAGAGCTGAGTAGACCAGGAAGTATATAATTGAAGCGGTGGGTTTATATAAAGTTACGAGACTGAGTATTCATTTAAAACCAATGTGACCGATTGATGAGTAAGCCATAATTGTTCGTATTTGTGACTGATTTATAGCTATAATGCCTCCAACAAGGGCGTTTGTTCCGGCCATAACTATAATAAAAGATATGTTTTTTGTTGGTAGAAGGAAAGCTAGAATTGATAGGGGAGCAAGTTTTTGTCATGTGGATAGAATTAGACATGACATTCATGAGATTGATGCTATGACTGAGGGATATCAGAAAATGACAAGGAACCCTACCAAGCTTTAGCAGGAGGGCAATGGTTAAAATTAATGGTATAAGATTTGGTATTACTCTGGAAGCTATATATATTGATGTACTAGATATAAGGAGAAGAGCGGAGCCTAGAGCTTGAGCTAAAAAGTATTTTACCGAGCGATGATATTTCCTAAGTTGTGGCGACCCACAACTAAAAATATTATTGGATTACTGCGTTCATCGTAATTTTACTACCAAGCACTTCACTTCTAACCATCTGATAATCCATACACCTCATGCACAATCAATCATTAATTACCAGAACAATTTATAATTCATTGCTGGTAATTATTTTATCAAATGAATCGGAGTACAGGATATGGAGAAAGCTATTAAAAGCAGGAGGAAGATGGATCGAGACGCTGAGATTGCAGATGACCAGGCAATGTTGGCAAGACGCCGCAAAGGTCAAACAATGATGGATAGACTGACCATAATATCATCTGAATATGGAATAAAAACGAACATCAAAACGACACAGGTACTGAAAATAAGTAAAGGAAAGGAGACAGAATACACACTGGAAGAAATGAAATAGAACAGATGAAAGAATCCTGTTACCTACTGAGTGTGATCACGACAGATGCCAAATGTCACATGGACATTAAAAGAAGGAGCGCAGTAGGAAAAGAGTCGTTCTCAACAAGAAGACAACCATTTAGAGGAAAACTAAACAGGAATCTGAAGATAAGAATGATAACTCTTCTGACATGGAGTGTGGTGCTGTACGGATCGGAGACATGGACTATGAGAAAAAGACATAAGAAGACTCTAAGCTCTTGAAATGTGGATTTGGATAAAAATGGAGTAAATTAGATGGACAGAAGACACACAAAATGAAGAAACGATGGAAAAATTAAAGAACACAAATACACACAATAAGAACTAGAGAAATGAAATTGATTGGGCACACTCTGAGAGGAGACTCATCCTTAAGAACAATCGAAAAAGAACAAATGGAGACAATAGGAAGACCAATTAGACAGGTGATGCTTGACTGGATGACGACAGCTGGACATGGATAGCTGAAAGAAGAAGTCCAACAGCGGGAGGAGTGGTGACGTTGCGGACATTTGAACCTGATGAAGAGGCAGAGAACTAGATGAATAAGTACAAGAAAAGTAAAGATTAATTTAAGTAGCTCTAGTGCAGTAGTTGGCGTATAATCATGATTGAAAAATTATTATATAACAAGAGAACTGTGATGACTATACGCCGGAATGAAAAGAGGAAGGAACTACGCTGACAACCGTTTTATAAACACTCATGAGTGTTCCAGACGACCTCTGGCAAATCGTAAGGCGACCCCCGTGGTGAAGAAGAGACCCACGCTGAACTGCGCGTCAAGGGTTAAAATCCGTAGATTAAAGCTCTTGCTACCGCACCCTAGAGGTTAACTTATTGTAACCTATTAGCTTTGACCTCTATTATGGTTCAAGGTATCAGAAAATTACCCCCGGACATTACCTCAGACATTACCCACGGATATTACCCCCCGGACATTACCCTCCCCTCCTACGGTTTTTTTACATCTGTGCATTATAGTACCAAATCTTGCTGATGACGATTTCGTGATGATTTAGAAGTTCCCTATTTTGATGTATGAAGTAGAATGTGTCATAAGCTTAAATAAAAACAAATCGATGTCATTATTGCCTTCCTTCTCTACGATTCTTGACAGTGTTGCAAACAAGCTCCTGTCTAACTGCGAATAATCTGATGTGTCATTTATTCCGTGACGCAGATTGCTTCCGTCTTCTGCACATACTGAGTCACTGACCTGGTTAGTTCCAGGTCCGAACTTTCGCATTGTGGTATGGAGGATTTGTTGTGGTTGGTAAAACGAAATGGACTTTTATCACAAATGAAGTGATGGCGGTGATGCTACTGGTGATGACGAACAAGAAAGGATGTCAACGAGCGCATAGTTCATCAAACATTTTAAGACCAAAAAGGTCATTCGTAGGCCATTGAAAGGTTCTGATGACTAGAAAAGATCGTTTATAATTAAATTAATATTTTTGTAAACGACGTTTTGAATCAATGTTCTCTTTCCAATGTGATATCGTGCAACAACCTGGGCGAGGCATGGGAACTCACAGGCCTACTTTTTGCTGGTTTAGTTGAGTAAGGGTTTTTAATCAGACTATCAATTATCAGTGTGCGCTCAGCGAGCGGGTTCGAACCTTGTTCGAGGCGTCAGTCACTGTGTAGGGACCTTGAGCAAGTCCTTCGCGCACAATTGTTCTGCAGTACAACCGCAATTGCGCCGTCGAGGCATGTGTGTGCACTTCTGAGCAAAACATGTTGGAAGAAGGGCGGTATCAAATTTCGGCAATAAATAAATGAAACAAATTAGTAAAGGTTGGAATTGATTAAAATGGACAATATTCATTTATTTCCTCGGAATGGCTCACAACTGAATTATTTATCAAAAGTCATTTATTTAAACTGAAAATTATAAAGCTATGTTACACAAAATGAAGGCTTAATAATTGTTCTTAGTTCATTATTGGTACCATATTTAAACTGGGGATCATTTTGGGATGATCGCCCATGGGGTAATAGAAGAAGACTTGATATATAGAGGTAATTTTTCTAGGGGTCTATCTTCTTTGGGTTTTAATCAGAGGATTTGGCCAGAAAGATATTACATTCGAACGAGTGTAGGAATGTAATGGAAAGGCTGAATTCTGTCCTCCGTTGCCATTGCACGTTTTCATCCATTCATAGAAAACATGGGCCTAGGACACTAGTCAAGTACGATATCTGCACATTGAATAGGACGCATAGGGCATACGATATGAATTTGTAAATAGTACACAGATGACTAATAGATAATTGCATCTATAATGTCGATTCGTCTGATTGGGCAATTTCTGAGTGAGGTGGGGTGGTTGTGGGGTGGGGTGGAGTGGGGTGGAGTGAGGTGGAGTGAGGTGGAGTGGGGTGGAGTGGGATGGGGCGAGTGGGTGGCTGTGTGCTCTATTTCAATCAATGATCGGCTGATGTATCCGGATGCAGTTGCAGTCGTTCGTTGTCCTCCTGTGATCCATTCTGTCGGCGATGATGTGTCCGGGTTCAGATGATCATGACACCAATTACATCTCATCGTACAATCACCATTTATGTGCTTAACAGACGACGCTATCATAATGACTCTGTGGCCACGTATCGCAGGCTGTCTCTTTTCTCATAGGCAAAAATAACATACATTTATATGCACTTACATATATGCATACAGGACACTTATATACAAATACAAGTACGTATTTACTTAGAATTATTTGAAAGCAGGTTATTTATAGACATAATATTGTTAATAGAAAAACTGGTTGGAAGGCTCTATTGAGATATAGGACTCACAACGATTGTTGTCATCTAGTGGTGAGTTATTTGAGAGTGATATTAGTTTTCCAGAATAAAGATTGACACAATGGTGACTCTGTTGTGACCGACTCCGTTCGCTATGCCACCGATATCGAATTGTGGAATCAAGCAGTTGTTGTTATAATAAGTCTTAATGTAGAACATAATTTCTGCTTCTATTTTGAGGAATAGCTTTTGAAGAACAACATTACTTACCTGCAAGCTGGAGTGGATTCTTTCCATTAGTCTGCTTTTATCTAATTTGTCTCCGTTCCGATATTATTTATTATGATCGCTGACTTTTATAGCTTTAATGATGCTGTAATCATAGATTTAACTCGATAGCATACATCGGTCTAGATAGATCTTTTGCCTAATTGGTAGTCAATGGCTTACTCGTCAAACTTTAGCAGTAACTGTGTTATGGTTTCAATTTCCAAAAGATTCAGGCTTTGCTATTCTTGGATTGATGTTGTATTTATTGTCTAACATTCAATGACGACACCAAGATTCATACGGACGAACAAAACGTGATTTGTTATCTCTGACTTTATTACGCAGCACATGGTCATAACTGGGTCAGGTTGTGACCTCATAAGATGTCATCCTTAAGCAAATTGCCTCCTTAGTGGATTTTAAGGTTGACAGTGCATCTAAAAACAACACGCCCTATCAATGGGAGAACATTTCCTCAACAATTGACATCATTCTGCAATATCTAAGTGTTTTGAGTGGCTATCCCTAAAGCAGCAGCAGCAGCAGCAGCAGCAGCAGATCCTTGTAGATCTCATGGTTGTAATGGCTAATGTTTCTGCTGGTGATGGAACAATGAGTTGTGCATAATTCGTCGTATTGGATTGTTACACTGGTAAGTTCAGGTTTCTGGTTCAGTGCCATCACTGAAATAACAGATAATTACAAGAAGAAAGATGGATTGCATCAGACGAAGAACAGAAAGAGATCAACTATAGGAGGAGGAGGAGGAGGAGGAGGAGGAGGAGGAGGGCGAGCAGGAGGAGGAGGGGAGGAGGAGGACGAGGAGAAGGAGGAGGAGGAGGAAAGGAACAATTAGGAACAACCGCTGCTGCTGTCGCTGCTGTTGCATGCATTATCGATTGCAGTGCATCTTAAGAAGATGACATATAGCTTAGAGAATCAAAGGAACAGATGCAATGTCTCTAAAATTATGTCCAAATTGAACAGACTCGTGCAAGAGAGCTGGTGATGAATTCAGTGACAAACTCAAATCAGCAGCAATAACAACAACAGTAACAACAACAACAATGCGAATCAGTTAATGCGAATAGGTTGTAGCGCAGCAACAGTTGCTAAGGATACGACGAAGAGCCTTCCATTCGACTGGTTCCCTTCTCAGCTGACTGGACATGAATTGACTGGCTGTCTAAGCAGCTGAATAATAATGATGCTAGATGGGTAATAACAATGCTTTCAAGACGAGAAGCCTCGCCATCCAACCATCGAGTCATCCAGTCAGTTAGTTCGAGCAGAGTGGTGCAGCACTAAAGGCTTCCATTGCGCTAATTCAAATCGTCAGAGCAGCAGCGTCTGTCTCTCAGCTGATGATTAGATTCTTTGAGCGAATCAGAAGACGAATTAGGAGCGAAACGCTTCCTCTGTAGACCGAATGTCTGACTTGTAACGATGCTTACTAGATATTAGCATGAGCTAATTAGACGCTACTTTTGTGTTGTTGGCGGATATGGACAAGTAATAGAGACAGGAGTTGTTAGGCTTCGACTTGGATTTCCTTTGGCTAAATCTGGAAATCATATAAATAGAATAATACGCTATATCTAGTCTGTCTGAAATCACGTGCTAGCTCTTCGCCAATCGCACTGAAGGTACGTCCCTGCCTGTCTGGATTTGGGCCATGCGAACTATCCACCTTGGACGACTGACCTAGAGAAAGCCACGTCAACACTAAACTCTTGGAGAAATCGTTATTTCTGGCTTTTTCTTCATATATTCCGTCCGAAAATCGCTTTAACAGAACGTTTGGCTGCTTATAAAAGGTAAGAAACAAGTTTCTTTCGATACGAATTAATTCTCAGTCATATTTCTTTCTCAATGATCATTTTTTAGTTATGCGTATTATTACCATGAGCATGACTAAAACGAAATGAAACAGCTTAAATAGGCTTTAACATGTCTGTATCTGATTTTGATAAGAAATTTAGCTAGAACGTAAACCTTTATAGTTTGTAGATCGAAGTAATTAATTCATTAGATAATATCTTCCGAGGCTGAGGATACTAGCAGGTCGGCCATTGCTATCTGGTGCGCCTCATTATAATTTTTTATGATAATGGCGTACAGGCTGATTTTTTGTGAATATTTTCATCATTTAGTCTCCTTTATATATATCGCGATAATGATCTTATGAAGCAGTTAGAAGAGAGAGAATTTTGCGCATTCGTTGTGTTAGACTTAGCAAATGTCGCTCGACGAAGTTTCTATTAGAGTTGAAAAGATCTTAGTGTTGAAAAGATTTGCCAGCAGACGAATAGCATCAGTTGCTTGCCGCCATAGATGCTAGCTCATCAGTCAATAATAATAGAGAGTATGGCATAAGAATTAATTAGGTTCCATCTTAATATCTTTGAAGCCTACTGGTTACAGTTGACAAAATTTATTCTTTGGGGTCATCCACAACGAGGGAAGGGGTTTGCTGTCAACTTTCGCCATTTGATACACTTGTTCGGTTTTCACCATTGCTGTCCATGGAATTCTGAGCAGTTTCCTCATGCACTTGTTCTCAAATGCTTGTATACGTTTCTCTTCTTCTTTCTTTATTGTCCACGCTTCACAACCATACGTTGCTGCTGGCCACGCCAAGGCCTTCATGAGTCGCAGTTTAGTTTTAGTGCTGACTGATTTATTCTTCAAGGGCTTACCAACTTAATCATGACTGACATTCCCATAGCTAATCTTGATTTTACCTCAGTCGCGCAGTCCCCGTCCTTCGTTACTCTGTTCCCCAAGTATGTAAATGAATCCACTTGTTCCAGTTTGTATCCGTCCATCTTGATCAAAAGTGCATCATTGTTATTTGTCATTACTTTGTCTTTTCTACGTTAATCAGCATACATCATTCTTTTGCTGATATCTCAACACGTTGCACCAACTCCTGTAAATCCTTTGGTGAAGTGACCAGTAGCACAATGTCATCAGCATATCTAAGGTTATTTAAAGTCTTCCCTCCAATATTCATATTCTTAGTTGTTTATTAATAGCTTTAGGTTATTCTTCACATTTGAGAGAATGATATACCAAGCCTACATGCAAATAAGAACAAACGTTTAATAAATTTAAGTTTTTTACATAGCTTTTATTCAATCTCATTCTTTGCCAATAAATATCTAATAAAGAGCAATTCAGAAAAATAATAATCAGTAGTGCAATGGTGTCTGATACATGTGTGATGCGGACGTCCTCAAAAGGAGTCGGGGGGTCTGTGTAATGCGGTTAAATGCGGACAAGGGGAAGGGGTGAAAAAGTAGGGATTTTACGGGCGTCCTTTTCAATCCAGCCAAGTCACGGAAGAGTAGACGCCAATAGATCTCAGTCGGTAATAACTAGGCCTATAATTCATATTATTTTTCAACAGGTCTCGTAAGATATGTGTTGCGACTGTTTCATCTAATAAATGTTTCAGTTTAAGACAGGCGAAGAACTATAGAGCAAAAAACCTTATTGCGTGAATTTCAGGTTGCTTAATAACAGATCGAGCAAAATCGAGCCATTCATTCGCTGGATTTTGAAAAACTTTGTCCATGTAACGTTCTGTTCTGCTCATTCGATCAGTTGTGAAAGAGAAAGAGAGCAATTCAGTTTGGTAAAGCAGAACTCCAGAGACAGTCACACTTCAGATCTTGATTCTCAGTCAGTCAGTCGATCATTTGGTAGGCAAGCAAAAATGAAGTTCGGTAATTTCTCGTTAATTCTCAATCAGCAAAGTATTCTGTCGATAGTTGGGAAAATTGAGATATCAGCTGAATGAAAATGAAACGGCCTGCGTAAGGATTAGGACAGAGGAACTCTACAGAGAGAACTGTGAGCACGACTTCATAAGGATTTTGTGGGCAATAGATGGCGTCGTTTGTATAGCCTTAGCTAGTCAAAATTAAGGTCACATGGAGAGGGTGCCACCCTCTGAGTCAGATATGAACATTTGGAACAGCTGACGAATGTGTACAGATGAGACGAGGTGGCTTTCAAGGGATGGCCATAGAAAATGCTTTGGATTTGCTTTGCAGAGGATGTGACGTGTCAGGCTCAATGCAAAGTAGAGTTGACTATAGTTAAAGCTGTACAAATCTATCGCCCACAAAATTCTTATGAAGTCGTGTTCACAGTTCTCCCTGTAGAGTTCCTTTGTACTAATTCTTACGCAAGCCGTTTAATTTATTACGGTGTGTAAACAACTATAAAAAGTCGCCCAGGCACGTCTACCTTTAAGCGTCGTTGCCATGGAGCCCAAAACGGCAGGTATTCGTTCGTCCACGTATGATAAGCTCAACAATAACAATTATTAAGCTTCACCTAGTTAACGGAACACCTTCCAATTGCAAGTATCAATAAGTGACATGTTTCATAATTTATTATTAAGGTGCATTTGTTCTTGCGCGACAAAAGCCAGAAAATCACATTGGCTTATGATGGTGCATGACGAAGCTGACAGGAGATTATTTAATTGGTGAGCCAATGTAAAATGAACGTTCAATGGTCGTTTAATGAGCTGAGTTATACCCTAAGTATCAGGCTCCAAAGAAGTCTTAAAATTTTAGATATGTCCCTTAATTCATCTTGGCTTTTTGAGATTGTGTTTCTGTCTGTCTTAAAGCAACTGGGATAAATATGTCGTTCCAACATTTCAACGAAATTTTCACAGACTAACAAATATCGATTTGGCTATTACCGCGCAACGAGTAGCAGACTTATTTAGAAGCATCTGAGCCAATAAATTAAATTAAATTACGAAGGTGACGACATATCTGAATAAGAACGTTCTAGCAGACCAGGCAAGTTATTGTGTGTGAGTCATAAGAAAGAGGTCAGAGGCCATCTATCGACTCTGGCAGTTATAACTGCAGAATAGAAACCTAAAAGGAGAACTCAAGAGTCTCAGTTTTAATTCCCACATAGACTCAATATATTATGCCCAGCGGAATACTTTGAATCAGCTGAATGATACGCAACGATGACTAAATAATTCAATCCATGATATGCCAGATGCTACTGACAGAAAACAGACTAAAGTCAAGCAAATTCATTCGTCATGAGATCAGATGCAAAAATTATTGATAGGAAAGGAGGATGAAAATGACGAATAAGAATAAAAGGAGAAGGGGAGGAGGAGAAGATAAGGAGAAGAAGAAGGAGAAGATAAGGAGTAGGAGAAGAAGTAGGAGCAGAGAAGAAGAGATGGAGAAGGTGACGTTGTTTCAGAAGAAGAGGATTGGCGAAATAAAAGTGGAAGACTAACTTTAAAGTTACTGACGATGCGATTTAAATGTGATTAAAATGATGGTAAAAGATGAGTCTAAATAGAGTCGAGGAGATAGAATGAAAAGGACGGCGTCATCTGTTGGTTGTGTTTCGTCAGTTGAACTGTGGTAGTTCCTTTAGATGGTGAAATGTTGATGAAACAGGTGAAAATTGGATGACGAATAAATTATTGAATCGCCTGTCGTCCAATGTCTATTGTTAAATTAGCACCTACTATTAGCAGGCTGTGATTGTTCTCTGCACGCTTCGTCTAAAGAGAAGCAGACGCAGATGAAGGAAAGGAAAGTGAGGGTCATGTCGCCCCAGGCAACGACATCGCCTGACTTAACGATTTCAATATTCAGGTTCACACAAACCACAGCCAACAATCAGTCTGATAGCTAAATCTACGAATGAGGGGTCTATCTATCTCTGTCTCTGTCTGTCTCTGTCTGTCTCTGTCTCTTTGTCTGTTTGTCTCTCTGTCTGTCTATCTGTCTCTCTCTTGCTCTGCGTTTGTCAAAAATGTTCTGGCTCAACTGAATAGAGTCTTCACTTCAGTACAAGGTACAAGTCTGTTTGCGCCAAGAGGCCAGAGGCTTAACTTGAAGAGTCTTATAAATATTCCGCTATGCATACTTATTTATTCTTACAATAGAATGAATTACTGTGAATTCGGGTGAAACCGGTATTCCAAGAGCCACCTCTGCCTCTGGTATCGACGCCCTACAGCCAATTGCTTCATAATATTATATGAACTGACATTTATTATAACAAATTATATGTTGAGATCGAATGGTTGGATCAATTGAAAGATTCACAAAATACTTACTATCAATTAATCATTATAATTAATCACATGTGTAAGGTTGCATTAGATTATTCTCTCAATCTTTATGTGCGTGTGTATGCTTGAAGTGTGTGTGTGTGTGTGTAGGCGTGTGTGTGTGTGTGTGTGTGTGTGGGCGTGTGTGTGTGTGTGTGTGTGTGTGGGCGTGTGTGTGTGTGTGTGTGTGGGCGTGTGTGTGTGTGTGGGCGTGTGTGTGTGTGTGTGTGTGTGGGTGGGCGTGTGTGTGTGTGTGTGGGCGTGTGTGTGTGTGTGTGTGTAGGCGTGTGTGTGTGTGTGTGTGGGCGTGTGTGTGTGTGTGTGTGTGGGCGTGTGTGTGTGTGTGTGTGTGGGCGTGTGTGTGTGTGTGTGTGGGCGTGTGTGTGTGTGTGTGTGTGTGTCGTACATACAAATGTGCACATGCAAGTATGTGTTGGTGCAAGCGCATAACCATGTATGTATGTTTGTATATACATGTATATGTGCATACATGGATAAATATTTTAATATTTCATATTGCGCCTCTCTGACCGCTAATAATGACGATGACAAAGTTATATATATGTATAGTTATATATATAACAATATATAACCAATAAGTCAGTGTTATTAAGTTGTTTTTAAATTAGCGGTTTGATTTACAGCTAAAATATTTGATGCCGCTAGATGGCGCTAGCCGTTGGGATTTGCATTTTGGCTGATGCAACATTCAACAGCTCAACTATGTTGCACTCGAAAGAACAGAGCCTCACAAGATAAATCAACTTTTGAATGCGCATCATGAATAGATATAATTATATAGCGCACCATTTCTGAACTAACGGAAGACTCAATTCGTCCAATGCAATCGTTCACGTGGTTTATTTAATGATCTAATTCTGTTGCGCTGTTTGTTGTGCGTCATTTCCATCCGCCATTCGACCACCTGTTATGTTGGAAGCTGGATTCATATCCATAGGATCCTCTCATATCGAATTCATTTCATTTCTCCTTCGCATTTCATCGATGTCATTCATAGCAATATCAAACTTCCGATTTCCATATATTATTATTATTATTATTATTATTATTATTATATTCTGCCTTATGAAGCAGAAGACCGTCACGTGCTAACTGCTCATGCACAAACGTCATCTTTTGACATCGTCCTCGACTGAACAGACAGACAACAATGGCGCCAAACGGAAATATTGCAAATATTGTCGGCAGATGACGCCAAGCAGCAGCAGCCATGTGCATCTGCTCTTGCGAGGCTCAGACTCTCACGTTCTCTTTGTTTGGCGTTATATCTCATGAGATCGATCGATTTCTGTAGACTATGATCGAAGACGCTCTTGGCTCAGCAGCCGACAGACAGACCATGGAAGATGGTGATGAGAGAGTGACAGGTGTTGGCCTACGTGCCATCAGCGCAACTGCTTATTACCTCTCTTCCTAGATCATCAAGCAAGCGATTCTGTAGCTAGTTGCATGGCAATGACTAATTTGCACTTAGTGAAGTAAGAAACAATATCACGAAGTGAATGAGTGACAAGATTTCTTTATATTGATCTTCATAGTAAATCTCAGTTTTTTAAAGGCATTGGACACTGATGAGCTCGTCGACGATGGTTAACAGTGTGCATTTGTAGACCAATAATTGCATGATTAGGCCTATATTGCTCTCCGATCAAGAGACCTGGGCAATAATTAGGGGTTTTTAGGAGTATTAATTACTAATTAGGACTTCGGGTCATTGGAAGCGTACGCAACAATGAATTTAAAGGTTGTGAAGCGCATTATACAGTATTCTGATCGCTCTGAGTGTGATTGCAGAGCCATAGATGTCATCTGGCCTTCTAACAATGTTGAGCAAATAAGAAAGAAGGGTTGGAAGAAGTTGACAAAAGTCTAGGCCAAGATGAAAAGAAGAGAGATTGGAGTAAGCTCCAGAAAAGCATGATTGTTGGAAAAGAAACAAGCTTAGATGTTGAATTAGGTATGAAGGCATGAAGAAATTAGCAAATCAAACTAGTATGACATAAAAAGGGCAAGAAGAGGTGATTATGGCCGAAAAAGTAAGAAAGGGTGGAGAAATTTATGAAGGATAGAGAGAGATTTGCAAAATGGAGGAAGTTCCAGGAATGAATGCTTTTTTATTGAAGAGTGAAAGGAAAGAAAAAAAGAGAATAAAGAAATGGGATTTGAAGCTGGTGTAATGGAATGAGGAAGACATAGGCAAAGATGGAGGAAGAATGGGGAGGGGAAGGAAAGAAGAACAAGATGGAAACATGAAATAGGGATGAGTGAGCAAACGAACTAAGAGCAAAATAAAGAATGGTATAGGGATGAATGGAGATGGACAGAGAAAGGAAGGCTATATACAGAAAGAAACATAGGTAACTGCAATGAGGAAAAGGTTTGGAGAAAGGAAAGAAGAGAAGAGAAAGGAATAAATGATGGAAGCTAGGATGGAGGAATCCAGGAGGGCTTGCGGATAAACGGAAGATTTTGTAGACGAAAGAAGAACGGAGTGAAAAGATGGAATATTGAAAGGAGGAAGAAATGATCTCGAGAAAGTAAGACGATGGAAGAAATAAGTGAGAAAGGCTGAAAAATGAAAAAATTGACGAAATAAAGAACGTTGCAAGAACGCAATTAATCTGAAAGGAAGAGAAAATAATGTTGAATAATTTAAAGAATGGAGGAAGGGTGTCCTTAGTCATCGAGGTTCCTTACAGTCTGCAGTCGAATGGAAGAGCAGCTTTCTCCAACCATCCATTAGGACTGCCTTTATTCCGCCCACCCATTCAGATGCCATCATATTTCGCAACAGTAGTCGTAATGTGCGTCATCTATCAGTCGATCTCGTCATTAACCTTTCTGTCGTTTCCACAGATCACGATGCATCGATCACTCATATGGCGAAGCATTTCAAACTGATCCCCGAAGTTACGCTTCATGTCTGCTCTTCGGGCAACCAACGACCGGCTAGTTTTGGGCTTCTGTGCTAATGCAATCATTGTGCGCACTGGCGACTAAGCTGGAGCTTAAGCGACCATCACTTCCCGCTCACTATGTCCGATCTAAACGAATTCATATTTCGAGATCGGTCCTGTGATCTGCTCCGGACTGAAAACAACTTAGGCGCAGATCGTGCGCACAACAATATCTAATAATCGCAGACACTGCGTACTGTTGTCTAATCGTGATAAAATGGACACCTAAACAAAGTGACAAAATGGTCGTCCTAGTATGACACAGTATGTTGAGGTGGCTCATTAAAATCAGATAGGCCTATTTAAAATATTTTAGATGTTAGGTTAACTCGTTGTTTGCAAAGGAGTTGAAGAAAGAAAATGGCGGGCTAAATGATCTGTTTCTGAGAGAGTAAACCTAGGCTACTCACGAGGATTTCTAAATTTGTTGAATAATACATACAATTAAGCCTATTATGCTAGACGATGATACAAATCATCTCTATTAAACGGGATATCGCTGGAGATGCTCGGTTGAAGAGTATCGAAAAATTATTAACCATCGCAAGAATAATAAATAAAGACACACACGTCAACCGATAGCTGTCACAATCAATGACTGTCACTAACAATGACTGTCACAACCAATGACTGTCACAACCAATGACTGTCACAAATAATGACTGTCACAACCAATGACTGTCACAACCAATGACTGTCACTAAGGTTGACTGTCACTAACGTTGACTGTTACAAGCATTGACTGTCACAACCAATTACTGTCACTAACAATGATTGTCACTAACAATGACTGTGACAAACAGTTACTGTCACTAATTATGACTGTCACTGACAATGACTGTCACTAATTATGAATGGACATTCGTTGTAAATTATGTACCGTGTTTGTGTATTTCAGACTGCAATGTCAAAGAACTTCATCAACTTAGACGATATTGTCAAGAAATGGGCCTTTGACGAATATATGGACACAGCTACTCCCTCTCAGAAGAGACTGCTTCAGAAGCAGATAAAGAAAAAGACCAAGTACCTCGAGCCACGCATCGACTGGTCCAAGACACGCTTCACTGACTCGACGATATGGTCACGCATGGCCGAGGATGACCATGGCTCCTCCGTCGGAAACGACACATCCAGACAGCAGCAGCAGCCACTGGTGCCAATGGGTCCCGGGCGAAGCGCCGCTCCTGTGACGAGCATCCTCTTCGAGACGAAGTTCACGAACAACACAACTGGCGACCAACAATACACGCTGCGAACGGAGAAGACGACGAGGTCCTCGATGAGCACAGCGGTCGAGAAAGGACTGACGCGTGGCTTCGAAATGGGGCTTAAGCTGATGACCCCGTGTCAGGTGGTCGAGGCGAATGCAGGGTACAGACGAGAGGTGACTCTGACGAACATGGATGGAGAGACGTTCGAGGAAGAGCTGACGTGGGGGGTGGAGTCGATCATCTGCGTGAATTCAGGTCACGTGGCCGAGGCAAGTCTCGTCGTCAACGAACGAAAGCAGAGCGGAGAGTTCGAGATCGAGTCACGCATCAGTGGAATGGTCTACGTGACCTTCACGAATCTCAAGGACAACAACGCCTTCGTCAAGGAGACCGGAAACGACATTGTAGACATCGTACGAAAGCACATCGACGACGAAAGGAAGAAGGAC
Source organism: Bimastos eiseni (assembly GCA_959347315.1). NCBI lineage: Eukaryota > Metazoa > Annelida > Clitellata > Crassiclitellata > Lumbricidae > Bimastos > Bimastos eiseni. Next base: position 35,351,385 of record OY365809.1, on the reverse strand, counting down.
CGACAGCTGCCATTCGTCAGAATTGAAGATCACGTCGTCATAGTAACGACGAAAGGCTCTTGCCACTTTCGCTACGGGGTCAGTCAAGAGGTCAAAGTTAATCAACTTCCTATAACAGCCGCTGAAGCTCAAAGGGACATAGCTAAGTAGGGATTGGTTGCCTGTGCGTAGTTTTTAAACGCCCGTCGCACCGCCCCTTGAATCTTCCAAAGGTTGATATTTAGTAACAAAAATGAGAAATGAGTTTTTTTAATTAAACAACAAAATGTCTGATGTGTCGCTGAGTATAAAGTTTTCATTTACTCAGCATTTATCCGTTTGAATTTGACTGACACTGTTGTGAGACATTATTTAATTTACAAGCATTTAAAACACTAAATCAAATGAAGCATTGCGCTAATAATGAATGTAGATGCAGAACATATAAATGGTGTTTTTGTTTCATGATTTTATGATGAGGATGACATTTTCTGATTGAGGAAGCACATTGTAGTCTACTTTGTCCGCCAACTAAAACTCAAATGCCTTCATTGGTTCTGCTTCATTCCTGGAAATGCGGTGTTTTGACTACTAATCCTTTTAATGCTGGCCAAAATCATATTCAGTCGCTTGCTTATTTGTTCACGTATACGTGATAATGTGATCATTGTGTGTGACGAGAAAATAGATTGGCGACTCCTGGCGAATAGATGTGAAGTCTTAGGCGTTGTAGTTATATAGCAGATTTTGACATTAAACATTAAACACTGCATGAATTTTGTTTTAGACATTCTTGTGTTTATGTTGATATTCTAAACAGTAAACTTACTTACTAAGCAATATTCTGCAAACATTATGGACTAAGAGATATCCTGCTAATACTATGGACTAAGAGATAATCTGCTAATACTATGGACTAAGAGATATTCTGCTAATACTATGGACTAAGAGATATTCTGCTAATACCATGGTCTTTTAAATCTAATCTAATACATTTCGCCCATAGGCATACGTATCGTCCGTATAGGCCTACGTCTTTTCGTATATGCATCTCTCTCCCTTTCTCTCTTTCTCCATCCCTCCCTTTCTCTCTCTCTCTCTCTTGTTTTTTCTCTCCTTGTGTTTACCTAATTTTCTCTCTGTTTCTGTCCTACTCGCTTTCTCTATCTGGGTGGATGGGTTGGTGCTTTGGCGGGTGGTCTGGAGAGTGGTCTTGTGGCTGGTTTGGTGGGTATTTTGGTGGGTTGCTTCGTGGGTGTTTTGACTAGTCTGTCTCCAGAGAATTTTGCAAAACTAAATCTCATATGTTGTATTTCTAGCGTACAAATAACGAAATAATTATTTAAAACCTTAATTTTTTATCTTCATTAAGTCAATCACGTGCATCGCATCAATCTTGTTAAGACTTAAAAAGGCAAATGTGAACGCTTATTCACAAATTACGTAGTCTTTAATCAAGGCTTTCAGAGTCAATCATCGACTAACCTTCCCAGTCCGAGATGCTGACCCGTAAATACATTTACTACTCAATTAATTCACCTTAATCGCTAGATGGCCATATTTGTTCCGATATTCCACAAGTGAACATTGTTTTCAACAAGCCACTGTTGCGTGCTATAGGACAGAATAGACGCCCAGCTGATGCACTAGAAAGATGTAACGGACTTCATGGGCACGATTCATGAGTTAGCGGGATACATTGTGTTGTTGGCGAATTTAAACGTGTCAACTGTATCGATGTCATATTTCACATACACCGAAGACTTTCTTATCTACAAAAATTATAATAGGTATGTTATTCCAAGTTAGATTTCTTAGGTGCTAGTAATTAGCAATTATAAAAGTGTTAGTTATATTAATTGATTAGTACCTGAATATCAATACGATTGGGATAATAAAGATAAGCAATAAGTACTCTGATTCGAGATTTATACGGATTTATAAAGAGCTGAGGGTGGCCTTTGCCACGCATGCCAATTCAGGTCAGTACGGACTTCGGACAAGGCAGAGAGGAACTGAACATAAATGACGATGTATGCCAAGCAAAGTCGTTGAAGACATTTTTCTGATGCTCAAACGGATTTGCGATCATTAAATTTCGGTGTAAGGAGCAGTTAGCCGAGTGATGTAAATGGTTGATGAACTTATGATTAAATATGAAGCGGTGTAGAATTTATAAAGAAAGTAAAGAATTGAGCATCGACTAAACAGAATGATGTTTCGGGTTTGCTAAAAGTGTCCGCTGGAGTTACTGTAGTACAGCCACAGACTCAGTGTCGTCGGCTCAGTGTCAGTAAATACACGCGTCTAAGGCCCAGTGTTGTATGCAAGACCTTAAACTTCAAGACCAAGACGAGACCGAGACCGAGACAGTGAGGTACCGAGACCGAGACAATAGGTTCAAGACAGTAAAAGACAAGTGATCCTATATAAAGGCTGCAAAATACTAATGTATCAGTTTTCGGGAATAAGGTTCATTTGTAATTTCAATTTGAAACTTAATTATAATGTATATTGTACCAATTCCCAAGAACAGTTTTAATATTGCCGAGTTTTATCTTTTTCCATATTTCTTCTTCGACCTATCTTCTGAAATGTATAAAGAAAGCACGTCTGAAATCTTCTAGACGATTATAAACAGGCAAATTCGATACCTAATACCAAACGAAATTATAAATTTGCGCATTTCCTTACTCACGCTGAGAAACTCGAGGTTGTTCCGATCGTTTCGGTTATGGGGGTTTTACATCAATGACAAACCAATAGCCAATAACTATTGTTTGTCAATAGGCCTAACTTAAATTGCGTAAACGCAAACTTCACAATTTCAGAGGTTCTCTCTCAGACATTTTGCCACTTTAAGACAATTGAATTGATTTCAGTATCATGTAACTCGCGCGTTAAAAATAATTACCGCTTCTCGTAAATTCCGGTTTCAGTTTCTAGCGCAAAATTTTAAGACAGCTAACGCGAAACTTATCGAGACCGCTTGTTCGAGACAGAACAAGACTTTCACTTCAAGACAGTTTCTAAAATTCGAGACACTACCTCGAGACCGAAACAGCAGGCTTCCGAGACCGAGACACTAAAAAACTGTTTCGAGATCGAGACACTGTCTCGAGACCATTGTGTTGACCGGTAGTAGTGTTGTTAGTGGGTGTACTTCAGCCTATTATATAACCACTTATGACGTTATCCATTGTCTTCTGTGTCATCGTCATTTGTTTCTCATACTCCAACGAACGTGTTTTCTTACTTATTTATCAACTGTATTTGTTTCTCATACCCTAACTAACGACATTTCCATCAACTTACTTATTTGCTTATCAAATATATTTGTTCGATATATTCCAACTATTGGATTTCTTATTTACTTACCAATGGATTTTTCGACATCGGCTTACTTACTTACTCATTAAATGCCTTTGTTTGGAATATTCCACTCATCGACTTTTCTCCTACTTATCAAAGGCATGCATCTGTTGCTATCGGCTTTCTTACTTACTTACCATCGGTATGTATTTGGCCGTATTAAAGCCATCGACTTTTCTTACATTCCAACCATTGGTTTTCCTACTCACTTACTTACTTACTCACCGCATGCTTTGTTTGGTTTATTCCACCATGGGCTTTTCTTACATTCCAACTACTGGTTTTCTTACTCACTTACTTAATCTAACAGTTCCTTCAACTCCAACTCCAACACCATACTCCAATACATAATACTTTAAATGCTTCAAACTTCAATTCCCTACATAGGTCTCTACCTATGATTTTATACCTTCTTCAACTCAACAAATTCTTAAGCTTCGAAATCAAACTCCATTATACAAAGCTTCAATGCATCAAACTAACGGTTTCAACATTTTCATTCATTTTTAACACCCTATGCAATCCAAGAATCCCTTAAACTCCAACACCAAACTCCAATATACAAGAGCTTCAATGCATAAACCTTCTGTTTTCTGCATTTGCACACACTTTTTACATCCTCGTCAATCCAAGATTGCTTAATTCCTTAAACTTCAACACCAAACTCCAATACACAACATCTTCAGTGCAACAAATTTCTGTTTTATGAACTTTTTACATCCGCTTTAATCTAACAATTCTTTCAACTCCAACACCAAACTCGAATACACAACAGCTTCAATGCCTGAAATTGCTGTTTTCTACATTTTTACATCCTATTCATTCGAACAATTGCTTAAACTTCAACATCAAACTCCAATTCCTGCACACAATTCCTTAAACCGTACAGTTCCAATGTATTAAACCTCAAGTTTTTGATTTCTTACACGAAAATTCCTAAATTTATGCATTGCTCACAGATATTTAACCACTATCACACCTAAAATTTGTATTTTTCAATTATGTATTGCTTGTTGCATTCGCTCCAATTCTACAAAATCCCTCCACATACAAAATATTCAAACTGTATTATTGACATAAATTTTTTAAATATTCAGAGATTTCATTAAAATTATCATCCTTATTATTATTAATTTTATTATTATTATTGATTTTTAATAATAATTATTATTTTTATTATTAAATTTTAAAATTTTAATTTCTAAAATTATTATTTTTATAATTATTAATCCTAAGTAAAAAAAAGAATGGAAATTTAGGGTTGGTACAGCGCCCTAGTTTAATGGTATGGGCGCTGCTACTATTCTAGGGTTAGAGTGCGTGTATTTAGTGTATAAATAATACACCTGTCCTTATATGTCAACTCCATGTCAAAGGTCGAAACAGAACACTGACTTATACCACTACTATAGGATGGGCAAAGTTCATTGAGATAAGCACAGTACAAAGATTGGCTGCGCTGGAAGAACAGTGGATGATTGGTAGGCCGTTGACAGATGACGTATACAATGGCTACTGATAGGGTGCCAGATGCCCAGTGCAAAGGTTACCTGCTGTTAGGGCACAGACTCCATTTTCTATTGTTAAGGGGCGCTCATTCTAGGTTTGTACAAACCTGTTGGGCTACAGCCTAGGGTTACTACAGCAAATAAGAGTGTTGCACTGGCTTCCACCCTAGTCAGCTAGGCCTGTACTGGCTCCCAGCCTAGGGGTAGAATGGCCTCAAACAAAGGAAATTAGGTTTGCCCAGCCTACAAAGTCCATGGGTCATGACCTAGATTCAAAGTACAGGTCACAGAAGACAATGGATGACATGATAAGTGGTTATATAATAGGCTAAAGTACAAATGTGCATGAACACCCACTAACAACACTACTACCGAATACTGGAAGCATGGGATTTCAGCCACAAAAACCAAAGAAATCAATGTATACTACAGCGATGCAGATTATCTTACATGTATGTTCTAATTAGAAATTGATCCCCACTATATCCAGGTAAAACGATCTCATAATGATAATATGAAAATAATAGTAAATAATCGTCGACTTTTAAAATTCCAAAACCGTTTTAATGCTGGAATATTTATCAAATACTGCATGATAAATGATAGTTGATGATAAATGATTAATGGATGACAAAAGCGTGAGGAATTCAAAGACAAATTTTTTCAGCTAGCTACTGTTGCGTATTATGGGACAAATGAATCACCGGATAATCGACATGTTGAATCAAAAACTCATTCAAAGTCTTCATTAACTTAATCTACTCACCTGTTCTTACCATTCTTCAATGTATACTGTCAGAATTACTGCCCCTATGGGTTGCTGGCTGCTCGGGGACGCCTTCCGAGGTTACATTGGCCAATTCTACTTCCGGTCCTACTTCATAGTCTAAGGGGCGTTTTTCCTGCAATCGCCGACTTCGCCTTAAGCACGGAGTCATAATTGGACTGCTAACAATCAAAGTTCCTAATTTGCTAAAAATCGGGCAACTCCATAGAACCTTACTAATTCGTTACTTATGCAATGTCAGACTGCACCTAGAACTTTACTGAACTAATTCGTTCACTACTCTACATAAAACAGCGCTATAAAAACGTACACCGGCCGAATACCATCAGCCACACTACACACACTGTTAGTGTTATCGCCAGTTTCTGGGCAATAGTTAACTTATTTCTATTACCATTCGAAATTTTCAGACTGCACTTGCACCACGCAAGTCTTAATACTTCCCTTTTTATTTTCTGACTACGTTTTTACGCCGAAATTACTCGCAAACATCACTTTATGAAATTTTACCGACTCGACTTTCGAGAACCTTCCAGACCAACAGCTAATCACCAACTGACAAAATGGCCGCTCACGCATCACCTACACGATAGAAAAATAGGTGGCGCCCTAAGCGACTACCTCTGCGGGGCCCCATTAGCAGCGAAAGCTCGAGGAAGACCGTTGCGCAGAGGCATTCGCGCAACAGTACTCTAAAACAGGGCTATGCATATAGATAAAGAAGCGACTCTAACAAGAACACAGATGTGGGACTTGATTATGAGGGGGAGGAGGACGAGAAGGAGGGCAAAAAGGAGGAGGAGGAGCACAGTAGACATTGAAGATGGTTAGTATAATTGTGTTAGAAAGTTTTAGAATGTTTGAAGCGCATCAAAAGAACGAAAACAGTAGCCAGGTGATTACTGGCCTTCTAATTCTCCAGCCTACGTACTCTCCAAACCAAATCTGTTTCTTTATATTATTCTTACCAAGGATCCTTCGCTTCCATCTCTTCCTTCTCAATTTCAAAGGGGTTAAAGTGTAGTTGGATCGAACTATCTTTAGGGAAATGTACTCTTATCCCTGCTATCGATCATCGTTACAGAGACACTGGATTTGGGAAGAGGAGAAAGTGATGAGAAGATTGGAGTGAGGACAAATAATTGGATATAGTTTGTTGTTACATGGACGACGACGTCATATGCGCCGAAGTGAGAGAAAGAGAGGATGAAGAGAAGGAGAAGCAGCAGGAGGAGCAGCAGGGGAAGGGGAAAAGAAGGAAGAGAAGAAGGAAGAGGTTGATTGTTTTGGTCTTGAGTCCTCCTATCGGCTTGAGTAAACCACCGATCGTAGATGAAGATCGGGTCAGTCGAAAGTTTCGATCGAATCATATAGCAACACAACCGTACATTGCACGTCCTCATATACACAGACAGAAAGAGGAAATACTATGAGTCAGACAACAGGACCAATGGATTCAACAGAAGAGTAGATGAAGTCAATGGATGGGAGAAATGCATGGGTAAAACTATGGATCAGGATATAAAATGATATAATTAAAGTGACGAGAAGGAATAGAAGGAAGATCAGAGGATATTGTGTCAAAACCAGAGAAGCGTTAGGGGAAGGAAGATCATAACAAGAGGGTAAACGAAATCGAGAAGAGTCGTGTACAAACTCGAAAAAGACAGACTGATTGTTAGAGCGTAGAACATTTTCCCCCGGATAATTGCCACCCCCGATTTTCGTAGGACATTTGCCCGGGGGGGGTGGCAATTACTCCCTTACTGCATAGGTTGTAAGTAAAATATTTATCATCAATCGAACTTAATAATAATAATGATTATAATATTTAGTTTAATCTTAATCGTAGGTTTACAGTATGAACGGATGTTGATAAATTGTTTATTTGATTCATATTAATTAATCAAAATATATATGCCGTCAATCCAGCTTCTATTTAAGCACGATTAATTATTCATCAACCCAACTTCTCTTTAAACAGGAAACTGAGCAACTAATTATCTTGTCATTTAGGAGACAAAGCGAGACAATAATTCATATAATGTTGTTGGTAATTGGTGTCAGTTTAATAATTTATCCAACAATTAATCAGACTTTCTGTGAATTTCTATCAACGAACAAGTTCACTTATGAATTTCTCTTTCTCTCGCTAGATGTATAAATTCTTAAAACAGTCAGTGACACGTATCATCATCTGCCGTTAAAAGCAATTGCTTACTAATCTTTATTATGAGCAACGAGCGGCCTAGACTTATGAACGCTGCCGAACGTGGTCGTTTACTGTTAAATTTCAATTGAAAAACCGTAAAAACACAGTCATACTAGGCCCCAATCTCACAACGCTCCCATCACGCTCGTAGAGCGTGGTGGAAACGTGAAGAACGTAGTAGAATCGTAGCAGAACCGCAGTTCGATCTTCTATGAACGTATTGCAATCGTGATCGAGCGTGATGCCGTCACCATGAGCGTGGAGCGCATGGCTAAATTTTGAACAGGTTAAAAAAACGTGGTGCGAGCGAGACGGAAAGAAGTGCAGTGCGAGCGCATTTGAGCGTGTTGGAGGTCGTAAGAAAATGGCTTCCCGATCTGAGCACGATGTCGTTATATACTTTTACACCACGCCCACGGCGATGTTCCTGTGACCTGACCACGCTATCGCTATGACGATAATGCGCTGCTGTCAGGCTCGACCCGTTCGTAATACGATTGCGCAACGCTTAACGCGCGCAGACAACGCCGCTTTTGTATTTATGCATGCATGTATTTACATATATGTATGAAAATAAACAGCTAATTATCCTGTCATAGCGCAAGCAAAGTGAAAGCAAAGTGATGCAATAATCGCAACCTCAGACAGTTTTTGTTTCATTTCATACTTCAGAAATGCAGCTTAAATTACTTCACATGACATGACAAACACCTCCCCAAATAGCTAGCGTCACACATGTGTCTGGAAAATTTAATACTACTACTAATATCAGTACAATCAATACAGTGCAGCATAACACCTCCAATCACTTATGTACCATAAACGTTCCATTATTGTATTTGTATCATGTGTCCATTGTCCACCGTCGAAGGCATTTTAGACCACGCGTCCCTCTTCATCGTAGCATACAGTCCTGCATCCTCATCCTCCTCAGCATGATGATGACTTGGCATTCCAGGGATTCGAGTTGTCCTTGAAGAAGTAACATGGCGTGATCCTATTTGTTTCATCCATGGCTGACACTACTATTTGTGTTGCACCCCAATTTATACCAAAAGATCCAAAAGATCATAGTGGTTGAAATGAGCATGATACCGGTTATATGTTATGAGGACGTCACAGCGGCGTTGTCTGCGCGCGTTAAGCGTTGCACAAGCTTATTACGAGCGGGTCGAGCATTACGGCGACGCATTGTGGTCATAGCGACAGTGCGGTCAGGTCGCAGGGACATCGCCGTGGGCGTAGTGTAAAATTAATGACACCGTGCTCAGATCGGGAAGCCGATTTTTATGACCTCCAGCACGCTTGTAATACGATCAATATATTCGCACTACGCTCGACATACGTCGGTACTACGGTCGCCCCGTTTCTATTAAGCTCAAATGCGCGCGAACTGCGCTTTTATCGCCACGCTCGCACCACGTTTTTTTTAACATGTTCAAAATTTGGCCACGCGCTCCACGCTCATGGTGACGACGCCACGCTCGATCGCTATTGCAATACGTTCATAAAAGATCGAATTGCGGTTCTACTGCGTTCTACACGTTTCCACCACGCTCTACGAGCGCGATGGTAGCGTTGTGAGATCGGGGCCTAGTGTGACTGGGGTAACACGCGTTTTCATCATAATATGATGTTCTTTTTTCAGGTTAGTATTTGTTATAACTATGGGCGAGCTCTCGGTCCGATGTCAGCATCTAGAAGGATGTAACCTCTAGGGAGAGAGGAAAGTCCTAGAGCTGAAAACCCTAGAGGTGAAAGTTTCATTGGTGAATCGTCCGGAAGTTGTATGTCCGGTGCCACAGAAACCCTTAAAATAATTAGTTTTTCATAATTTAGAGGTAAGCAGAATTCATGGGGGCAATTCGTTTTGGAGTCTTTCGCCACAAAGACAGGACAACCGACCGTGTGCTATGCAACAGCTTTTGTAGGTTGCTTAGCCTGCAAGTAATGCTGCAAGATCACGGACGGTTCTGATTTAGCGAACTGTTTGGATCAAACATGCGCAGATGGTTGGCATGTGGCTGATACTAATAATACAATAAGCCAGATTTTGAAATATAAAAGAGGATGAATATTTCACATTGGAGCGTAAGGTAGTCACTCGTTCCTTAATTGTGTTCCAAGAGCACAACTGACGAATTCCAAGACTCCGAACATGGGAGCCAGTGCAAAACATGTTTTTCCGTTGCTCGCCAGCATAGACCTGAGTATCAATTGATGTCGTTTTGTAACACAGACACCTCTGTGAGAACATTTGCTCGGAGTTAGGTGCTGTATGCATTTGTGTCTAACTGTATGTATCAATCAATCAGTAAATCAATCAACGGAAGAGAAGGAGAAGGAAGATAAGAAGAGGGAGGAGAGAATAATGAGGAGGAGGATAGGAGGAGAAGGAAGAAGAGGAAGAGAGGGAGGAGAAGAGAAGGAAGAAGAGGAAGAGAGGAGAGGAGGAGGAGTAAGAGGAGGAGAAGGGCGCACGGGAGAAGGAAGAAGATAGAGATAAGGGAGAAGAGGAGAAGAAAGGAGAGAAGTGGCGAATTACAAGATGAGTAGGAGAAAGAGATGGATGGTGTAATGTGACGAGAGGAGAAGAATGAGTGAGAGGAAGTAGAGAGAAGAGGAGGACGACGAGGAGGTGGGAGGATGAAGAGGAAAAGGAGACGCAGGAAGTGGAAGCGTGAGGAAGAGAAGGAGTATGAGAAGGAGGCGGGAGAGGAGAAGGAAAACGAGGTAGTAGGGGAGGAGAAGTAGTGGGAGAAGGAGACGAAACGGTAGAAGGTGGAAGAGGGAGATGAGGAAAGAGGGAGGAGAGGAGAGGGCGAATTAATGATGTAAACAGGCTGATTATCTACATCCGTCGGATGATCGAAGACTCGTCTGGATGCAACGCATCTGACGATCCTAAAGTGAGGCTCTACATAAATCAAAGGACGACTGACCGTTGGTGGACATGTGCGACGACTCTTATATAATACAGAGAATAAATTGTGTTGACATGTCAACGACAAGGAATGCACTGTCACTCAGTAAGACAAGGCATAAGGACACCATGATGAGAGGAAGAGGGAGAGGAAGAAAGGGAGAAAGGGAGAAAGGAAGAGAGGGCGAGAGGGAGAGAGGGAGAGAAGGAATGAGGGAGAAAGGAAGAGGAGAAGCGGGAGAGAGGGAGACAGGAAGACAGAGAGAGAGGGAGATAAAGAGAGAAGTAGAGAGATAGAGACAGGGAGAGAGAAGAAGGAGAGGGAGAGAGAGAAAGGAAGAGAGGGAGAGAGGGAGAGAGGGAGAGAGGGATAGCTGGAGACAGGGAGAGAGGGAGAGAGGGAGAGAAGGAGAGAGGGAGAGAGGGAGAGAGGGAGACAGGGAGAGGGGGAGAGAGGGAGAGAAGGAGAGTGTGGCCCTAAAATTCTGGATCTGATAGAAAAGTTAGAAAACCAAGAGTCATTCATGAAATATTTTTAGTTGTAGCTTTAGTTTAATGGAAATGTGTTAAAACAATATCATTGGCAGAGAGAACAACTGCTTAGATTATTGTTTATTTAATCCATCCTGCTTCAAGGTATTCTGGAAGGTTCATTGAGCAGTTACTTCACAGCATCATTTTTTAACATCTGCTTATATTATTCTCTATTTAATCCAAACTATTTCGAGATATTCTAGAAGATCCGTTTAGCATTAATTAGCTTCACATCATTATTATTGAACACCTACTTAGAGTAGGCTATTGTTCATTGAATGCAAACTGCTTGGAGGTATTGTCGTAGGCTCAGACGACAGGCATAACAAACAGTCTGAAAGAAGGACAGAAGCAGTGATGAGGGGGAAGCGGTGATTGTCCATGACTTGTCATTTGTCCTATTCTGACAACGACCTGAAGATGGAACTTTGCTGCCATGGAGACGGACGGGCTCTTCATGAATCACCCTGTGGCGTTGCTCGTGCCTCAGCGGATGCTGCTGCTGCTGCTTGTGTGGCCGATTACTCATGCAAGCACTGGAGGCCATCCTCATCACTGATAGCGACAAACCTCCACAGTCGATTACTCATCTTCTTCGGTCCCTCATCCTCACCACTGCTGCTGCTGCTTCCATCCGTCTGTCCTCGACTGACCAACCGTCGTCAACGATTATTCTAATAGCAGCAGACGTTAGAACCATCTGGTCACTACGTCTGGCTCATGACCTCTGCCCTGCGTCGGTCGGTGGCTGTTGGGTTTCCGCCCGACAGACGCCGTCTCGCTACAGCCCACCAACTCAGTCGTCCGTTCTACGATTGGCCTGCATGCTCCCTTGCTTGCCTATGCGTACAGATGGAACAGCCTATGCTCACCGTGGCCAAGAAAGAAAGACAGACAGACAGACAGACAGATAGACAGCGACAAAGACAGATACAGACAGAGACAGAGAGAGACAAAGAGACGGAGAGACGGAGAGCGAGAGGAAGAGCGAGAGGGAATGGGAGAGAGAGAGAGAGAGAGAGAGAGAGAGAGAGAGAGAGAGAGAGAGAGAGAGAGAGAGAGAGAGAGAGAGGGAAGAAGAAAAAGAAGAAGAAGAAGAAGAGAGATGGTTACCTTGATGATATAGTGGCAGTGGCTTGAGCCCCACACGATGCGCGTGTGCCTGGGCTACGTATGGTTGGTGGCCTGAGGACGTCATCGTCTGGCTGAGGCGGTGTCGATCGATTAAGTGCGGTGAATGCCTCCGTTGGATTCTCCGTTCGTTTATGCAATGTCCGAAGCGCTGTGCTCATGCTGCTGCTGCTGCTGCTGCTGCTGTCTTAGTAAACTCATAGCCAAGCTACTGCTATTGGCGTCGGTCGGGTCCTGTGTTGGCGTCGACCTACGCAACGAAACGTCAATAGAGAAGCATCCAACCAGCGATGGGTGAATGGAAAGCAAAGACGACGACGACGAAGATGATGATGAGTATGGAATGAGTTGGTCACCAGATGGCATCGTCTGTTAAGCAAACGGTCGGATCTATAAGCGTCGTCTAGCATTGTTTACGAGAGTTAGAGGAAACAGATCGAATGCAGAGTGTCAACTTAGCAACACAGGTGAGAATGATGTTAAAGATTATTAAGAAGCGATGCTGAGCTGATGGGATGCGTGTCTCCGGGCAGCAACAGCATCAACTGCTGTAGCTGAGACTGAGGCTGAGGTACTGAGGGGATGCGCTGCTTTGTCATCGTCTGGAATCATCTGGTGATTGATGCCAGTCGATTATCGTGTCTCAGGCAGATGCTCCTCATAAGTTAAACTCTTATTTTGCCTAGATGTAGTATGTATGATGCGAGGGATGGCATAACTGGACTGGAACAGCTTAAGTCACTTACTGTTCTTAGTATTGCGGATAAGCTTAGCATCAGGCGAAATAGTCTCTCTGACAAAAACTTTCATCTTAGACTATATATTACGTTTAATGTACATGCGCCCAATAAGACCTCAACGTCTATCTATTTGTATTTAATAATCACCATATTCGGCGATTGGCTAAAGCTCTGTTCAATTAGGGGTCGTAACAATAAATGTGAATACGGGGTCCTCTTTACCTGCAAGGGCTTCCTTGCGATCTTCCACTCGCGGCCTTCTTGTTGTTCCGCGCATGAGCTCTGCCACGGCCCAGTCGAAGAGCTTTGCCTATGTTGGCCCTTTAGCTTTCACAGTCCCCGCGCCTCGAGTTACTGACCCTCTCACCTTGTCGGTTCCGGAAACGCCTAAAGCCCGTTAAGAGCGCTGCTGATTTGAGCGGCGCCATATAAATGCTTGATTACATCACATTTACTTACATGTAACTTGTCAGCAATTCCATTTACTAGTCGTTGCTGCCAAGTTCCATTTAAGCGAACAAGTCAGATTGTTGAAAGGTTCATTGAATTTAATATTGCTCATCGCTTGCGGTTCTACGTGATCGGTCAATAAGTGTGAATACGTTGATCGGCCAATAAGTGTGAATACGTTGATTGGCCAATAAGTGTGAATACGTTGATCGGCCAATAAGTGTGAATACGTTGTTCGGTCAATAAGTGTGAATACGTTGATCGGCCAATAAGTGTGAATACGTTGTTCGGTCAATAAGTGTGAATACGTTGATCGGTCAATAATCGTAATCGTAGTCGTAGTCTCCAATTTTTAAAGCGCCACTTGAAAGCGAAGCGTAGGGCACCAGCTTATTCACGAGCGCTGGATAAGTGTGAATACGTGATCGACCAATAAGTGTGATCATGGACGGACCGACGAACGGATGGATGCATGTGTGGGTGTGTGGGTGGGTGGGTGGATGGATGGAAGGATGGATGGATAGTCTGACAAACAGACAATCAGACAGATAGATAAGAAGTACAATCAATTTCAACGTCCTGTTTAAAATCACAACAGTTGTTTATTGTTTTTGATCAAGCGGGCAACATTTTCATTGTTGATCGTCCAATGTTTTGCTGCTAACTTGAACATTTTTTTCTTTTCAACAGAAGTTTGTCGATTGCTGAGTTCATAGAGTCACATAGCTACACTGGTTGCGTTTGGTGGAGGTGAGGTTTTCGAGGAGCCCTTCTCACCAGTAGAAGCATAATTGAGTCTGCATCCATTTTCTGTTGAACTCTTCGAAACGTCGGTCGGGTCTTCTTAAACTTAGTGCGTGGATGATTGTAGAGCGTTGAACCGACCGTCAACTAGGGAGACCTTGCTCTGAGACCGTTCCAAATGGCGAACATGGCCAGTGCTTGTGCGTTGGTCATCGCAAACGACAGCAAAATGTTTGGTACGATCCACAGTTGGCGCGCGCGGGAAGCGGCCAGCACGTGCGTCCTGGTGACGATTTCAGCCGTCTGCATTTGCATAATGGTCGTCTGCGGAGTGATGCTTGCCCGCGAATACTCACTTGCCAAGGGATATGATAGGACTTCGTGCACTGTCGGGAATGTCACGTACACAGGCGGCGAACAATCTTGTCTTGTCTGCACCGGATACAAAGACAAGAGCAAGGACAAGGGGTCAACGGGATCATGCATGACCTCCTACTTCCCGTGCGTAAAGGTCACCGTGACGTATTCAATCGATTGGGTCAATTACGAAGCCTTGCTACACCGTGACAGCCTTCAGGCAACTGGTCTGCACAGAGAGGTCGGTCACTGTCGTCTTTAAATTCATTTCAAGCCAAATGCTGTCATGAAAATCTGTTGCTCAATGGTTCTCAACTTTTTTCGTTTTATCACCAAGCCAAAAACGTTATTTTATGAAGTACCTCCACCAGAAAAACTTCTTAGAAAGGTGCTTTAGTTAGTAAAACATTTTTTTAGTTATATAGTTTATAAATTTTCTCCCCTACAGGAATTACGTAAATGTAAAACATTTTTATAAACATCTCTTTGCACCTGCATGGATTTTGTCGAATTAATTGTGTTAGAATTTTCGAACAATTAATTTGATAAATAAGTGACATTCCCTTTTTTAGATTTTATTTTCATTCTCTTACATTCTTTCATTCTTTTCTAATAAAAAATAATAGACCTGAAGAGTAGTTCTAATGATTAGTAATAATTAATCAGAGTGAATAAATCAGTTTCATCACTTTGTTGTGAACATTGACCCTGTTTTGAGTTGCATGATTTTAAACTGTCTGCAGGGCTTTAGTTTTGTCAATTTTAGACGCAAATCTGGTTCAAGTTCGAGTTCTGATGTTTAATTTTTTTTTATTCCAATCATTGCAGAAAATGTGTTTGCAGATATATGAAGTATATTGTAACCCTAAAAATCACAAATTTCATAACTCTGTCGGAAATAAATTCATAATATGGATTAATTAAAAAGGAGAGCACAGAATTATAATGTGATCTTCTCTGAAATTAACTCTGTAATCCACCATCACATTACATCACATTAACATTGGCTTTCAATTAATCATTCAACGGTAATAATAGTTTACTGCTATTTTACTTTACTAAAATTAACATACCTGGTAACTAACGTGACGATAATCTATGGAGTCTATTCGGTGACGTATACGTAATTGCTACGATTTTGCTAAGTGATTACCCCAATGTGTCAGCTAGGCCTATATGAACCTTCATTGCGATTATTATCTGTTTTTCTATGAAATATGTTTTATAACATTTTTCTTGCGCACCTATTGGCTACAGCTGGATTGAGAATCGCTGCTATGGTCTTTATTATCACCAAAACTAACAGTAACTGAAATGTTAAGACAATATTTGTTGTACTTAAATCTCTGACAATGGTTCACCTGTACAGACGATCGGTCTTTATTACTACTATCAGTCGCAATTGTGCGAAGAGAGGCGCTGATCCTCACGTGTGTATTCTTTTTATCTTCTTGTTTATTGCCCTCTTTTACTTAACTTACCTTGCATAAAGTTTGTCACGGATAGGTCGGACCGGTAGGATATCTTTCAACTCTTTTTCAGCTAAGCTTCCGTCGACCTACAAAGCTGAAATTTTGCACACATTTCAGGCTTGCGTGACAATGTAAGGTATCAAATTTTACGGAAAAAACTAAAACATTTATTTAAAAAATGACAAAAATGCAAAAAGTGAAATATCCTATAACCACTCGAACGAGTCCTCCTTGAAGAGCTCCACTCGGGCAAGTTTATATCATCAATGATATGTAATCAAAGATCTCTTAATGAAATGGAACGATTGCGCCAACTACCAGATTAAAGAGGATCCCGAAAAACCCATGTTTTTACTTTAACTTGTTTCTGGATGAACCCCAAGTGATTTAGTTAGTTTCGTCGATGGTCTCAGTTCATATCCCTCTGATGGGCTTCTGACTGCTGCCTTTCCGACAGTCCATGTCTTAGGTTCATAATGAGTGGTATACACTCCGTACAAAACGCTCCAATCTTGTAGAATGCTTATTTTCCCACTGTAGTTCTTTTTCCTCTGCACAGCATTTTTAATCGTGTGCTATCATCTTTAGCCTTTTGAGAATCGCTCTAAGTCTAGCAGATCAAGCTTCATTTTAAATATGACATGTTTAGCGAGAATGTTGAACTTAAACTGACTTAGATATAAAATATTGCTTTCAACATGACAGACTTCCTTCCTCTGCGTCTATCAAACTTTTAACGCAAACTTGGCCCTTCTAATAAAATATAATTTGAACTACAACTTACCTATGAGGTCCGCCACGTGTCTACAACTTCTTCTGATGATGATCGCCAGTGACTCTCACGTGTATTACATCGAGAATCTAGCAGCAGGAAACTTACAAGTCATTGATGAACTTAGATGTCTGAGGTCCATTTGATTTGTTCAGATGTGTGTACCTCTGCAGACAATCCTAAGGTCATTCTGTTTCCACGCCATCTACTCATCTTGATCACCTTTAGTTTCCAACGTATATATCAATTGATCTTCTTATCATTTTCTGCTGATGTTTGGTTTAGCACATCCACTGTTCACTGCAGCTTAGCATTGTTACCTGCTAGCACTGTTTGGTGAAACATCCGATATATCACTCACCATTATTATTTTCTCCCGACCATGACCTCTCCATCAAGATCTCCGACACATCAATGACCATCATCTTGACATAGATATATTAATGTATTTTATACCATAATTTTATTATTATACACCGCTCAGACAAATGTATGAGTTTTCGAAATAAATTATTTGACACTTGATTGTTGTTGTTTAGCTTTGCTTATTTTTAAAACAAAGGTACAAAATGACAATGTAGTCCCTGTCTATAGTTTTATCTGTCAACAGTTAAACGTACAAAAGTGCCAAAAAAGACAAAATAAATGAATATTTTTTTAATTTACAGATAAAGTTAGTGTAAATATATTTACTCGATAAGTTGAAATCAAGTTTAGATGAAAATAATAATTATAAAAAAACAGCAGGTCCCATTCGATCATTTTGATGGTCCTTCGGTTTATCGTATGCTAGTTTTAAATCGAAAAAATCAATACAAGTATGATACCAAGTTTAGACAAGAACAACAAGAATCTTGAAGAATGCAAGTTATGCAACAATAATTTTATATTTATTTATTTTACCGAAACTGCCGCCCTAGGAGAAAGTGCAGCCTCGCTTCCTCGCTACGCCACTAACACCAGTCTCTGACATCATCGAGCCATCCTCTGTTTGGTCTGCCTTTCTCCCGGTGCCATCAATCATACCAAAATATAACCTGCCTGATTAGTCTGCTATTTTTCATTCTACAAATGTGCCCGAAAGAACTTCAGCTTTCTCTCCATTATCTGTTGCAAGATGCTTTTGTTGTTCTGTATTCTTCTCCGTACCTCACTGTTTGATATCTTCTGTTGCCATCTGATACGTAGGATCCATCTGTAGCATCTCATCTCGAACGCTAGCAGATTGTCCACTATTCACACGCGTATAATAGTACACTGAATATGCATTTATGAATGTTCTAATTATCTCTGTTTTGGTGTTTACGCTGATTTCTCGGTTCTTCTATGTACATTGTTTACGTCTATGCCTCCCAAGCCAACCATTACCCCCCGCTGCCTTTGCTATTCTTCTCCTTATTTCCGTTCCATAATCTGTGCATGTGTACACCTATATAGTATCTTTCCATCTCGCGAGTCGACATAAGCACAAAAATTGATCAGCTAAACTAATTAATTCTTAGGTTCCATAATTAACACGGATGGATGAACATAGAACGGAAGAGACCAAACAGAACAGATGGGAATCGCTTATGATCTAAATAAAGAAGGAAGAAGGGTTTAAATAGAAGGTAATGGAAGGGTATAACGAAATGAGAAGGAAGGGAACTGAGTTGAGAATGGTCTGAACATGGTGAAACGGTGGTTACGCATTTAGTTACGAATTGTTTCGTTTTGGGATTTGACTCCTTGTGACGATCTTGGGCATTCTGTTAGCACACAGTCAGTCTTTAATTAACTTCACCTCACCTGTTTTCTCAACCGCCCACGTAATCATTCAATCAATAAAATCAATCAATCAATGAAACTTAACATAGATGTAGCGCCATTCAGATGAACAGTTCATAGCGTATTTCTGACAAACCGAATCTTGCTGAAAGGAAAGGAATGAATCACAATGAATTGCTGATATAATGTATTGGACCTGCGACACAGTTGCCCTGTATGGATTCAACACACTATATGGAATACGTGATCAGCGACCGACGACTGATAGGCCTAACAAAGCCAAGACCTTGTTATCGAGACCAAAACCCTGCATCCAATTGCGACATCTTTATATCATGATGGGAAGAGGAAGAGCTCCCTTCTGTCGATGGCTGTCATTGGTCGAACTCATAAGCTCGGTCATCCTTCGCTCAGCCGAAGAATCCAGTATTGATTCCAGTGCCACTGCTCGCTCTCATGCATTCTGTGCTTTCCTCCCTTCTACGCCCCTGCCTGTGTCAACCCTTTCGTCCTCTCCTGCCCACGCCAGCCCCTCAGCATCACACTCTCGGCTGCAATGGTTGAATGACGGTCCGACTTTTCAATGTGGAACAGCATATAAACGACATAGTGTAGGGTAAGCTATACACAGAAGGTACACAGAAGCACACAAACGCAAAATTAGCTGATGAATGATGACACACACACACAGACACAGACACAGACACAGACAAATATGGTAACATTGTCAGACAGTTCAGAGGTGGTGTCAAACATCATCAGACAGAGACGGACAGAACGATATAGACAAAGACGACATGCAGACGGCAACAGATAAATAAACTGATATTATTTGTATTATTATTATTATTATTACAGCAGTTTTATATACAGCGCCCCTTCAAGGTCTTCTACTCCGAAGCGCTCCCAGCCCAGTCACGGTCAAACAGGACAGTCTGAAGGCCAGAGAAAAACAGATATTGAACGGATCTTAGGATTCGAAAGGTCATCTGCCACGACATCTTAATATAATGAGCATCTGCATCATCCGTCAATGTTAGTGAACAGGAAAATGAAGGATAAGAAAGAAATCGAGATCATTAGGAGAAGGTTCAAACGAGAGAGAAAGAAAGAAAGAGAATCATTACGGTTCTTATTACTGACCTTAATTCCAATCACTGATCTTAATTCCTATCACTGACCTTAATTCCAATCACTGATCTTAATTCCAATCACTGATCTTAATTCCTATCACTGACCTTAATTCCAATCACTGATCTTAATTCCTATCACTGACCTTAATTCCTATCACTGACCTTAATTCCAATCACTGATCTTAATTCCAATCACTGATCTTAATTCCTATCACTGATCTTAATTCCTATCACTGATCTTAATTCCTATCACTGATCTTAATTCCAATCACTGATCTTAATTCCTATCACTTATCTTAATTCCTATCACTGATCTTAATTCCTATCATAGCAAGGGAGAGTCTGGCAATCAAACTGCACTATTAGCTCATACGTCATGCATTACACATAGGCTCATTAAAAGTTATTATCTAAAAGAAGGCGAGTGGTGACTTGCACTGGCACGGAAGAACTTTAACGAACTGGTCTTCGAAACATCAATCGATTGTGCTCTTTATTGAGCGCTCCCGGGTAGAAAAACTATAAGGGCCGCTATATAAAATTTCTGTAATAATAATAATAATAATAATAATAATACCATTTGTACAGTCGTCAGCCTTCAAGCCACTTCACTTGAAAAAACGAAAATGCTGAACGACGGTATAGACAGGAACCAGACGTTCTTTGCCGGGTCGACGGTTAAAGACTTCTTTCCTAATAAGTCGTCGGTCTATTCGTCAATGTCAGAGAGCGGTTGGCAATAACAGTTCTCTGCAGATTTAAAAGATTATTTTTTAACATATACATGTAACTCATTTAAGATCGTCATTTAAGATTCTACAAAAGTTGTCACTAAGAAGTTCAAAATCTGTCAACGGTGTTGAAACATTGTTCTTTCGCTCGGTTTAATGCTGTTCAGATCTGCACCTGATTACATTTCTTTTAGCTTTACTCTACAGAAGGGAAAACGGAATTGCTTTTTCATGTGGACTGAATGTGTGGCACTAAACCAGAAGGTTGAAGAGACACGAGTGCTTAAGGAATTATGAGGACATGAGGCTCAGATGGACAGAAACAGGTATAGACGGAGATATAGAACAGGCAAGACATATACAAAGAGACATCGGTAGTCATATGCAGAGATAGATGCTCAAAAACGTTCGTCCAGAGAGAGAGACAGAGGGGCAGACAGACAGGCAGACAGACAGACAGACAGGCAGACAGACAGACAGACAGGCAGGCAGGCAGACAGACAGACAGGCAGGCAGGCAGGCAGGCAGGCAGGCAGGCAGACAGGCAGGCAGGCAGACAGGCAGGCAGGCAGGCAGGCAGACAGACAGACAGGCAGGCAGACAGACAGACAGACAGGCAGACAGACAGGCAGGCAGACAGACAGACAGACAGGCAGACAGACAGACAGACAGGCAGACAGACAGACAGACAGACAGGCAGACAGACAGACAGACAGGCAGACAGACAGACAGACAGGCAGGCAGGCAGGCAGGCAGGCAGACAGACAGACAGACAGACAGGCAGACAGACAGGCAGGCAGACAGACAGACAGGCAGACAGACAGACAGACAGGCAGACAGACAGGCAGGCAGACAGGCAGACAGACAGACAGACAGGCAGACAGACAGGCAGGCACGCAGGCACGCAGGCAGACAGACAGACAGGCAGACAGACAGGCAGGCAGACAGACAGACAGGCAGGCAGGCAGGCAGGCAGACAGGCAGGCAGGCAGACAGGCAGGCAGGCAGACAGGCAGACAGACAGACAGACAGGCAGACAGACAGGCAGGCAGGCACGCAGGCAGACAGACAGACAGGCAGACAGGCAGGCAGACAGACAGGCAGACAGACAGGCAGACAGGCAGACAGGCAGACAGGCAGACAGACAGGCAGGCAGACAGACAGGCAGACAGACAGGCAGACAGACAGACAGGCATGCAGGCAGGCAGGCAGACAGACAGGCAGACAGGCAGACAGACAGGCAGGCAGACAGACAGACAGACAGGCAGGCAAACAGACAGGCAGACAGGCAGGCAGACAGACAGGCAGGCAGACAGGCAGACAGATTGACAGGCAGATAGACAGACAGACAGACAGGCAGACAGGCAGACAGACAGACAGGCAGACAGACAGGCAGACAGACAGACAGACAGGCAGACAGGCAGGCAGACAGGCAGGCAAACAGACAGGCAGACAGGCAGGCAGACAGGCAGACAGGCAGACAGACAGACAGGCAGACAGGCAGACAGACAGACAGGCAGGCAGACAGACAGGCAGGCAGACAGACAGGCAGACAGACAGGCAGACAGACAGGCAGACAGACAGACAGGCAGGCAGGCAGGCAGGCAGGCAGACAGACAGGCAGACAGGCAGACAGACAGGCAGGCAGACAGACAGACAGACAGGCAGGCAAACAGACAGGCAGACAGGCAGGCAGACAGACAGGCAGGCAGACAGGCAGACAGATTGACAGGCAGATAGACAGACAGACAGACAGACAGACAGGCAGACAGGCAGACAGACAGACAGGCAGACAGACAGACAGACAGGCAGACAGACAGGCAGACAGACAGGCAGACAGGCAGGCAGACAGGCAGGCAGACAGACAGGCAGACAGGCTGACAGACAGACAGACAGGCAAACAGACAGGCAGACAGGCAGGCAGACAGGCAGACAGGCAGACAGACAGACAGGCAGACAGGCAGACAGACAGACAGGCAGACAGACAGACAGGCAGGCAGACAGACAGGCAGACAGACCTCTGTATGTCTGCCTGTCTGTCTGTCTGCCTGTCTGTCTGCCTGTCTGTCTGCCTGTCTGCCTGTCTCAGACAGACAAGACAGACAGACAGAGAGGCAGAGAGAAAGAGAGAGAGAGTAAACGAGAGACAGACAGACAGCGACAGACAGACAGACACAGACACAGACAAGACAGACAGACAGACAGAGAAAGAGAGAGAGTAAAAGAGAGAGAGACAGACAGCGACAGACAGACAGACACAGACAGACAGACAGAGATAGGGCCTGGGTGTCGGGGGCTGTATCGTTGTTTGGTGAGTTTAGACGTTTGGCATTTGTCGTCAGATGAGGTGAGTGTGTGTCGTCAGTCTCTTTCTCTGTTTTCCTAAAACTCAGTTCTAGTAATTTCGTTTGATTCATCTCTCCCTGCATCTGTTCCTCTTATCTCTTCCAGTGCTCCTTCAACATCTGCCTCAAGGACCAAAAGGAAAACCTCCGTGAAGTCGACAAATACGCCGCTCAGTGGCGCTCGATGCGCGGCCAAAGACTCGACTGCTTCTACAATACAGCAGACTACGAAGACGTCATAATGCACAAGACGTACAGTCTGTCTGACGTCGTACACAGCATGTTTTGGCCGTCGCTCGTCATCGTCATCTGCGCAATGGTATTCCTCCGCCTGGAGACACGCAGGCGCAAGCTCACCTTCTGCGGCCGTCAGGACGACATCGACGATGACGTCATTGGAAGTAGTCCGAGCCGGAAATCGACACCGGAAACAATTGACGGTCTCGAGACGCAAGTCATCCTACGCGACGATCGGTTGAGTCACTACGGCGGCGTCCAGTGTAAGCTGGTCAGTGCTCGGCCATCGCTGGTCAGCCTGAGACCGTCGCTGGTCAGTCCTCGGCCTTCGCTGACTGGGACAGATGGACCGAACTGGAAAGTGCACTCGTCGATGGTCAACGTCGCTGCTTCGTCGAACAGTCATGCGCACTCGTCGTCATCGTCTGCCTTCGACGAACTGAAGCGCATCGAGATGAAGAGAAGGAGTCTCGACGCCGTCACGTGCCACTCCTGCTACCCTATTACCCGCCTCCCCCCTCCTCCACCTCTCACCATCCCCCATCCAATGCCCTTCGATTCGTTGACCTCTCTTCATCGGGGTCATCGTCAGCCTTCTCCTCTCCCTCTCATTCCTCAAAACCCAAAAAACAAAACACAACGACTACAACGACAATAACAACGACAAATGGCGTCGTTGTTAAAACCGATCAACCGGAACAAGCAGTTGCTCTTCGCAAGTCACTCGCGTCAAAATAGAGGCATCAAATCTCGATCAAAAACATTTTACAAAATACTATTTTAGACCAGGTTCTTTTGAAATAGCATATACCATGTACTCTATCAAATAGGCCTCAGATTAAACATATTATTTATTAGAACTACAATAAATTAATTACGTAGGCCTACTTCAACTGTAGTATTTGAGCATCGTGTTATCATATAAATTTATATATCTGAATTAACTATAATTATATGTATATAGGCTATATCAAATTATATACTAGGTTATGGCATATAACAGTGGGCCTTAATAATAATTATGTGCAATGCATTAATAATAACAATAATAATAATAGTAATAATAATAATAATAATAATAATAATAATAATGATGATTTCTTTTAAATTATTCGTTGACCTCTCTTCCTCAGGGTCATCCTTAGCCTTTTCCTCTCCATCTCATTCCTCAAAGCCCAAAAAACACAACACAACGACTACAACGACAACAACAACGACAAATGGCGTCGTTGTTAAAACCGACCAACCTGTTTTAATTATTATTATTGCTATCATTTTCAATAACGATCATAATTAGTAATGATAATTAATAGTAATAGTTAGTAATAATAATCATTAATAACAATGATGATTAATATTAATAATTAACAATTAATAATCATTAATCATTAATAATAATAATAATGATTATTATTATTAATGTTATTATTATTATTATTATTAATATTATTATTTTTATTATTATTATTATTATTATTATTATTATTATTATTATTATTATTATTATTATTATTATAGGTTTTTGTCTCCATCGGGCTGAACAAAAGAGCCCCTGAATGCCACTGCATTAAAACGCTGTGTACAGACGTTGAAAAAGATGAGTTGTTTCGCGAAGGTCTCCCGTTGCCTGTGACATATGGTGGCCCAGCTCTTGTAGAAACTCCATTCCAGTACGGTTTATGGGGTCCAGTGATTCGATGGCCACTGGCACAAAATCATGCGTGGTAGGGAGGGATGAGTACTTGATGCACTTTCGTTCTGCGGCATGTTCTGCTGCTCCACCGGCTGTTGATGCTGTCAGATGTACATAGAGGATGCGCATGTGTGAATGGCTGTTGCGTCCCATGCTAGGTATCTGCCTCTCGCCCATAATTATATGGGTGACTGGAGGTTATATTAATATTATTATTATTATTATTATTATTATTATTATTATTATTATTATTATTGTGTGATACTTATAATGTCAATTTTTCAATTCACCTCAAACTCTGCAAAAGAATAAGTCACAATTCATTTGTCGAATGCAGCAAAAAGTATCCGGTTTGTTATAAAATAATTATAATGTAAATACTTATGAGCAACATGACTGCGTACGAGAGCTATACGGATACTTAAGTTCATAAGATGTAATTATTATTGTACATCGTTTTGTTTAAGTGTCTCTAATTCTGTCAGTCTTCTCAAGAGATTTCTCGTTTTGCCGATGATCCTGTTAATCTAACGAAAAGATGACATAATAAGAAAAACGAGACGAGGCATCGTTGATGAAAAGATTCACTCTTAAGTAGAAGCTGGATGTGATGAATAGATTCGTATCTTCAGAGCTTAGGTTGCATACCATGTGAGACTGAGTACATCGCAGCGTTTGACTCTGCAATGGCCGCCGTTTAGTCAACTGCAGTCCACTTCGTGCATCAAATAACATCAGATCTATCGATACCTTCGATTGGCTTAGTCAGTCAGTCTCGTAGAATCACATGATCCTGTTCCTGTTTCCTGAGGCACCTTCGACCTATTTGTAGACCTTTGATTCATATTGGTACACGTGCTCAGCGGTGGCTCTCTCTACAGAGGGTAAGAAGGGTCCAATCTGCCTCCCATTGAGTCAATGTCCTCTGGTGGCCCCTCCAAATTTTAGTCCAATTTCAGTTTTTAAGAAACCGACATTCCATTGGCCTTTCTGTCAGATTCCCGGCTCCTTCGTGGCCTCTTCGTACACCCCTCGGTGGCCCTCCCATACCGTTTTGGCGCAGGACATTTTGGCAGATGATACAATATATAATGTAACACGAAGCATGATCGATTATATAATTCTGCTAAACTGGGAACTGGAATGATGAAAATAATCATGCTTAAATAGAAGCGGGATGGATATGAAGAACCTATTCGTCGTGGAACCCTTTTAGTCACAATCATTTCATCAATCCCGCTTCCAGCTAAACGGCATTATTTTTGATCAATCCAGCTTCCATTTGGGCATAATTCTTTCTAGCAATCCAGTGTCCATTTAAGCATGATTATTTTTCATCAATCCAGCTTCCATTGAAGCATGATTCTTTTTCGTCAATCCAGCTTCCAGTTTAACAGCATTTAGATAAACATGATTCTTTTCACACTTCCGAGGTTCAACCTGATTATAGCCATGGACAATAACATACGACACTAAAGTGGTAGATTGCCACATAATATATTTTTTATATAATATACAATATTATCGTATCAGATATCTGCGCCAAAACGTCGCGTACCGACAGGCATTATCTCTCTGGTCGTCTGAACATGCGTAATTATCAGTTTGATTACATGCACCTTCCTATTGGCTCATGAAATGCATAGTCGTATGTTTTAAATGCGGAGGCTGTCACATCATCACTGGCGTTGGTATCGTTGTCGTCGTCTTCATCAGAATCGTTCTTGTTGCTTGTTCTTATCGTTGTCATTTCGTCATTTTCGTTGTCGTCATATGAGCTGAAACCGAATAGATTGAATCTGTTCCTAGATTATGTTCTTTTCCTCCTTCTTCCCTTCTTTAATTCGTTTCAAAGACGATGTTTCGTGAACGTGTGACAACGTCTTCTTATTTTGTATACGAAAACCTTTTCAAATCTTTCCCCATCACTCGTTTCGTTTTCGCTTTCTCACTTGACCGACGTTCCAGCTATGACGAGCCGATGACGTCAGTGAATGACGTCATCCGATGATGTCAACTGATGACTTTAGCCGTCAAAGTTTCAAGACAGTTGTTTAAGAAATCTCGATTAAAGACATTTTTTAATTTTTCTATGCGCAAAATGTTAATGCCATACAGCTTAAATACAGTGTATAGCATCTTAGAAGTAGCTTCCTGGCTACGATGCTGTATGAGTCAGTATGACCTATGTCAGAGCTACAACAGGGAAAGGTATGACGCATGATTTTTATTGTTTAGTTGTCAAAAAATCGAACCAAGTTAAGATGACTAAGAAGGCAGAATAGAATTTCAGTTATATTTCAATAAGACCAACAGATGTCTAGACTCGAACTATGTGAAAATATTTTTGCACATTTGTTTTTTATTCCGAAAAACGCAGAAATGCTAACGGAAGTGACAATAAACAATAAAAGTGGCTAGAATTGAATAGAAAACTATAAAATATTGTTATAGTCTATACCTGGTAGTGATCTAGGGATAAATTGAGAGTTGTCGTTGAGTGAGAGAACATGGTTGTGTGCTCTAGGTCTTAATTGGTGCATGGAGTGGGCACCGAGTGGAGGAAGGAGTCGATGAAGAAGTTGCTTGGGGTTGTGTAAAATGGAGAAAAGGAGTTTGGCATCTGCTATGTTAGCAAGTTCAGAGACTGTTGAGAAGGATTGTTCTAGGTATCCTAAGCATTTGGCTCTTCTTAGGAGTTTCTCCAGGCACTCTTTATCAGAGGCTAGGGTTAGACTTGTCAAATAACACTTGTTAATAATTGGTACAAACTTGCATATACGCAGATTAATATTCACCGATTGCCAATTGTGCAGACCTGCTCAGTAAAGCTATGGAGGCTCAGTCCACAGAATCATATAAAAAAAAGCCAGCAAAAGCTAACATGTTTTCGCGGTAACACAAGTACAAATTGAAATTCGTACAGACAACGAATATGCTGTACAATGTACACAGTGAAATGACGTCAGGTGAGATGGTAATTAAAGTGTTTAAAGGGTGATGTATAACCGCCTTACCTCCTATCTCAACCATAGAGCAATTCTTTATCCATCTCAACATGGTTTTTCAGAAGGGTTACTCAGACTTGGCCAAAGCCTTTGACACTGTGGACCATAAAATTATAGTGTCTAAACATGAGCACTATGGAATAAGAGGGGTGGCCCTTACCTGGCTAACAAGTTACCTAAATGATCGAGTACAGCAAGTACTATGTAATGGCTGTCTTTCTGGTCCATTACCATCCGTCTTTGGAGTCCCACAAGGCTCTATCTTGGGACCTCTTATGTTCTTAATCTATATTAATGATCTACCTAATTCATCATCTCTACTGCACTATATCTCATATAAAGAATTGTCATAATGTCAGTAACTGGTTTAAGGCTAATATGCTCTCCCTTAATATTAATTAAACGAATTATATCCTATTTAGAGTGCCCAACAAAAAGCTGCCATATGTACAGTTTAAACTAATGATAGACGATACTTTCATTTCGAACGTGTCTTCCTCTAAATTTGTGGGCGTTGATGTTGATCAATTTCTCAAATGAAACGTGCATGTTGAGCAAATATCTAAAAAATTTCTAAAAACATTGGCATAATAAAGTGAGTTTTTATGTACTACCAGCTCAGACACTAAAGACCTTGTACTACAGCCTCATTTATCCCTATATAAACTACTGTAACTTCATCTGGACATCCACGTACAATGAATACCTAAAGAAAATAATAATATTGCAGAAAAAAACAATTCGTGTTATCTCTAAATCAACCTATATGGCACACACAGTGCCCATCTTTTCGGAACTTCAAATGTATAACATACTGCAAATCAGAAAATGGCAAATTAGCATATTAGTGTATAAATCTAAGTACAACCTACTCCCACCTGTATTTAATTCACTATTTACTTACTCATCACATACAATTGCCACTAGAAAAAAGACTTGGTTACATCTACACTTCAGTGCGTACTAACCTTCGTAAGTTCGCAATATCCTGTCAGAGCCCAAGAATTTGGAATGGACTCTCAAAGGATTGCTGCTTTGCCCCTTCACAGTCCCATTTCTGCCGATTGCTACGACCTATCATTCTTCAGTCTAAATAGACCTAACTGCTACTACGTAACCAGTTAATTGGGGTCTTGTGATAATGCATCTGCATGTGAGTTTTGCATATTATTGTTGTTTTAATGCTGTCGTGTAAGAATACAAACATAAACTGCTTTATCGATGTGTTAGTAAAATTCACTGAGGACAATATAATCTTCATTTTATGGTTTCGTACAAGTATTTGACTAATTAGGCCTATGTTTGTTTAGTTTAGTTAAGCTTAGTTAAGTTTTGAAACGAGATTACTAATTTTTTTGTTTCATGTCCTAATTTGCTACTTTCAACGAGGGTTGCGTTTGTATTTTACTTCTCTGACGTGTATTGGAAGACAAAGTATTGTAACCTCCATTTGTTAACAATATTTGATGGAGAATTAATTCAGCCGTCATTCCAAAGCCGTAAATGTTTATCGATAGGCCGCGCTAGCGGGATTCATCCCTTTGGAGCCTAACTGTCTCATGATTTGTGTTTGCTACTAAAAGTAGATTACCGTTGCCACTATTATTATTATTATAAAAAAATTTTTTAATCTTGTAACTAGTATGCGGTGTGCCAACCGTGATCTACTATCGATTTTACTAATAAAATTGATTTAAACAGGCAAATGAAAGATCTTACACCAGCACTTGTGGCTGGTTTTGTGATGAATTTGCTTAATAATGAGCTCAATAACATCATCTTAGACTGAAAGTATATATACCGATGCTGCTGAACTGTTGCAGTAGTCGGCCAATAGACTCAATCGTTTATTAAAGCCACGACAAAGTAATGGTCAGCTTTTTTGTCTATTCACTTGTTCCATAAGGGCTATTTTCAAGCTCGCAGTCCCCGCCTGTTATACAGGAGTCCATGTAGAAGTTGACTCGTATGTCATTTCATGAGCGTAGATGTAACGTCGCGATAATGCGTATAAATATATCAGTACACAGCGATGAGACAGAAGTCACTGGTATGCTGGGAAACCTAGCATTTGCTGCTGTGGTGAATGTGAGGACATCTGGTTAATAGCAGCACACATTGTTAATGTAGCTGCCATTCTACCATGGGTTAGGCAATGCATCATGTGCACTGCAGTATGACAACAGTATTCACTGTGTTCTAGCTGATAGAAATGGTGAAGTTTCTGTACAGTAAAGTAATAAACAGTTTCTATGCATTGTCTTTACATTTTTAGAGTTACTGTCGACCAGTGTCCCGCTACAGGATAGCAAGACAGAGAAAATGGTGTGGTAAACCTTTTAAAGTGTTATCAGTTTATCACTACGCCGCTAGAATTGTTGCCATGCTCCCCATAAATCCGAGGCCTCTGGTATGAAAACCCTGCAGCGGCCTTGTGTCCTATATTTACTAAATTTGTCTGACACACCCCGCCGGCCTCTGCTCTCGATAATAAGTTACAATGACCATTGCTTTTCAATTGCTTCACATTTCTTATAATTTTTATTGGGCCTAGAGCAGACGAGCATTAGGCCTAGGGCAACCGCATATTGGCCCATAAGGCAGCCGCGCATTGGCCTAGGGCAGCCGCGTGCAGGCATGAATAATATTGTTCCGTGGGCAAAGTGTTAAACATTATTACGACACAGGCTCATGAATATTCTAAAATAATCTGTTACGTCTTTCAATTTAATAACAGGCTGAATGCTTTCTGCTCATAAGATTAACTATCCAACGTCTCGAGCTGATCTTCAGCATTTCGGGTCTAAGTCCATCTTGGACGACGGCTGCTCGATAACGAGCCATATATTAAGGATCTAAACAAACAGTGAGATAAAACTGTCGCCTGAAAGAAGAGCAAGACCCTCAAAACGAAGCATGTCTTTGTAGTCACATACTACAAGATGACAAATCAATGGATGTACTTTAACTAGAATCTGATGAGATAAGTTGCTCTTTATTGATCGCCTGTCGTTCACTAGTCAGTCACACGATGAACTGTAGTTCCTTTAATGTTAACCTCATCGTAACAGAAGGTGAGTTTTCTCTTGATTACAATCTAGCCTTTTATTTATAAGTTTTTGGTCTAAGCCAACGTTTCCTTATCATTGTGACGGGAAGAAAGATTTCTATTGTGGCCATTGGGGTCCAAGTTACTAATTATTTTTCTTTTCAGATACTTTAAAATGCATTAAAAATAGTTGATTTGAATGCATGTTTAGCCAATTCTGGGACTATATTGTCATCTAAAATGAAAGCCTTGCACGTGTTTTCTGCTGTGACTTTTAACGATTTCTGTTACTTGATTCACTTTGCGGACCGGCAACTGAGGATTAGCGGACCGGGATTGGTCCGCGGGGTAGGCCTACAATAGGTTGAGAAGCGCTGGTCTACGTCAGTGTCAGATCTATATATTGGTCTCTGATGTCAATACATGCACTAGGCCCCTACTACATTAATATTCCTCTTAATAATAATAATAATAATAATAATAATAATAATAATAATAATAATAATAATACTAGTAATAATAATAATAATAATAATAATAATAATAATACAAATAATAATGGAAAAAATAATAATGCATTTATGCATGTACATG
>OY365809.1:35281504-35319647 GCA_959347315.1 Bimastos eiseni | reverse complement strand
GTCTGAAAGCCAAGTCGGAACTGTGTTTTCTATTTTATAAATAGTCATAAGCTATAATAATAATAATAATAATAATAATAATAATAATAATAATAATAATAATAATAATAATAATAATAATAATAATACCCACGACTTCGTAGCCCTCTCCTTGGAATCCGGCGGCGCTTGGAGCAGTGAAGGACTGCAGTTCATCTCAGAGTTGGGTAGTCGAACGAGTGCTGCAACCCACGATCCAATGGAGACGTCATTTCTGTTCCAACGTATCTCAGTTGTTCTTCAGCGTGGGAACGCAGTCTGCCTCTTCGGGACATTGCCAACACTCACTTAGCTCATCATGGCGATAACAGCATAATGTGAAACATATATAATAATAATGATAATAATAATAATAATAATAATTATAATAATAATAATAATGATAATAGTAATAGTAATAGTAATAATAATAATAATAATAATAATAATAATAATAATAATGATAATAGTAATAGTAATAATAATAATAATAATAATAATGATAATAATAATAATGCATTTATGCATGTACAATGCCCCATGCATTGCGCAATAGCTGGGCTGCATGGATTTCTGGGAAGATAGAGAAATTGTTTAATAGTTTTGCATGTTAGTTGTTCGTTCGTTTTCTTTCGTTCTGCTAGTTAATTGCAATTGTCTTATTAATTCCATTTAATAATAACTGAATCGCCATTTTTCTTCTACCTCTCTGTTCGCTAGAATAGGCCTTGTAGGCTATATTGCTAACAATCCATTGAAGATAAGCCGTCAAAGCCGATGGCCTTCAGAAGAAAGCTCTTAACAACAATTAGCATCAATGTAAAGCGCATCCTACCTAGGTAACCAAGCGAATAGAGTTAAATTGCAGAGAAGTCCAGGCAAGACCGGTGGAGCTAAGCAATGAGTTCTAGTAAAGCAAACATCGTAGAATTAAACCTAAAATAAATTTCAATCGATGGCCTGAACTGATGTGAAGTGGTGACGTTGTAAGTCGCATACAATATATATACACAAACGATCCGCTTCAGACTTGAAATAGTTGAACGAGTAGAGAAAAGTAGGTCCACAGTGCATCTTCTGCTGTTGTTGTTGTCGTACAGAGTGTACGCGGAGGGGGTTTGAATCTGGATAGTGTGAAGGGGCAATGGGTCCGTGTGTACCAAAGACCTGAGATAATGTAGCCTATTAGTGGAAGCCCTGGTTCGAGTTAGTTACACATTCTACGAGAAACTTTGAAGATAAGAGGTCATATCTATAGCTTTCACTGTCCTACAAAGAGATCACCTTTTAAAGTGTTATCAGTTTATAACGTATCTCTGCACCTAGGATGTGACTGACTGAGCTGTGGATACTTTCGTGGGTAGGCCTATTTGTCCACAGATTCTGAAACTGCAGAAGCGGTGCATGGGACAAAGCCATCAGCCGAATAGACGAAACAGAGACGAAGGCACAGTGTACACTGATTCAACGCCAGAGACAACTAGCTGCTTGCGATGGATATCGACAAAGCCCTCGACGTCGTCGGTGGATACAGAAGATTTCACATAACCATCTTCATCCTCCTAGGCATCAGCCTCTTTCTACCTCTCTGCTGGCAGGGACTCAGCATCGTCTTCACCGGTTAAGTACACATGCAATTCTATATATAGACCCACACTTGCAAGTGGCATTAGATCCTATCAGAGAAACCGCAGTTATCATCAGGCTTTCCTCTTGTACGCTTCCATCTACGAAACCTCGACTGCCAATACCCAAGCAGACGGGCACTACATATATATATATATATATATATATACATAATTTTTTTGCCCTCCCACATTTTGAATTTTGAATTTTGCCCCCCCCCCCAGAATTTGAAAAATGGGGGCACAAATTATCTTAACAGAAGTATTCTTAAAAATCCATTGGATAAACATAAGAAAGGAACCGATTTGGGGAGACACATGGGGGAGGGGCACTGAGCACTGGGCTTTGCCCCCTCTCACCCCCCGCGTTTCAAAACTGGGGGTGCCGGTGCCCCTCTGCCCCCGCTTGTTACACCCCTGATATATATAGTAGTATTAATAGCAGCAGTTGTGGTAGTGGCAACGGAAGGGGAAGCAGTTGTAGTATTGGTGGTGAGGGAAGGAAAAGTAGTAGTAGATGTGCTAGAAAATGGAGAAGGAGCAGCTTTTTTAAGCTAGAGACGGACGTGATCTAAAATGTAAGCGACTTCATAGTCCTTAGCCTCGGCTTATGAGATCTGGTGACCAGTCAGTTCCTTCGCCTTCGGTCATTCTAATTGAATTGTGAGGTTGGGAAGCGCTGGTCGACGTTAGTGCCAGATCAATATTGGTCTCTGATGTTAACTCTTGCAGCGTAGCCGATACACGTGAACTACTGCATTAATATTTCTCTTAATAATAATAATAATCAGAGTCAGTGGAGGCTCTACAGGATGACACGGGGGCCATGTCCGTGTCTATGTGTACTCGTTAGAACTGAGTTGATTAATTAAGTGGCGTCGAAGGAACACCATTGCACCAATTCCGAGGCAAATGTTTATGAAGTCATCAGATCTTAGTTCACTGTCTGTCTTTTACTCTAAACATTACTCTATCGCTCAACTTATTGTCTTCAAGCAGACACGAGTGCTTTTCGTCGCTCATACTAATGATAAAGTATTTCCAATTTTCCGTAGACTGAATGAGATACGATGCGATCGATGGCTTTTGCCAGTGGAAACCACTTGTTACCGTGGCTGAAGCAAAACGTTTGATATAGGCGCTCGATTTGGTTGTTCTTGTTGCCATTTAAGGCAAATAAATGTGAAGAGTGTTAGGATGCGCTGAATTACGAATAGCTGAATGATGTTATGGACACATTGCTTTAAAGGTTGGGAGCCAGCTCATTGGTGCACTTTGAACAGCACTTTATACGGAATGAACGCAAGCAGTCTAGCAGCAACTGATGATGACAGCGGTCACGTGGAGGGTCGATCAAAGTGCACGATGTATACGAATTCATCGACAGGGCATAACACCAGCGCCTGCACAAATGGCTGGACATACGACAATCAAGGATACTACACAATTGTCGAACAGGTAATCCACAATCCGTGCTTAAAGCTTTATATTTTGTCAGGACGTACATTATGGCGAATTTAGTGCAGTTAATTGAATGAGTGTCTCTTCCAACTGATGACGTGACGCGGTGGTTGAGTTTAAGACATAGCAGTTGGTTTCTCTAGATTCTGTGAATCCATGATGAGATTTTATTAATGGCACACAAATTGGACAGAGCGGTCGGTGTCCTCGGTCAGTGCTTTCAATTCGGCCTCCTCCAGATCCGTTATCAAAATCAGATGTCACCCAAACTCTTATAAGTAGAACCTCAAATGTTTTGCAGTCAAAACGATTCGACACTTTCTCTTTATCCAATGCATTGATTGTAGTTCGCTGATTGGTTTTGAAGGGCGCGCTTTCAGAGACTGCAGTGTCTTTGTTGGGTGTTAGTGGGATCTGGTGTGTCAACGCAACTACCTGTCGGAGGTGTCGCAGACGACCTATCACCTGGGATGTCTCATAGCAGAGGTCGCCTTCTCTTACCTCGTCGATCGATGTGGTCGAAAGCGAGTGCACATCGTTTCTCATCTGCTGATCTGCGCCGTCGGAATAAGCATCGCCTTCTCAAACAGCTACGTCACGTTCGTCATCCTACGAACCATTCTGGGCATGATCACAGTCGTAAGCAAATTCTATCAGATATACACGCCAAATGACAGAAATGCATCGGATTATATTGCAGCCAAATTTTAGCAATGTAAGGAGATTCACTACTAATTGAGCTATAGTGATTTACATTTCGGTATTGTGAATTGCGTAAATTACGGCAAGTCATGGTAAGATGACGTGGTAGATTTGCTTCTGTCTCTGTCTACGTGTTTCACATTTTGCCTGTAACCCAGCGGCTCTTATATCAGATTGCTGGTCTGGTTTCACGCTATGTTCCTTCTCTGTGGCTGATTTTGGTATAGTCTACAACTAGGCCTCCCTGCCGCGACCCTGTTGGGTCAAAAATGGCGCCCCTAAACTTAAAGTTGCTCTCGCTGTTAATGCTCACCTGTCAAATAAACATTTATTCATTGCTTGTAATTATAACATCTTGTTTTGGCGTCTAGGATATCCAGTTATATTCTTATTAGTTGAAAACCAGTTTTCATGATTTTGGCACCCCCGCTGAGCACTAAGGGCGCCATACGCACATTATAAATGACAAGCCCACGATGCAGCACATGTTTCCTCTGTAGGAGTGGCATCAATCCACGCGTGGGTTGTCTGATGGTGTGTGATAAGTTTATTTAACGACGCATCCATTACATGTCTGATGGTTAAGCTATGGTACAATTCATATATACCCTGGCTGCATGATCCCCAACAAGACACTGGAATGATATCATGGACGCATGGTGGGGCTGCTGGTTCCATCTCGGCAACTGGTACCTGATTGCAACGGAGTCCCGGTGATTTGTTTACCTCAATGGGCCTTGAGGTCTTTTTTTACAAGATCACACATGTAGCGTTAAATAAGAGGCACTGTGTCTTCGTCAGTCAGTCAGATCTTGGATTTCAATTCTGAAACATTAATTCTAAGGATCAACAAAACAAATATTTTTCTGCTGTAGGCCTCTAATTTTGTTTGAATGGAAATATTGACCACGTATATAACAGGAAGTGATTAATCTGTTAGTTTTATATACATAACATAACATAACATAGCACAGGTCGACTACGAAATCTTTATATTAATCGACAATAGATTATATGGCTTATGATGTTTTTATGAAAAATAAATTCCAGCTTGTTAGTTTAATCTTATTTCGTTTTGCCGTTTGTTTATTATCATTTGGCATTGTAAGAAATAAGAAGAGCAGTTCTTTACTCCAGCTTGCCCATGGCTGCCTCAGGGCTAGCTAGAGCGGTGCGTGACGGCCGGGTGCGCGTCATCATCTACCAATCATGTAGTGTTCAAGGGTGATGTCATCGTATATTGCAAACGTTACCGTATGTCTTTGCTCCACACTACTGAATCTCAAACTCTTAACATGATGATATTTTCCAACTATGCATCCATATCCGTTCATTTGGCACATCTTCACAGGCGGCACCTGTAAACCCTTTACCTGCTGATGAAATTTCTGTGCTTAATCGCATTTAACGTCATGTCACAGAGTGGCATTTGATTAATTTTTGATATAACAGCCAATTAGAACTACAACGAAGAAACGCTACTCAAAGTCAACCTCTAAAGGTAATCTGTTATCTTTCACCTTTTATCCCGTATGACAAGTCACCGAGTGCTAATAAGCACCTCAGGGGTTGCATGCGTTACATTCCCCTTTGCCCTCACTATAACATACTGTTGCTCTCTTGATATATATATATATATGTAATTGTAGGCATGCGTTAACTCTGGTTTGACTGAACTGATGGAGCTATTCGATTCGAAGAGAAGAGCGTTTGCAGGAATTGGTCTCGAGTTCCAGTGGATATTCTGCTATCTAACGCTTCCAGTTCTCGCCTATTACATCGCTGATTGGCGCACACTGCAGATCATCATGTCCTTGTCATCGGCTGTCTGGATCATTTACTTTTGGTGCGTCTCTGCTAAAGTTCGATCCAAATACTTCAATGATCTTAATTTACTAATAATTATTGTGTGGAATTGAGTTATAAGAAATTTAACAAGACATAACATGTGGATACACATTTATCTGTGGCCTCCTAAACTCATTTCAAAGTCGCTATAGTTGATGTGAATCAACTAGTATTTCCTGCCAACAACGACGATTCCTTCAATCATTATTTGTATCGACGTCGATTAAGTTCTTTATCTTAGGCGAACCGATGCGTTGAACGGTTGAACCTATTATATATATATGTATATATATACATATATATATGTATATATACACATATATATACATATATATGTATATATATACATATATATATGTATATATATACATATGTATATGTATATATATACATATATATTCATATATATGTATATATATATACATATATATATGTATATATATATATATTGCGGCAGATAAACAACAATGAAATATTCTTAGTGTGTGACAAGTATGGACTAGAGGCAACTGCTACATTCAGCTTACTGCTAGTTGCACTTTATGTCAACACGGAAGAGAGCTATGGTGCCTTCATTTCTAAGACCCTTTGCGCATGCCGAATAGCAGCAAAGAAGTAATACTTTGCATCCACAAAGGTACATTTGTCAGTAATACAATGGTGACGATATGGCTCAAATCATTCGACTGCTAAGAATGCTGAGTAGATTGATGTACCAAAATAATACTGCAGATTTGCTTATTTACGATCTTCATAATCTGGATTTCGTGATAATTATTGTTATTAATCGGGGCAGCGTTGAGAGTGATTGCAACGAGATGATTCTCCTCCTTTGTCTTTTGGCCTTTGTTTAGGATTCTGCCTGAATCTCCAATCTGGTTGGTTGCGGCTGGACAATTCGACGAAGCCGAAAGACTTCTACACAAGATCGCCCGATGGAACGGTGTTCCCATCAGCCCCAACACTCAGCTGTTGAACCGACCGGACACATACGATTCCTCGTTTACTCCGGATTCCGAACTGAAATCCTTGAAGATACCGGAGCAGCAGAGAGAGGGAGAGGAGGCGGGAGGAGAAGGCAAACGAGCACCGACTGTCCCTCCAGCCGTTTCCGTTTCCGTCTCGTCTCTGAGTAAAAGAATTGCAGTCGTCAACAGCCGCCAAATGGCAGTTCCGGTGCTTGATCTGCTCAGGGACAAATATCTGCGTCTCTATCTAGTCATCTGTAGTCTGCTGTGGTAAGAAAACCTGACTATGCGATCCTATATGAACTTCTATAGCGCAACAATCATCATCGATTAGTACAGTTTTGGTCGAGTCATGGTTGAGTCACTAATCTGATCTCGCTTCCCACTGAGCGGCTTCTGTTAAGATGCGACGTGTGATCGAGACCAATCGAATGCATTGGGCGGATAAACAGGTTGGAGAACACGATATCTATCTGTCTATCTCAACACAAACAACCACAGAGAATCTGGCTCCTGATCAGCCACAGAGAAAGCAACTTCCTGTTTGTGGGCGAAATTGGGCTGAGTTAAAATGTCAATTGATCGAGTAGAATACTCGCGAGTCTGAGTTAAACAGAAGGCAGTTAAGCTGATGAGAACTCGCATGAAGTAATGCGATTGAATAAGATAGCCCAGTTATAGCTTCTATAGTGGTTCAGAATATATAGTGACCAAAGCTGTGTTGGAACTATAGCAATTAATTAAACGTGAATGTTCAGCTGCAGATAGATTTAAATATTCTGCACATGTCTTGCACTAAAGAATATCTCC
The DNA here is from genome assembly GCA_959347315.1 of Bimastos eiseni. Lineage (NCBI taxonomy): Eukaryota > Metazoa > Annelida > Clitellata > Crassiclitellata > Lumbricidae > Bimastos > Bimastos eiseni. The sequence goes on along the minus strand of OY365809.1, from coordinate 35,312,215 downwards.
ATAATATTCTCCTCGATTTCTAAAATCAAGTATCCTACCCATGTGACACTGAGTTGTCTCTTACTGCACTGCACTGCCTCCTAAATTACTGGCAAACTTTGAATTGGAGTCAAAATTCCTTTATTCATCAGATGTTAATGAAATTCTCAGCAGCAGTAGCCGCTCAAACATTGTTTCTTGTGGCATTTAGCTAGAGACAATTATGCTGCCAAACATTCAATACCATAATCACCTTTTTCTTATACCTGAAGACCAGCTTTGAATCCATCTTAGCACCAACCTCATAATTTCTCGTACATACATCTTTTTAACCAGCCTAACTTGATGAAACCTACTTCTTCAAATGACTTAACCGGGTAAACTACATTGACAATTTCCTTCATCAGCCTTTTAAAAGAATTCAACTGATTTTCGAATGGCTTAAGCTCTTTCATATCCACGCGTGCAGACTGTCCTTTACATTATCACTAGATGAGGTACCCGGCGTTCGCCCGGGTCGAGACAGGGTTTTGGCCATGGAGAGGAGGAAGACGGCGGCCGCGGGTTTCACCAACCCCTCTACTGGGTGTCCGATGTGTTCCCCCAGCGAACGGCGAAGGTTTCTAGTGAATAGCTGTAAAAATGTGCAAATGCATAAACTTACAGAGAATAGACACTGATGCATACAAAGTGTTATCACTAACTTACAACTTCATACAATATTCCCAGCCGAAATATCTTCGCAAACTCTTCACCATCCAGCCAACCCGCTCTACCCGATCGTCCTCTTGCTTCACCCTCACTCAATCCCCGATTACATCTCATTTCAAGTTCTCCAACCGCGCCATATCAAGCACCGGACCTCGTCTCTGGAACAACCTTCCTCCTGAATTTCATGCCTTCTCGGTTCCTCCATCATCACTGTCTGTCAAGCAACATCATCTGTCCCTAGCGCCCTTGTCCATCACACCTCGGGCTTTCCATTCTAAACATAAATACGACCTCTCCAAGAACTCTTACCGAGCGTTTTGTAATGCTGGTTTGTCGAGATGAGCTACCGTTAGATCCAAAACAGGTGTTTCACTGCTACACAGGAACGACGCTGCAATGCTTGTTACATTCAACCAAGCGTGCCTTGATTTGACCGTCTACTGGGTGCCCACGGTGTTCCCCGAGAGAACGGCAAAGGTTTCGAGTGAACAGCTGCAGAGGTGTGGAAATGCATAAACGGAATTGCTTATAGACACTGATGCGCACAAAGTATACTGTGCAAACGATTGCGAACTCTAGACCTGCTACATGAATCTCCCAAACTGTCCATTCGTAAAAGAAGGAAATAGGTGTGGCAGAGACAAATCACGTGCACATGTACAGCATTCGCAGATTGCTGACCAACGTGTGTCGCTCATGGCGATTGAAAAGGAAACTTTCCTTGGGGGTCCTGAAACAGGTTTTTGGCCCTGGAGACTTCAGGAACCCTCTCGACTGCGTGTATCAGGTGTTCCCCTATAGCCAACGATAAAGGTTTGAAGTGAATAGCTCTAAAACTGTGCAAATGCATCGCCAGACAAGGACACACAGATAGACAGACAGACAGAGAATTCTCTCTTTATTTATATAGATATGATCGTTAAACGTTATAGGGCCTATATATATATATATATATATATACATTATATATATATATAACTTTCGTCATGAACGTTATAGGGCCTATATATATATATATATATGTTATATATATACAACTTTCGTTCTAGGTTGTACGGTGCCCTTGTAGTGGTTAGGGCCGCGTTTACGGTGCCATATAAATCGGCGTTGTTGTTATTATTATATTTTTATTAATTATTATTATTATTATTAATATATAGTTTGATAGGTTCGTGAAGTTTTATATCGCCCTTCTTCCAACATCTTTTGCTCAGAAGCGCACACCCCTCGAAGGCGCAATTGCAGTTGTATGCAGAGCAATTGTGCGTGAAGAAGTTGCTCAAGGTCCCAACACAGTGACTGAAGCCTCGGACGAATGTTTCTTACGACATTCCGATTTACTGAACTAGTGAAGCGAATTGTACGAAGCAATAATTACATAACAATCATCGGTTTATGATGACTAAATAATAATTTATGTCCTACTTTATTTGTTTGTGACAGGTTGGCCAATTGTCTCGTTTATTACGGTCTGATTCTAAGTGTTCCATCACTGGGCGGAAACCGTTTTCTCAACTTTCTAATCATGGGATTTGTCGAACTTCCGGCTGTTTTTCTAGCGCTATACACCACAGAAAAGTAAAGAAATAGTGTTTTTATCTACTCTTGTAAATCAAAGGTGCAAATTTTGAAGAAAACAATATTGACAACATTAAATATTAATCAATAACCCGAATAATGTATTTCGCGTTCTTCGTCTGGTTCTCTGCCTCCTTTGCAGCTTCAAATGTCCGATCCCTCTCGCTGTTGAGCCTCTTCTTTTATCTGGTCATATCCGTCTATCATCATCCAATCCGGCATCGTCTGTCTCGTCTTCCTCTTGCCCGCCTCTCTTTTGTCTTTCTTTCGATGACCCTTAATAGCAGCGAGTCTCCTCTGAGCGTCTTTCACATCCATTTAGTTTATCACTTTCTTCTTGTATGTATCAAGACTCTCTCTCTGTCTCTCTCTTTGTCTCTCTCTGTCTCTCTCTCTCTTTCTCTCTCTCTCTCTCTCTCTCTCTCTCTCTCTCTCTCTCCCTCCTTCCTATCTTTCTCCTTGCCTCTTCATAAGTTTTATGCTCTGTCCAACTGATTTTCTCCATTCTTCTCCAATGTCACATTCTGAAGGCCTCCAGTGTTCTCATGTTTGCGTTTCTCACTGTCCATGTCGCTGCTCAGTACAGAAGAATGGTCTTTGGAACCTATTAGGATGGAGATTAAGTCCGCTATAAAATATTCTATAAATGAAACTATAGAAAATGGTCAGGAGTTCTATTAATCATGAAACGCTACAGGAGCAAATGACAGCAGTTGTTGCTTTTGTTGTTGTTGTTGCTTTTGTTGTTGTTGCTTTTGTTGTTGTTGTTGCTGTTGTTGCTGCTGCTGCTGTTGCATGCCAGTTTCTCCAACAGCAATCCGTGGTTGTAGATTGGGAATTCTCTACATATAGTATATAAGTGATTGTTTTCTATCATATTTCAGATTCGGGCGACGTATTCCAACAGCCGTCTATCATGTCGCCGCAGGAATTCCTTTAACCGTTGTCATATTCATTCCGAAGACAACAGGTATAGGCAGAAAACACTCAGCAGCAGCAGCAAATTCACTCATAGAAATGGACATTTGAAACTTTCCAGCAAGAATAAGATTTTGTTAGATGTTTTCCAAGTTCCAACTGTCATCGAAAGCTTACTCTTTTCATAAACTATTTGTAAAGTCCATTAACGATTGCTCTTGCCTCGTTCCAGAAACGTGCTTGACTAAGTGATGCGCTGATTATCAAATTCGTAGTCTGTAAATGACGCCATGGGTTCCAAGACCACGAGTCTGTACGGAGACGAGACATGGAAAATGACTGAGGATTATAATGAACGCCAAAGTTTGTAGGACCTACACAGGCATTTAAGATGGATCTCAACCAGAGACCATGAGGTTTTAAGAATCTCACGATTTATGTATGTATGTATTAGACTATTTATATAGCGCCTTATAAGAACCTCGCGAAGGCGCTAAGTGATGCGCTCATTATCAAATTCAAATTTTTGTGTAAAACACGTATATATATATATATATATATATATATTCTTGGGTTTCTGACCTGGCAATGAATGATTCTCTAACTCGTGTGCTTTGGACATTGCTTCTTATGGCGTGCCATATGCTGCCAAGCTCATACAAATAGACCCATCAATGAAGAGAGTCGGATGCGATCATCATCATCGTCGTCGTCGTCGTCGTTGTTTCATGTTTTAGCCTCTGGAGTCGATCTGTCACCACTCGTCGTTACTCTCGTCATGATCTCTAAGTTCGCCATCTCTGCCTCCTTCTCAGTGGTCATCTTATACTCGAAAGAACTCTTCCCTACAAACCTCAGGTGATCCTTATAATCAAACACCAAGACTTATATCCGAAAGTTAGCACGCCATAAAGTGTTAATGTTAAGTGAATATAAAATAAAGTCATAACCTTAAGTCAGCATACATTTTCTTTTTTCTCTCTCTTATTATAACCATCTCTATAATGAGGAAGGTTTACTCGTAGCTTCGATTCAGACCATGCATACTAACTGAGTGGGGCATGGTGGCCGATTGGTTAGAGTGGTCGGCCCGTAACGCGGAGAAGACTAATTAATTTTTTTATTACAGCTTTTACTAATAGGTCCAATAATTAACGCATCGCGGTGGGAATATTTTTCATTATACTTATTATGTGAACTAATGTAACAATGGTTGACGTACCTTCATCGAATAGATATCTTTGTAATGTAACATTGTAGGATTTCAAGATATAATAATTATAAGGTGACACAAGAGTTTGATCACCGTTTGCAAGCTTGAATATCTCGGTCAAAATGATTGAGTTCTTTAAATTAAAATATTTTGTCAGCTGTATACAGCACTCACATATTATATAACTCTTAGAATTTTAAGTCGAACGTGCGTTAAATGACGTTTCAGTGCACACCGGGGAGTTAATTAATTCCTAGGACAACTGAACCGGGGAGTTAATTAATTCCTAGGACAACTGAACCGGGGAGTTAATTGATTCCTAGGACAACTGAACCGGGGAGTTAATTAATTCCTAGGACAACTGAACCGGGGAGTTAATTAATTCCTAGGACAACTGAACCGGGGAGTTAATTGATTCCTAGGACAACTGAACCGGGGAGTTAATTAATTCCTAGGACAACTGAACCGGGGAGTTAATTAATTCCTAGGACAACTGAACCGGGGAGTTAATTGATTCCTAGGACAACTGAACCGGGGAGTTAATTAATTCCTAGGACAACTGAACCGGGGAGTTAATTAATTCCTAGGACAACTGAACCGGGAGTTAATTAATTCCTTGGACAACTGAACCGGGGAGTTAATTAATTCCTAGGACAACTGAACCGGGGAGTTAATTAATTCCTAGGACAACTGAACCGGGGAGTTAATTAATTCCTAGGACAACTGAACCAGGGAGTTAATTCTTCATTTGACAAATTTACTCAGGGAGTTAATTTTCCTAGGAAGAATTGACTCCTGATTGAAGTTGTCTATATATATATATATATATATATGTATATATATATATATAAGAAGACGAATAATTTACTCTCCGATTCAATTTGTCTTAGAAAGAATTAACGCCACTGGAGTGTTTATTAACCAAAGCGAGTGTTTTTGTCCTAGGAACAATACACTCAACTGCTCAATTGTTCCCCCCACTGATCAGTAGTATATCCTAGGATAAATTGACCAAGGAATATTTAAAGGGGAGTCCATTTAGCCTACTCTACAGTGGCTCTGTTAAACTGGGAGAATGTGCTCTGGAATGCGATATAGCAATGGTTAGGTTCTGACTGTCAAATCGAAAGCTCGTATTTAGAACAGTACCCACTGTGAATGCATTTCTTTTGCTAATTGTGTCTAATGTTTTCAGAGGAACGAGCAGCGGAATTTGTCAGGTCTTAGGTCGCATCGGAAGCATCTTCGCTCCGTTCGCTGCTTATGCGGTATGAATATATATAATGCATCGACGCTCTTATAAATACGTTCGTAATTATATGAAGCCTTTTACATTAATAGAAAACTGAATTACTTAATATATCCATCGATGTTTCGCTTATCGCTTATTCGAAATGTCATATGGTTGGTATTTGCTCAAATTAACATCTGTTTGCACTGCTGTTTAAGTTTTTAGAGGCGAAGAAGACCAGCATTGTTAAGCGTCGCTTATAGAAGATCATCATTGTTATCCATCACTTAAAGGACCATTCTTGTTAAGCGTCGCAAGACCATCATTGTTAAGCGTTCATTTCTTTATGGCATTTTATTAAATAAGTACTGTATTCTGATGAATGAAATTGATTTCGCTCGATCAAGAGAATACGAAGAACAGCCGAAATTCTATTAAGTGCTGGACATATGTAATAATGTGTCCATGTCATATTGATGTGATTAGTATAAAAGCCACGACAGAAGCCAATTCGAAGAATCTGTTTTTAAAGGAAGAAGGCGTTGTCGCCTGTTGCGGAACGTGTGCATCATGTGGACCTTATTATTCTTTAATTCTTAGAAACGTTGCCTTCTTAGCTTATTTTTAGCATCAGTATTAGAGGTGTATACACTGTACATATATTGTAGGCTATACTAGGTCTATTTCTATCTCTGCACAAAAGGTCAGATATTTCTGTTGAAGGTCAGATCAGAAGGTCAGATGACTTGGCGCACAATGAGAGTTTAGTCGGAGGACAGACTGCTACATGTATGCTTTGAGTATCCTAATTAACAGATTTTGATAATGAGTGGTTCATTGATTTGTCTGTTGTCTGTGCAGACGAAGACGTCCTATTATTGGCTTCCAAATGTCGTCTTTGGTATCGTTTCCATCGCGGTCGGTCTCTTGACGCTCTTCCTTCCAGAGACTTCCGGTCATCCCTTGCCACAGAACCTAGACGACGTCCATCGTATCCAGGCCAACCAATCACATGCCTCTTGCTCCTCCTCCCCCGCTGGTCAAGAGAATGGTCGAAAGCAAAGTACGAAAGATACAGAGGCTGAGAAGGAAGAAGATGAACCATCAAAAACGGATGCTCTGATGAACAACAAAGTCCCACAGACAGAAAGACATGACCTCTGACTGCTCTTCGTCAAACACAATAAATCTGGCATAATTTCGTATAAAGGCGCAACATCAACACGATGAGTCAATCGCTCGATCAACGAACGCCATGGCGAGTAGCATGGCTTTGATGGTGCTCCTCAACATTTGTGACATTTATTGATGTTTGTTATTTATCTGACTTCTCTGCATATCCTTGTTTAATGATCGACCATTCGACGTCATGGCAACCACTCTGGCATTATCATCATCATGTCCGTAGCATTTCTGTTTAGATTATCTTGTTTTTATATCGATTGTAATTATTGTAGTCGTCAATTTGTATAGCGCCGCTTCGAGAATGACTCATCAGATGCGCTTCCGACCTGAAATCGCAGAAACAGATTCAGAGAAAGAGAGATTATGTAGACATTGTATTCATAGGTCAGCAGACAATCTATTCCAGACAGATGGACCAATCACAGCATAACGCCCTTGTAGCGGCATGGCTGCCACTGGCTGCGTTACGGCGCTCTATAGAAATCGTCCGTTCAATTACGACGCTTCTCTGCGGGACTGCATTTCATCTTTCAACACACTGCATGATGTCCAAGAACTTTTAAACCGTCAAGTTATTCTTAAATTGTGACATTATTTATGGACACGTTAGAAAATAATTGATAGAATAGTCTAGATATTAGGAAGAGTTCCGAAGAGTAACAATACAGTACTTAGTTACCCGCGTGGTTGGACAGAGCAACCCAGCGCTTTATAATGATTATGGGTTTTGACATGCATAAATAATCTGGTAATCCTGACAGCAGGCTGTATCATACTTTCCCCGTTTCATCATTTTCTGTTGATCATCAACTCTGTGCTGATGAAGAGGACGGAATCTGATCTGGGATGCGACGGTGATTGACGCCGTGGCTTCGTCATATCTCCAAGAGACGTCATCTTCGGCGCTGGTGGCAGAGGAGCTGGCACCCACCAGGAAGAACGCTAAGTACAACGAGCTCACTGCTACCTGTCTCTTAGTTCCATTGGCCTTTGAGACCATGGGCGGGCAACAGTCAACAATGATGGAATGACTTTTGTTAAAGACTTGGGTTGCCTCTTGACACAGGTCACCAGGGACCCTTGAAACACTACTATAGCTACCTTTTCCAACGTCTATCAGTCTCCATCCAAAGATTCAATACCGTTGCCTTCAGAGGTTCTTCCGTGTAGCTATAACAACACTAAATTGCTTGAATATAATAATAATAATAATAATAATAATAATAATAATACTGACAATCTATCTATAATGGAGAATATGGTGGTTAACAGTATCGAAAGCCTTTGCTACGACCGTTTGGCCAGTTGCCGCTGTAGCGCAGTTAGTTAAACGACTGTCTACCACTGTCTTGGCAATCAAACCTGAACTCATTGAGTGGGGCTACAGTCAAGAAGTGCCATATTCAAGTCCACCGCCGGTCAATTCCTTTCAGTTGAAATGCATCCACGCCTTGGAATGGGGCTGGCATTGTCTGTCTGTCTGTCTGTCTGTCTGTCTGTCTGTCTGTCTCTACATATACCTATCCTGTAGGAATAAACACACGCACACAGCGGCAGCACAGGTGTCGTGGAATGAGGCCTATACGTGGGCTTGGTAAGAGGCGAATTGAGGAGGTGCGCTGACCCGCACAGGAAGGACTAAGTATCTAGTAACCTAAATATACCTTAACCTATAGCTGTATGGGAACAACTCAAGAAAAGTCCCCATCCCTCGTTTTACTTCAACCTTGATTCTTCATTCACCGACACCTGCACTGCTAATTCTCATGTCCTCGACCTATACACGACCTTTTATCAAAACCTTGGCTTCTCCGTACGTTTTATATGATTCGTTCAGTGTTCTTTTCATCGGCACATAGGATTCACAAGGGTTTGACTTCAGGCTGATTTAAAAGTTATGTAATAACGACAGATATGCGTGTAAGTCAGAAATAGACTGAAAAGAATACTGGATGAATCCTATCAAACGCCGCATATATATTCATTCATTCATTTCGATAATTTATATAGCACCTCTTCAAGGAAACTACTCAGACGTGATCCCAGCCCAGCCACGGCCAAAAAGAAATGACTAGCAGCTTACAATAGGTATGGTAGATCATTGTAAGGGGAAAGACGGAGGGCAACCGGGAGCCCATTCCAGTTGGACGGACCAACCACTGAGAAAGCTCAACGCAGCATTAGCGAAGAGCGGACCCTGGACACCAGAAGCTCACCTTTAGCAGAAGAGCACAGAGCTCTACGCGAAAGGAGTTCAGACACTGGACGACACAGTTCAGTCAAGTAGCAAGTAGGATGGCGCACAACCAGAGAGCACCGCCAAACTAGTGTCGCAATGCGGAAAGTAATGCGCTGTATATACACATATACATATATAGAATATATGTGTATGTATATATATATATACACAGAATGAGAGAGCGAGAGAGATCGAGATCTGCTTAGTGTAGTCGGCGTAACCCCCAGGTAATAAATGCTCAGGTCCGAGCATATAGGGAGACTCATCTATGCAGCCCTATTCAGAGACCGCGGCTCTGAATAGACACATCAACCGTTTGACCAGTGTATATATATACGTGTGTATATATATGTATATATATATATAAGTATATATATAAAAGCTGTGCTGTGCTGTACATAGGGGATGAAACCATAATAATATTATATATGTTCCGTAATGAACACAAGCACGAATACAGGCACGAAGGCATATGAGCGGCATATCAAGTACAGGTGTGTAGATGCATATAATTATAAGGACTACAATGAAGCACGATCAATTGTTATTTCCAGTGCATTTCCCTCAGCTGTCTACTTGACCCATTTGAGCCTATTCAGATAGACTGATGACCACAGTGGTCCATTTGGTTAAGATTGTACCCCAGGAGGATGAGATGCTTTGGGGAGATCTGATTGGAGCTAGCAGGCGGCAGGTATTCATTAGACCACGCCTCTCAAACCTTGGGCTTTAAAGGAAAAGTTTTTAGGGCGGGCAGTTTTGCGACAAGCTACTCTGTACCCCACCCACCTGCTTGTCAATCAAACCTGAACTCATTGAAATGGGGCTACAGTCAATAAGTGCCATATATGAGTCCACCGCCGGTCAATTCCTTTCAAGACGCATATCATCATCGTTATGGATGCGTCGTTAAATAAACTTATATAAAAAAAAAAAAAAAAAAAATTCCTTTCAATTGAAATGCCTGCATGCCTCTGGGCCGTTCTCTGTCTTGCCTGTGGTCACTGTTGTTTGCGTTTGTTTCTCTGTGAGCTGGTCCGCACACACATACGCACACACACGCACACACACGCTGTTTATATTTATATCTCTGAGCTGAAGGACTACCTGTGAATTTCTATCTCACAGTTTTGTCTTAGCATTCAATCATTATAGTAAGCGCCATTTCACCCTTTGTATTTACTTCATATGGTTTTCAGAGAGCGTTGAGAATAGGGCACACAACCCTGAATTGCAAGACTGAGACATTGTGACATAATGTAAATAGATGACTAATTGTAATGCCATTCAATGCAATGAATCTATGTATATATATATATATATATATATGTGTGTGTGTGTGTGTGTGTATGTATATAATGTTTGTCTCATTGAGTCTGTATGAGAAGAGAGTCACCTTCTTTGAAATAGAATGTTCCCTCTCTCGTACAAGCAATAGGCCTATGTACCTTGTATTGACAGGTGTCAAAGTTGGTCCATCTGTTTATGTTCTTACAGAGTGGCAGTATGTAAACAATAATGGCACCGCTACCCCTCCCCTGCCTCCCCCTCTCAGACTAAACCACTCAGAGTGATCTTGAATGTTCACTCTTTTGATGATCGATATATGCATAAGAGCCTTTTTTGCTCATAACGATATTATAAGGGCATCACTTTGAATACAATATAGGCATTCAGCGTGGTCATGATAAGAAACATATATCTGTATTGAATAAAACAGCTGAAAATTGAGAGCTCTTGAATGATCAGCTTCTGATGCAATAAGAATGAAGACTTGTATGAAACGTATTTCAAGGTACATTGCTTTTGATATCTGATTGGATATAGGTTGTCACGTGTGTATAACAGTTCAGGTTCCCCAGATCAGAGAAACAATATAACAACACTGACCCAGCCCAACGCCATATATATTATGTATGTATATATGTATATATATATATAATGGTCCAGGGGCTGGTGGGCCCGTTGAGAGTCGTGCTGTCTGAATAGCGCTGCATAATTTGGGTCACATGTCAAACCTAGGAAGAATATATCAGTCTATTTCTCAAATACACTCGCATCGGTCATCATCACGTAAAAACAAACGCAAACAACAGTGACCACAGGCAACCGCCAAGATTTGGTTCATGGCTTCATCCCTTGAAGTCGCGATTTACAACACTGCAGCAAACTTCCCGCATGGGTTTGGTTGCACTTTTCACACGTTTGACGGGAGGCTGTCCACGAGCAGCTTGCAAGATGGCCGTACTGGCTAAAGCTGCGCACGCACACACACACGCACACACACGAATGCAGGCACGAAGGCATATGAGTGGCATATCAAGTACAGGTGTGTAAATGCATATAATTATAAGGACTATGAAGCACGATCATTGTTTCAATTGTTATTTCCAGTGCATTTTCCTCAGCTGTCTACTTGGCCCATTTGAGCCTATTCAGATAGACTGATCACAGCGGTTCATTTGATTAAGATTGTACCCCAGGCGGATGAGATGCTTTGGAGAGATCTGATTGGTAGCTAGCAGGCGGCAGGTATTCATTAGACCACGCCCTAAAAACTTGGCCTTTAAGATGGGATACCTGTGCTTTGATTGACTGCATCTGTATTCAAAATCGCAGACGCGGCAACCTTATTACTTTCGGCTTGAATTGTATATAAATGATTTTGTTCGTACTTGCTAAATTTTTATTTACAAGCATGTCATGCGTTCCCATACATCCGATTAAAGAATACACTTATTTACTTACTTACTTTACTTGCTTGTTTGCCTTACATGCTTACTTACTTTGCTTACTGATTAACTTTGCATACTTACATACTTACGTACTTACTTACGTACTTATTTATTTGTTACTTACCTATTTACTTTACATACTTACCTTGACTACTCATGCATCCATCTGCATGAAAACCACATCGGTTGTCAGTTAGAAACAGAGACCATTTCAGTTCTAGACGATCATCATCGATCATATCAGCGCTCACTGATCAGCGATTTGGTCTTAAATTGGCGCAAATCAGAACTATATATAAGTTGCGTAAGCCTATGTAATTAAATACTTTCCGCAAAGCAGCGGCTGAGCTCACTAAGATACATCGCGAAATAAAATTTTGCCAAAACTTCTGAATGTCCTCCCCATAATCTAATTCCATGCATATTCCTCGAAAAGCACATCACACAGTTTGTGAAGAAATTCTTCTGGCTAATGCACATGTCTTTTCTTTGGTTCTCTTTATCAATTCAATCGACATGCTAATAACGGTATTTGAAGTCCTGCACAAGAGCTGGACTTCGTAATTGCATTATTGCAGTGCAGCGTTTAGTGCAGAATGGAGAAGCGCTTTCTCTAATCGAAGACCAAGAAGTGACGTTCGCTTTTAGCCACATGTCATCGCTGAAGGTTGGTCGACATCTTCAGCGATTTGAGTGTTGCCAGTTCCAGTCCATCTTGCATCTGCAGCAGATACTTAGTTGTCAACATCCGTTAGAGTAAAAAAAAGCCTACGTGACCTACGTCCGACAGATCAGCCGCAGGAACTCAGAAAGATAGAACGAACCTGAGCTGCTGCGGTTGGTTAATGCATTCCAGCTTTTAAGATATGATCAGTCAAATAAACTCGATCTGTGACTGGTTGGATGGTCGTTATCGAAAATATGGTTCCAGATTTAGTTAAGATGTCCGCAATTAAGCTTCAGCTGCTTAGAACTGAGCCATCCTTCTCAAGTCGTCCTAACAAAAGTTCCAATTCAAGACACGATCCAACGTTAACATTCGTACGTTACAACACTCACCTTCGTACTCTAAATATCGACACTAGTGGAATATGTATTCTTAATTACGATAAATAATCTTTTAATTTGCTAATCTTCTCAGTATTCTTGGACTCAAGGCCTTAGTTTTGTCGCCACAGAGTTTAAAATTCATTAGTCCAGATTAATATTAGAATGCGAACTCATTATCTGGTTTCGCATCATCTACAGATATCTCCACTACACAAAAAGAGCTGTAGGATCTTCATAGAAATGTATATAAATAAATAAATACATATGTATATACATCGATATGCTCTGTTCCACAGGCTGCCACGTTGTTGGAGCCTGTTTTATCTGATATAATTATGCCTATTTAAGATACATATTTTATGAACAGCAAATACAGTTCCCGAGTCCATCAACCACTTGAATTGAAATTGAAAGTGTACAAATAGCCATAGCCAGGACAACAGACTTTCCATTTCTTTAACCCTCATGCAGACATGTGTTGTCATTTGCAATGCGCCAAAGAATTTATGTAGCACAGAATTTAATCGGATCAGAGGTTTTTGTTCAACGATAGTTTAAAAAATCAGCTTTTGACGATGAAGGCATGTCCATTCCATTAGTACTGGGTTTCACAAGATGGTCGATCAACTGAAGAGACACTTTCGATGTTGACAATGGCCATCTGTGATTGTAATGGATGGGCGATACATCATGATGACGACGACGATGCAGTCGTTGTTCCTCAGTTCCAATGGCCATGACCATCTGTTGTCATCTTTGCTTCACAGGGGGAGCATACGCCGCGCCGACGGATGGAAAGAATAACTTCTTCTTACATCGCATCAATTTGTCTAACTTCGTCGTTCTTCTTCTTACGTTGTACTTCGTCTCAGTTCTTCTTATTTCATCTCACTTCGTCTTACTTCTTCTTGCTTCTTCTTACTTCGTTTCGTCTTAATTTGTCTTACTTCGTAATACTTCGTATTACTTTGTCTCCTACTCTCAGTTGTCTGCCATTTGCATTATGAATGAGATGCAATCCACTGAATGCAAAGACATTACTCGAAGCGACTGTCATTCGCAATGATCCACATGTGTACACCAGGTGATGTATTCCGTCTGAATTAGTAAACGGTGATTGCCAGAGTCCTCATTCAACTCTCTCTCTGTTTCTCTCTGTCTCTCTTTCTCTCTTTCTCTCTCTCTGCCACCTTCTTAGTCTCTCCTATTTATCCTCCCCCGCCTCCTATCTTTCTCTCTATCTCTGCAAAAAGTATACGCATACGTGATGATTCCATTTAAGAGCGACATCTACTTGTATCTCGCTAAAAAAAACTGGGAACCTAAAATTTGATTTTGGTCTAGTAAGACAGAAGCCTCAGAATAAAGCGGAATTAGCTGCGTTAGAAATGGCGAATAGAAGTCGGGCATCAGAGTTAAGAAACGAGAGAAGCAAACTGGATTGAAACTGCAAAAAATACAGCTGAGATAAGTTGCAATGGAAGGAGGAAGAGGTAATGGCGGTAAAATTAGATGGACGTCATAAAATAGAAGTCGGATATTTGCAATCAATTTGCAAAGAAGAAATCATTAAGGAAGACGAATATCCAGATGCGAAGGCTCGTTTATTTCTCCAGATGAATCAGGTGAAGAAGAAGGCCGTACCCACGGTGACCATTCGATGCAATTTATGTAGAGCATGCCGAGGCATAATGAGAACCGGTGAGAAATGATAGATGTAGATTGCCGCCTCTGCAAATGCAATTTGAAGTGATTAATTTTCGCGTAATTAAATGTCTGAATGATAAAGTGTCGCGCGATAACTGCTCTGTGATTAATTGTCGGCACACAACAGAAAAATTGGTCGTAGGTTACGACCTTCTTTTACTTCGATCAGAAGACTGGACTGTCTTGAAAAGCAAGTGAAAACGGAGGAGCTACGAAGGCCAATCAACGATGGCCAATCAACAAAGGCCAATCAACGAAGACCAATCAACGAGGACCAATCAACGAATGCCACTTAACTGACCCGTTGCTGTTCTAGATCTCGATTGAACTGCCCTTGCGAAGCCTGCATAGGCCTACGCTCTCTTCCTCATCATCTGCGTCATTATCATCTCATCATTGCAATCGTCATCAACAGTCCTCTTCTCGCCTTTCTTTCTTTATACTAAAATTGACAAAATAGCATGTTTAACGCACACAGATTATTTTGTTTAAAGATCCAATTTACAAATAGATCCCTTTGAGGATAGATACCTTTGAGCATAGATCCCTTTGAGGATCAATCCTTTTGACGAATGATCCAGTTGAGGATGAATTCTTTTGAGGATTTTTTTTCTTTTATAGGATAGATTCCTTTGAAAGTCCCTCCGGACGACACTCGGCCTCTATGCTTGATCACTTCTTCTGGTAATTTCGCTTCGGTTTAGAGTACTTCAGACCCACGTTGAAGAATATATGACGCTTGGTTGTTTTTCAGTCTAGAAAATATATTAGTTGGATACCAGTAATTAGGAGAGAGTTATATAGTACAGTATATTTCAGAGTAAAGAGACACTAAGGCGCTTTAGAAGTAATTATTCAGGGTTGGACAGGAGAGGAATCGAGAGCCCGAATTTTATCACTTAGGTCTCTGTGGTCTACTTACTTGAATTTAACGACATTGGCAGTCTGTACTCTCCCGTCTGTTTATCCCTCATCCGATACTCATTTAATTACATCAAATAAAAATTAGGCATATATATATCCATCTTTAGGAAGAGGTGGGAGAATCCCTATCCTATGGCATGTATTTCACTTCCAGGTTTGGCGATCTGGAAAAGATTAATTGCCACATTCGGTCACATCACTTGGATGCAAGTCAGCTCACAGATGGAGACGGAAGAAGGATAATCGATAACTGGTGGCGTGATCGATGGCACCAGGTGCGGATATAACAACCGAATTGATAGGTTTCGTACTTCCTCGGTGAACGACGCCTTTCAGGGTCAGAGGTCGTTTGATTGGATCGAGTATAATATGCAGACCTTTATGAGTAAGATACCACCAATCAGCTTTAGGATTATGCGAACCGTACGAGTAAGATATGATAAAAGATACTGTACCATCAGTCTTAATATAATGTGACTGATTATGCCTGCGAACCAAACTATTCCGACCACAAGACCAAAGAAATAATTTCATCAAGAGAATCATCAGACCAAACAGAAACAAATCTGGAACATTTACATAGGTCGTATTTCTAACCATAAACGAAAAACAATGGTTACAATTGCCTTCGTTGATTGGTCATCGTTGTTACGTTACATACATACATACATACATTGACATTGGCAACGTTACTCGTCTAACTGCATACATACATACATGCATACATACATACATACATACATACACACATGCATACATACATGCATACTTACATACTTACATACTTACATACTTACATACCTACATACTTACATACTTAAATACTTGCATGCATGCATACATACGTACGTACATACCTACATGCATACATACATACATACACACATACACACATGCATGCATGCAGCATGCATGAATGCACACATGCATGTAATCTATACGAAATGTAGAGATTGGACTCGGTTTCTATGCAAATAAGAAACTTATTTGCATAGAAACGGAACCTGAATACTATAATGGTAATCCAAAAGTTTTCCAAGCCTATCAATGGCAATGACTAAAACCAATAGACCGATCCAAAGTAACAAACAGTTTGATGAGACCTTAATATAAAATCTGATCAGCAGATATTTACACTCTGTCATAAGTTGTAGTTGACTTACTTGTCCGACAATAGGCCCACTTTTGAAAGTCCAGGTAATTACACAAAAGCTGTGTTATAATATGAAGTTCTAACTTATTGGTAGCAATGAAAGAAGCAGCATTCGGCTGCAACCAATTTATGAATTTGAAACGCGTTAAATATTATTTAGGTAATCGTCTTCGAAATCACTTGTGATAATAACGGAATCTCTACTGACTAACTTCACATCAATGCTTCATTTCTTCTGGAACAGAACCTTGACAATATAATGAGCAAAGTGTAGTCAGCCGATTCACCGACTGCCCTTCTGAATTAGCCGTTCACGTCACTTTTGAACGACGACGCCGCAGAACAACAAGCAACGCTGGAGCATAATGACCGGAATACTGATTGATGATAACACTTGATCAATCCAAGTCAGCAACATTTAACATTGCACGTTAACGGATGTATTTAACCATTGATCAATCGAAACCGTCAAGACTCCTTCCGATTGATATCATTTTAGTCTAATAAGGCACAGCATTTAGTCTGTTATTTCCTTAGCGCCTCTCGTCTTTGTCTGTGAGAATCCATGAGCATCAAGTCACTTCTGGTAATAGCGACAAATAGTAAAGGTTTTTCACAGCTTTTGCTCATAGATTATCAGCACTGATAATCTTGCATCGTCGCGACTTAAATCTGAATGCATTACCAATTGATGCAAACGGACAAAATATTACAACGGCCTCAACCGCCATAATGAGCGCATGAGGAATTATCTGAACGATATGACTTTGTGAATTCGTTAGCTAATAAATCTTAACGGATAAAGATGAACTTGCACAATATAATCTACTTGAGGACTCAAAATACGAGACATACAAGCAAATTGAAATCTTTGAATTATAATTGGACATTTTGGTATCAGATACTCTTACCGTTTATGCTCCCATTGTCACCTTATGGTAAAACTCGGAGGCAGTTGGGATATGTTGTCGACTATCGATTAGTGTTCAGTGTGCTTAATAGACTTCTAGCAAACACAACGTGAAGTTGAATGTGACCATTATATTTCCCGTTTTTCCCCAGTAGGAACAATGTTGATAAATGTTTGTCTTCCCATCAAACCAAAGTTAAACGTTGTCAAAGTCAAACACCGGATGTTGTACATATTCGGCCCTCAGTTCGTCCGTCTGCCTAAGCACCAGCGGCGTTGGCTTAACAGAAGCAGCCTCATGGAGCCAATGCCTCATTGAGATGGAGCCCCAATGGAGCCACTGCCCCATTGAAATGAAGACCCATGGAGCCACTGTCCCATTGAGATGAAGACCCATGGTGCCACTGCTCCATTGAGATGAAGACTCATGGAGCCACTGTCCCATTGAGATGAAGACCCATGGTGCCACTGCTCCATTGAGATGAAGACCCATGGAGCCACTGCCCCATTGAGATGAAGACCCATGGAGCCACTGCCCCGTTGAGACGGAGCTCCATGGAGCCACTGCCCCATTGATATGGGGCCCCATCCAAAGGTATGCATGAAACCCTTGTTACATTTGCAGGCATCGCAATAAAACACATCACAGAGGAGCAAAGAAATCAATAAATTTTACTATCCTTACATACACACACACATAAAAAAGGTGACGTTAAGGGATTAAATAAAATAAAATAAATTAAATTACGAGGATAGCTAATATTTTTTCACTTGTACGACAGGTATCAATGGTTATAACACTATCTTCTGAATCACTTAGAACAATTGTTATGTTATATCAGCAATGTTGAAGACGTCTGCTGTAGTTTAATGGTCCAACCAATATGACTGCAACCTTAAGGTTATCCTTTCTTTCTATGTTCATTTCTCATCCCGTCCCTGTTCCTATTATTTTAATTACATCATTATTGCCCACCTGACTGTAGATTCGATATGAATGGCAGAATATAACACTTTATTTAACAAATTAAATTTTTTTAAACCTCTTAAATCAATCAAATCAAATCGTTTATTTTCTGTAACCAACAGAAATAGAATATACAATCAAATTACAATCACTATGGTTGATAGCGGCCACAAGTAAAGGCCCTGAAGGGATCATAAACGATCCCGATAGTAAGTACACCTACGTACAATTTAAGACAAACACGGCCGGCCGAATGCAATACAGCAATTAAATATACGTTAATATGCACATGAATCATAACTAAAATAAACAAGAGTTATCAAATTACAATATGCAATTCACCATGAGGTTAATTATTTTTCTACCTAGTAGGTGCGTAGCTTATTCTTAAAAGACGGAAGAGAAGACGATTGTCTAATTTCTTTTGGAATTTTATTCCAAATTCCAGCACCACTAGATTTAATTAAGAACAGAAGAGTGTTAGTTCTGGCAAAGCCTTTCTATAGTAGCAAGAATTTCTAGTAGGGTAGGAATGAATTTCTGGGGCAAGAATAAAATAATCTTTATATACATGAGGAAGGAGCCCTTGACTATATCGGTACATAAATACACCAGTTTGAAAAGTCCGGATATGGTCAAGTTGTAGTACTCTGAATTGATAAAATAGCAGCTTACTATGAGATCCAAAAGTAGCACCAGCCACAATACGGATCACTCGTTTTTGTAATGTAAGCAATCTCTGTAATCGGGTGGCATAGGTAGAGGCCCAGACTAGATTGCAGTATGCTAGGTACGGATATACTAGAGAATAATATAATTTCAACCGAATAGATGGAGGTAAAATATGAGCAGTGCGAGCAATAATTCCAGTGTTTTTGGCAATTTTTGAAGCAATATTTTTTGTATGATATTTCCAAGGCAGGTGCTGATCGACATATACTCCCAGGAATTTGGTGGACTCAGCAGGACTGAGGCAAATATCATTAACACTGAGCTTGAGTTGCTGTATAGGACAAAATTTCCTATGAGATTTAAATAGCACATAATTGGTTTTATCCAGGTTAAGTGAGAGTCTGTTAGCACGGAACCAATCAGCAGCTAAGGACAGTTCAGCATTCACAATCTGAAATAACGAGTCAATGGAGCTATGAGAATAGAATACATTAGTGTCGTCAGCAAATAGTATGAAGTACAAGCGTGTTGAAGCATTAGGTAGATCGTTTATATAGATAAGGAAAAGTAAGGGACCCAAGTTGGATCCTTGGGGAACTCCAAATTTGATGGATCTAAGAGTAGAAAAGGAGCCATTACAATAAACACATTGAGTTCGATCTTCTAAATAGCTCTCAAACCATTGCAGTTGAACACCACGAATGCCATACCTCGCTAATTTATGTATTAAGATGTTATGGTCGACCATGTCAAAAGGCTTAGCCAGGTCAAAAAATTCCTAAAGAATATTCATTACGCTCGATTGCAGTAGATATCCTATCCTGCATGCTTTACAGAGCCATGGATAAGGAATGGCCGGCTTGAAAACCATGTTGAGATGGAAAAATAACATTATTTTTAGTCAAAAAACCTTACAAACGCTTATACATAATTTTCTCAAAAATTTAGAAAAATAGGTGAGTACAGAGATAGGCCTGTAGTTAGAGAAGTTATCCCTTTCATCCTGTTTAAAAATTGGCACAATTTTTGCAATTTTCAATGCATGGGGAAAAGTACCACACGAAAATGAACAATTTATGACATCCGCAAGCGGCTGAACCACGCTAGACAGATACCTATTAGCAACGCAGGGGTCAATGTCGTCCACCCCTTTACTATGGGAAGGCTGCATAGTAAGACCCAAAATTTATAATCTCTTCAGAAGTAGTTAAACTAAGCCCAAGGGATTGCAACAAGGGACGATTCAGAAAGGCAGTGAAGGATTTTTGAGATTTTGGAATTTTATCAGCAAGACATTTAGCAATATTTGCAAAGTAATCGTTAAATTTATTAGCCATGGTTTCTGGATCATCAGTTCTGATCCCATCAATCATCAATCCCTCAATGGTGGATCCCTGGGGTTCCATCTTCACTACAGATTTTATAAGCCTCCAAGTTTGCTTTAAATTGTCATTATGTTTACAGAATTCAGCAGCATAATAATTGCGCTCAGCTCTAAGTCTAATATTTTTATATTTGCTCCTGTATGCAGTAAATTTATTATGATTAGTCATAGTTGGGTTCTTAATGTATTTTAAGTAGAGTAATTCCTTTTTTCTGGTAGATTTTAGCAAACCTCTGGTCATCCAGGCTTGTTTAAAGGATGATCTTTTGCTAATTTTCAAGGAGGTGACTGGGAAGGCCTGCTCGTGAGCACTTTTGTATAGGTTTGAAAAATGACCATAGGCCTTATCAACATCACCAATGGAACATGCTTCCCCTACCAAGGACCAATCCAGACATGACAAAGATTCCCCAAAAGATACCATTCTCTCTTCAGTTTTTACTCTGGAGACAGAAGGTATAGCAGATTTGGCAGACAGAGCTTTCGAGAACATAAAATTAAATCTAACTAATATGGGGAGATGATCGGAAATATCAGATGTCAGAATTGTTGAATCAATAATTTTGGACAAAGCATTCGTGAACAGATTATCAATTAATGTAGATGAGTGAGGTGTAATTCGCGTGGGTCTGGTTTTGGCAGGCAAGAAGTGATGAGACATTAAGCAATTGTAGAATGCATATAAATAGTATGATTTTTCTTTTATAATTTTTTTTCACTCATGCAGGCATGTCTGCGTTATTATCATATTGTATTATTTCTAAATAAACGAATAAATCTTCATCATCGCTTCCTTCCTCGAAACACGTGGCTTTGCCTTCATGATAAAATAGAAAGAATTCTAAACACAGGTTTTGTTTCATCGTTTTAACATCGACTGCCTGTAATCATATTACTCTCTATAATTATTATAAGATAATCTGGCACGACTATGTTTGTAGTTCATAATTGTTTATAATTATGTCTAAAATAGTGACTGCATTTTTAATTGTTTGGCCTAACTAGAGGTAATTGAAGCGAATAAATCGTCACTTCTGAGCAAAAAATGTTGGAAAAAGGGCGGTATCAAATTTCGGTAATAAAAAACATTTCGGTATTTAAGACCTCTGGTCGATTTTACGTCAGTGAGAAGATATTTTCATAGCGTTTTCAATGTTTATCAAACCCAGGCAAATGGCCTTTTTCCTCCTTCACCACCTCCTTGTCCTCCCCTCCTCCTCCTCTACCACCTTCTCCACCACCTCCTCCACCACCTCCTCCTCCTCCTTCCCTTTCTCCTGCACCTCCCCTCCTCTTTTTCTACTTCCTCCTCCTTCTCCGCCTCCTCCTTCTCATCCACCTCTTCCGGTCGGTCACTCCGGCTCTCCTTCATGACCTCTGCTGCTGAGAGGGACTAGAGCCGCCGCCGCCACCCACGCTAGGCTTCGCTTTCTTGACTTTATGGTTCTCAGTTAGCATTTAGAGCGTTTTTCTTGGATGTATGAGAACTTAGACATACATTTCTGTCGGCCGTTGGTCTGATCTGACAGGAGAAGAAAACGCAGAGGTTCGTTCTCTCTGTCTAGAGAGTCATAGAAGGTTAAACCACTTACTTGGTCGTTAAACCTACAATGTCTCTATATGCTACAGATACTAGGACATGCACTGACCTATACCAACATTTCTTACATAAATTATCTTCCTATTCCGTAGTATGTGAATGCAGTCGTGCATTTCAAGGGCATGATTTCACCATGTAGTTGCATCGTCTGCGCGTGTGTTTGCTGCCGTTGTCATATCCAAATCATTAGAGCTTCAGTACCGCTGCAAAACTGGACACTTCTTTGATAGAGACGACGTCCTAGATCAGTGCTAACTAAATCAGTGTTTTGTGATGATATAAAAAAGGCCATTTTACTCTATATCGGATTTAAACTAGCGACTTGGGACGTGCTGCGTTTATTTCCGGTTTTTAGAACTGTTGTTGTGAGTCATACAGGAGAAGAAGCAATTCCTACACAAGTATTCTCTGTTAGATCGCTTTGGAAGAACGCGTGACAGGCACCATTTTTCCACTTGTCCTCTTCTCTGTCCACTATACCCAGCGTACTATGTCTTATTTCCACTCCTCTGCCCTTTCCTCCTTCTCCTCCTGCTCCTCGCTTCCTCCTCAATCTCCTCACGAGTCCTAACCTCCAAAAGATCCGCCGCAGTTCCGCTCGAAACATCGCACCAGTCAACAGATAGATGTAAAAGTTTCCGGCGTAGTGCGACATGCACACTTCCTGCACTATGTTTCGCGCCATCCAATAGGTAAAGTGCCTTTGCCACGTGACGTCGTCGGCCACGCCCCCCGTTTTCGCCAGAGCCATGTTTCCGGTGGGGAAGCTGAAGTAGATGGCATAGCAGATGGTTGCTGGTAGAGTGGTTGCAATCAGGTAGAAGGAAACTGCTAGTAGCATGACGGTCGTGGTAGATGGACCAGATGGTGCTCTCTGCGGACTCATCTTCGACTTGACCTGTTGGAAGCGAAGCATTCGAGTCTCATTCGCAGAGAGCTTCTTGGTTTCAGCGATGACAAGTAGGTTGAGAACGAGGATCGTAAGAGGCACGAGACCGAAGACCAACAGCTCCGTCACCCAAGACCAGATCGACCAGACTGACCCAGCGTCGTTGACGGTCACTTCCTGTCGTACGGTGCAGTCGTCCATCTGAGGGTCATAGGTCCAGAAGTAGGCCTGGACGATGTGAAGGGTCAGACAGACGATGACCAGAGAGGCAATGACGGTCAGCGCCCGACGCGTCTTGCAGTAGCGCTCCCGCTGGAACGGATGGCAGACGGAGATATAGCGCTCGATCGTAAATCCAAGGACGAGGAGTGGCCCGATGTACTGCGTCGCCAGGAAGAAGACTGGAAAAACTTCGCACAGCACAGGCACCTTCAGCGTCGTCACGTTCCAGGCCGACTGGAGTTCGAAGCAGAGCTGGAGCAGCAGAAAGAGGAAGTCGGCAGCAGCCAGGGCAGCCAAGTAACAGCCTGACGAATGCCTCATTCCAGGTTGAATCCAGACGACCAGCGCTAACAGATTGCCAGGAAAACCGACTACGTACCAGACGACGGTGACGTAGCGGTCGATGAAAGCAATCGACGGTCGATAGATGGCGTACAGCTCATTCAACGATGCATCCATAACGAGGCTCGAGGAATTGTTCCCGGATGTATCTTCATCATTGGTCAGAGAAAACATTTGACTACCGGATGTGACAGACACTTCCGGTTGGGAGCCATCTAGCTTCCATCTATCGTCCATGTTTTCGCTTCTGAAACAATTGAATCGTTGGCAAAAGTTAAATCGCACTTCAAACGCAGCTTTCGAATGGTTGAAATGGCGGAATAATTGCGACCCATCGAAAATGTCTTTTACGAAAATGCGTGTTACTGAGCTGAATTCGTGACCTTTGTTATGTGGTAGGACTGATTCATTGGAAACTTATAGTAAACCCCTTAAATCTCTTTTACCTCGACATGCAGTCTTCTCGTGTGACTCATGTCAAGCGATGAAAGCCAATAGCGGTAAAACCTCTAAAAGAATTCTCTTTGGTTCATCTTAGACGAGCCACCTTGACGTTCGAAAAACAAAGAAGGTAGAGTTGATGAACCGCTGCACCTTGCCACTCCCTCTGGTGTCATCAGAAACATCACTGAAGCACACACTTCAGACACAACAGCAGCAACAGCATTTCTCTTTTTAAAGATGTCGGAAACGAAAGCCAGACGGCGGCGGAGCTCAATGACTGAGAGAGACAGAGAGACAGAGAGACACAGATAGAGACAATGAGACAGAGAGAGAGACAGATAGAGACAGAGGGAAACAGAGGGAAACAGAGACAGAATGGCGCCCCTCCTCCTGGCTTAGTGCACTTAAACCTCGGTGTCCGTTGCGACGATAATTGTTCTGCTTCAGCGGCTGACCGTGCACAGCATTCATCTATCGTCTGTAACCTCGTCGTTCTATAAGCAGAGGATGTTGGCGTCTGGTGATGGAGGCAGGTGGGTGAGTGGATGGTGGTTGGGTTGGAGGTTGGGTTGGAGGTTGGGTTGGAGGTTGGGTAGGATGGTGGGTAGGAGGGAGAGAGACGGCGGTCATTTGGCGCGCTTTGTATCAATCTGTATGGTCACATCAGAAGCCCTTTGCTCCGATGCAACCAAGAGAACGATCGCCGCATAATACTCCTGCATTGCAGATAATGCAATTGGCCAACCCAGACAGACACTTGCAGGTAGGTAGGATGACGGATAACCAGACTGAAAGACATACTCAAATTGAATCATAGACATTATGATAACGAGACTGACTGATTTGAAAACATAAAGGTCAAATTGTAGGTTGACAAATTTATTAGTAGACAGATTGGCATGCAATCATATTGATAGGTTCATCGATAGACGATCAAACTGACTTAAATACTGTTTGGGACAGACTGACAACTAGACAAACGAGCAATATATGTATGTAGACTAGAAGTTAGGTAGATAACGGTTATGAACGAGAAGAAACTAATACACCGTGTGTTGGCATTCGTGCATGGTTTGCAAAAGATACGACAAAAGAGGATTAGAAGATAAACGGGCAAATGAGGGATTTTGACGTCCATGAAGTGAAGTATAATGGGATCCTTTTGCAGATCTATCACGAAGACAGCTGGCATTCCATACTTAGAAACAATACGACTATTCATTGTGACATTGAATGCTATTATTGATTTGCAGTAGAACGTTGCTTTAATGCTATTAATAATAGCATCCACCCAATTGACGCTTTTATTTATACCTTTTGTAATCTACTGTGCGTTTGCTGGGAGTCTAATAAAGAATATTCTTACTTTCTTTCTTACTTACTTATTACTTTGCTCCTTAAAATTTGTGGACTAGCAAACTTTTAATTGCATGGAATTCCTATTCATTGTGACATTGAATGCTATTATTGATTTGCAGTAGAACGTTGCTTTAATGCTATTAATAATAGCATCCACCCAATTGACGCTTTTATTTATACCTTTTGTAATCTACTGTGCGTTTGCTGGGAGTCTAATAAAGAATATTCTTACTTTCTTTCTTACTTACTTATTACTTTGCTCCTTAAAATTTGTGGACTAGCAAACTTTTAATTGCATGGAATTCCTAAAACAGCATATCTCATTTTCATTCTTTGCTTGAAAAAAATTTGCCTACCGCTTATATCTTACAACAATCGTCTACAGAGAACTGATAGGAGAACTCTCCAATGCGTCGATGCTTTTTATTCACCATCAAAAGACACATTGATTAAAGTGAAAAACAACAGTTTTTCGATTAATACCTAACAAATAGGCATTTCAACATCATTAATATTCAGATTCATCTACAATGGTGACACATCCCATTGTCCTATCGATACGCAATTCTCTTCTGATGTCAACTCATTCCTAGTCTTCTTCTTCTTCTTCTTCTTCTTCTTCTTCTTCTTCTTCTTCTTCTTCTTCTTCTTCTTCTTCTTCTTCTTCTTCTTCTTCTTCTTCTTCTTCTTCTTCTTCTTCTTCTTCTTCTTCTTCTTCTTCTTCTTCTTCTTCTTCTTCTTCTTCTTCTTCTTCTTCTTCTTCTTCTTCTTCTTCTTCTTCTTCTTCTTCTTCTTCTTCTTCTTCTTCTTCTTCTTCTTCTTCTTCTTCTTCTTCTTCTTCTTCTTCTTCTTCTTCTTCTTCTTCTTCTTCTTCTTCTTCTTCTTCTTCTTCTTCTTCTTCTTCTTCTTCTTCTTCTTCTTCTTCTTCTTCTTCTTCTTCTTCTTCTTCTTCTTCTTCTTCTTCTTCTTCTTCTTCTTCTTCTTCTTCTTCTTCTTCTTCTTCTTCTTCTTCTTCTTCTTCTTCTTCTTCTTCTTCTTCTTCTTCTTCTTCTTCTTCTTCTTCTTCTTCTTCTTCTTCTTCTTCTTCTTCTTCTTCTTCTTCTTCTTCTTCTTCTTCTTCTTCTTCTCTTCTTCTTCTTCTTCTTCTTCTTCTTCTTCTTCTTCCTTCTTCTTCTTCTTCTTCTTCTTCTTCTTCTTCTTCTTCTTCTTCTTCTTCTTCTTCTCTTCTTCTTCTTCTTCTTCTTCTTCTTCTTCTTCTTCTTCTTCTTCTTCTTCTTCTTCTTCTTCTTCTTCTTCTTCTTCTTCTTCTTCTTCTTCTTCTTCTTCTTCTTCTTCTTCTTCTTCTTCTTCTTCTTCTTCTTCTTCGAGGACGTATTTTCAACAACGACAATAATAGATCGTCAACACTTTCCTTCTATGACCTCATTTTCATTCCTGATTCATCTCTAATGTAGACACATTTTCTAATTGACATCGTCTTCCTGACAAATTTATCATCTCCAGCGAAGAGATAATTCTAATGTGTCGTCGTCTTCTAATGTGTCGTCGTCATTTTCATTCCGATTCATCTCCAGTAGAGAAACACCTTCACCGATGTATTTTTGTGGCAATTTATCAATCGGAACCTAGAGCAAAGTCCTCTAAAGATGAACTTCAATTTGTTTCTTAGACTTTAGTCATTTTGTTCTAACAAGTTAAACGACACCCATAATATAAGCAACCAGCAACGAAAGCATATCAATGCAACATTATCAGCAGCCGAGAAATATAAATGGCAGGGAAACCCTTAGTGCAGACTTTAGCAAAAGTGGGCTAAACGCAGAGCAGTCTGTGTTGCGCAAGTCACTATCTTGCTAATTAGGATATCATTGCCATGTGGGTGATACTCAAATCTGCATTTTGTTTGACAGATTGTCTTCTGAATCGCTTCTGCAGCTGCAATCTCGAGTTGCGGCAGACAGCATTCTATGCATTTGCAGTTACCGTTCGTTTCGTCGCAGATCATTTCGTCGCAGCTCATTTCGTCGCAGTTCATTTTGTCGCATTTCATTTCGTCGCAATTCATTTCGTCGCAGTTCAATTTATTTGGAACAGAGGCCAGTTAAGTCTGCCCTAAGTTGCAGACTGTGTCTGTCCACAAATATGCTTAAATAACTGTCTACTGGTTCTTCATTTTGATTGTGATGACGCTTGAAACTGGTTGCAGGAGACGACGCACCTCATACATGTACGGAGGAGAAGAAGAAGAACAGCCCTTCCTAGACATCGCTAATCTGTCATGAACTGATCGAACAAAGAACGCGTAAGAGAAATCCATCCAGCACTGACCTCTTTCTCTTCTATCTGGCTGCCTATCCGTCTATCCGTCTATCCGTCTATCCGTCTATCTGTCTATCTGTCTATCTGTCTATCTGTCTATCCGTCTATCTGTCTATCTGTCTATCCGTCTATCTGTCTATCTGTCTATCTGTCTATCTGTCTATCTGTCTATCCGTCTATCTGTCTATCTGTCTATCTGTCTATCTGTCTATCTGTCTATCTGTCTATCTGTCTATCCGTCTATCTGTCTATCTGTCTATCCGTCTATCTGTCTATCTGTCTATCTGTCTATCTGTCTATCTGTCTATCTGTCTATCTGTCTATCTGTCCATCTGCTATTCCGTCTATCTGTCTATCTGTCTATCTGTCTATCTGTCTATCTGTCTATCTGTCTATCTGTCTATCTGTCTATCTGTCTATCTGTCTATCTGTCTATCCGTCTATCCGTCTATCCGTCTATCTGTCTATCTGTCTATCCGTCTATCTGTCTATCTGTCTATCCGTCCTATCTGTCTATCCGTCTATCTGTCTATCTGTCTATCTGTCTATCCGTCTATCTGTCTATCTGTCTATCTGTCTATCTGTCTATCTGTCTATCTGTCTATCTGTCTATCTGTCTATCTGTCTATCCGTCTATCTGTCTATCTGTCTATCTGTCTATCCGTCCTATCCGTCTATCTGTCTATCTGTCTATCTGTCTATCCTCTATCTGTCTATCTGTCTATCCGTCTATCTGTCTATCCGTCTATCTGTCTATCTGTCTATCTGTCTATCTGTCTATCGTCTATCTGTCTATCTGTCTATCTGTCTATCTGTCTATCTGTCTATCTGTCTATCCGTCTATCTGTCTGTCTGCCTCTTTTCTGCAACTCAATCAAGTTCCTTTATGTTCTCAGTCTTTCCAACATGAAATGCGCTTGTTCTGCTTATACAGTCGGAACTCTTGACATAGATGATAGCGATTCTTGGCAAGTGCGTAGGTCTGTGATAAAGTTCAGGTCACTGATTGCAGTCATTCCAATGTCTTCCTACCGACTAAAGAGGCCTTAGACACTTGATAATTTCATAAGGATTCCTAGATTCCTATACAATATTTAGAATGTCAGCGCTTTCCCAAAGAAATATATAGCACTTTTAAAATTTATCCATTAATAACTGTCGTTGCTTATCAATTTAATAATTTGTCCGTAATCTTCTTCTCCTCGATTAGTTATAACTCGTGCAAAAATCAGAGTTTTTTTTACTATTTGTTTATCCTTTCGCTTAAGACACAGGTCGGTTAGAAAATTAAGATTTCGTCACTTTCTTCTTCAGACTTTTAATTGTCTTTATTCGTGTAAGATATAAATTTTAAATCAGATATTTTGCCTAAATTATATCCTCGAACTGTTGGACCTCACGGTGGAGTTGAGACCCTTTATAAGTTACACTTAACCTGTTCGATTCTTTTCAACAGATCCAAATCAGAAGTCATTTAAAATCCTTTTTTTTCATTGGAAATGGTTTGAGGCCATAATTGTCAACATTTACTGTCCTCCGTCTTTCCTTGCAATTTACGACTTATCCACGCAATTCTGTTGGATATGCTGCCTTTGATCTTATGCAGCACATACCTGCTTTCTAAATCTTGATTTGGACACCCACATTTTTATCTCGTTTGTAACCCACTCTAGCGCTTTCTGACGAGCTTTTCCTCCCCACTGTGGTTGTAGCCATAATTATATCGAACTTGTTGTTCGACTAAATTCATGTTAATCTGATATCATGAACATTCGCATGAAGTCTAAGAAAGCCTTTGGCACGCCGTGCCCAGCGCTGCTGCTGTCACGAGGCTGCACATTCAATCTGAAGTGTGTTGTCGACGCCCGGTTAATCTTCTCATTCCATCTTGGGCTTGGGCGCCAATGTCGTAGGCTGCTTGTTTCCTTAGCCAAAACATCCACTCTTCTCGCATTGGTTCTGCAGGGCTCCAATGTGGTCGTAGCGTACAGATGCCATCGGTTCCCTGGCAAGTTATCGAGACATAATTTTAAGTTGCTCCACCCCTTAAAATCGATTCATACACTCGTCCAACAGCCATTGAGAATATGAAGTACGTCAGGAAGCAAAACTATGCACGGATACTAACTAAAAAAGTGTCTGCCTCTGTCTCTCTGCCTCTTTCTGTCATTTCTGTCCCTGTCTCTGTCTCTGGCTCAATCTCTCTGTCTCTATCTTTCTCTCTCTTTTGGTATCATTATGCTCGTGCACATTCGTGGAGCACCGACTAACGAATCCTATTCAAAACGAGAGATAGCGCTGAGTTCAAAGTTTCAAAGTGAACTGAGTCGAATGTATAATAGATCAGAGGAAGTTTCCTTCGTCTTACAATATAGCACAGCTTTAATATATTCCTCAGTTCAGAGTATGTGTAAAAAGCGTCATGATTGTCTGGAAAACTCTTCGAATGTAGGGTCTGCAAAGAGCAGAAGAAGGCGACCCGACCGCCGTCAAATGAGGAGATTCCATTCCTTCCCTGGTTTCCAATAACTGAGACAAAATTATTATAGGGCCAATGCCTGATACTATGTAGGGTTTCCAGTCTGTGTACAAAGACAAAATAAAGCAAACATAAGGATATACGGACAGACACAGACCTGCAGACATAGGGTCATAGAGACAGACTGCAGTGGGTGATCAGACAAATTTTCTTTATATCTCTGGAGAAAAGAAATCAACTCAAAATTTAAATCTTCTCATACTTTCTCTTCTCTAGAGAATACAACGAGGTAGGATGAGCCATTTGTGATCTAATGATTCCGCAAATGGAGCTGTTACCAATGGTAACAGAATGGTCCTGGAATTGTCATCCATCGATACACCGAATCAAACGACAAACCCCCGCACCCACCATTCCACGGTTTCAGTGACCACTTAATTACAAAGCAGCATCTCTCTCAGCAGATGACGTATGTGGGTCACTCGATTCTTACCTTAGAAA
>OY365809.1:35163558-35276304 GCA_959347315.1 Bimastos eiseni | reverse complement strand
AGAGAGAAAGAGAGAGAAAGAGAGAGAGAGAGAGAAAGAGAGAGAGAGAGGAGTGAAGAGAGAGAGAGAGAGAGAGAGAGAAAGAGAGAAAGAGAGAAAGAGAGAAGAGAGAGAAAGAGAGAGAAAGAGAGAGATAGAGAGAGAAAAACAAAGAGAGAGAGAGAGAGAGAGAGATGAGAGAAGAGAGAGAGAGAGAGAGAGAGAAAAAAAGAGAGAAAGAGAGAGAGAAAGAGAGAGAAAGAGAGAGAAGAGAGAGAGTGAGAGAGGGAGAGAGAGATGAAGAGAGTGAGAGGAGAAGAGAGAGAGAGAGAGAGAGGCCCCCCAGAAAAGGAGAGACTGGGAAGCAAAGAGATGGTTGAGTACAAACTGAGGAGAAATAGGTTGTTCCTGCACGTGCTAAGCGAAGACATTCGGATTAGTCGTCCTGATTCGTAGCATTTGAAGAACGGTGGACTGAGGTCGTCTATCGTCACAGAAGGCAGAGGCTCATGTCCATTGCGGAAAGTGGGCAGAGCTGGGTTGAAGTGGGGTGGAAGTGGGTGTGGATGTGGGGTGGAAGTGGGGTGGAAGTGGGGTGGAAGTGGGGTGGAAGTGGGGTGGAAGTGGGGTGGAAGTGGGGTGGATGTGGGTTGGGAATACGACGATTCAGTGCAGACACGTATCAGCTGCCATCATTGACCATCGATGGCCTTCGATGAACTCTTTTGCATTTGACGACAAGCTACTCTTATTAAAATGCGGTATATGAATGCGGTTGTATTGTGCTGAAATAATGAAATTTATGAGAATGCGTTTGTAATTAAATGATGCTATCAAAAGAATGCATGCTATTTAACTATATTGATATTTCTTGCTTTGGTGACTTCCCAAGCTTCAATTTTCTTAAATTACAAATTGAAACGTAAGCTAAGCTGCAGCAAAGGCTCGAGATTAAGATTATCTAGCCAATGCCCTACAAAGTCGATGCTGTCATTAGGCAGAACAGAATAGCCTACGTCAGTAAGACCAAGGTAATAATACTGCGTCGTGCATGGTCTACTAAGCCAATGATATTTTTATATACAGTGATAATATGATGAACACACTGCATCGCATAGGTCCATAGGAGTTATTCCGCGAAACTGGTACTCTTCAATTATATGATGACAATCACTGACCCGGATCCAATCCACATTTGTACCAATAGACTATCTTTCATTTCACTTTTGCATGCACTGACACCAACAATAGTCAGGCCGTTATTGAGAAGGCTCATTTTTAAAACGGTGAACGAACTTTGTGTCACCTATAATATGTAGGCCTAACTATTAATAATTATATAGGAATTAACTGCCACTGTCAGTGAGCAAAGAAATAATGCAATGAATGCAAAGAATGGATGCAAAGAATGAATGCAAGGAATGAATGCAAGGAATGAATGCAAAGAATGAATGCAAGGAATGAATGCAAGGAATGAATGCAAAGAATGAATGCAAGGAATGAATGCAAAGAATGAATGCAAGGAATGAATGCAAGGAATGAATGCAAAGAATGAATGCAAGGAATGAATGCAAGGAATGAATGCAAGGAATCAATGGTTTTGTGACTTGTGTATAAAGTTTTTAGGATTATTAAGAATTAAAGAATAAGCCAACGTTGCTTCATTTATGGATTAGCAAAAAACATTTTTATATATGTCTCGCAAATTTTGCAGCCTTAGTCGGCAATCTAGTTTACCTAACAGGCCCTGCAAAGAAGATAAATATGGAAAATATTAGTCTTCGTTCTGAGTGAAGAACAGCGAAAAGACAAATGAACAGAAAAACCGAGGAAGATGAAGAGACGCAAATGACGTCATTACGCAACCTCTTCCGACTTCTTCACAATCGAACTTCTCATCACGTATTTATTAAGCGCCATTTCTTTGAACGACACTTTATGATGACCAAGCATCAGTCGACGGCGCACAACCAACAGATGGACGAAATAGTGAGAGGTTTATGCGGAATAGTAAGACGAGAAGCACCTCGAAGGAAACACATGTTACTCGGAAGCTGTGATCAGTCGGAAGGGCTTCTGACTAATTGATACTACGGTCAGAATGTCATGCAATATGGGGCAGGCACTCAGATATGCATCGTCGTCCGTCGTCGTCCCTCTCCGATGAGAGGAGCAGTCAAGGTCAGAGAAGTACCCGTTGTGCGTATGTTAACTTAACTATAGTAAATGCTATGCAGGCCAAAGGGCAAACATCCGAGTAGGGCTAATATCGTCCTTCTCTCCGCTGACCCTCAATTTTTTCACCGTCAAACATCAGCATCAAGCGGAGAACAGACAGAAGAAAGATGATTTACATGGATGTGCTATCGTCGTCAGCTGCTGAGACATCGTTTCCGCGTCATTTCCACCAATCACTTGAAAGATGTGACGACAATCGATCGATGTTATGAGCGAATTGCAAACAGCCGCCGCAACTAATTATCACGTGCGTTGCCACAAGGAATGAATGCAAAGAATGAATGCAAGGAATGAATGCAAAGAATGAATGCAAAGAATGAATGCAAAGAATGAATGCAAGGAATGAATGCAAAGAATGAATGCAAAGAATGAATGCAAGGAATGAATGCAAGGAATGAATGCAAAGAATGAATGCAAGGAATGAATGCAAGGAATGAATGCAAGGAATGAATGCAAGGAATGAATGCAAGGAATCAATGCAAAGACTGAATGCAAAGAATGAATGCAAAGAATGAATGCAAGGAATGAATGCAAAGAATGAATGTAAAAAATGAATGCTAGGAATGAATGCAAAGAATGAATGCAAGGAATGAATGCAAGGAATGAATGCAAAGAATGAATGCAAAGAATGAATGCAAAGAATGAATGCAAGGAATGAATGCAAGGAATGAATGCAAGGAATGAATGCAAGGTATGAATGCAAGGAATGAATGCAAAGAATGAATGCATGGAATGAATGCAAGGAATGAATGCAAAGAATGAATGCAAAGAATGAATGCAAAGAATGAATGCAAGGAATGAATGCAAGGAATGAATGCAAGGAATGAATGCAAGGTATGAATGCAAAAAATGAATGCAAAGAATGAATGCAAAGAATGAATGCAAAGAATGAATGCAAAGAATGAATGCAAGGAATGAATGCAAAGAATGAATCCAAAGAATGAATCCAAAGAATGAATGCAAGGAATGAATGCAAAGAATGAATGCAAGGAATGAATGCAAAGAATGAATGCAAAGAATGAATGCAAAGAATGAATGCAAGGAATGAATGCAAAGAATGAATGCAAAGAATGAATGCAAAGAATGAATCCAAAGAATGAATGCAAGGAATAAATGCAAGGAATAAATGCAAGGAATGAATGCAAAGAATGAATGCAAAGAATGAATGCAAAAAATGAATGCAAGGAATGAATGCAAAGAATGAATGCAAAGAATGAATGCAAGAAATGAATGCAAAGAATGAATGCAAAGAATGAATGCAAAGAATGAATGCAAGGAATGAATGCAAGGAATGAATGCAAGGAATGAATGCAAGGTATGAATGCAAAAAATGAATGCAAAGAATGAATGCAAGGAATGAATGCAAGGAATGAATGCAAAGAATGAATGCAAAGAATGAATGCAAAGAATGAATGCAAGGAATGAATGCAAGGAATGAATGCAAGGAATGAATGCAAGGAATGAATGCAAAGAATGAATGCAAAGAATGAATGCAAGGAATGAATGCAAGGAATGAATGCAAGGAATGAATGCAAGGAATGAATGCAAAGACTGAATGCAAAGAATGAATGCAAGGAATGAATGCAAAGAATGAATCCAAAGAATGAATGCAAGGAATGAATGCAAGGAATGAATGCAAAGAATGAATGCAAAGAATGAATGCAAAGAATGAATGCAAGGAATGAATGCAAGGAATGAATGCAAGGAATGAATGCAAGGAATGAATGCAAGGAATGAATGCAAAGAATGAATGCAAGGAATGAATGCAAGGAATGAATGCAAAGAATGAATGCAAAGAATGAATGCAAAGAATGAATGCAAGGAATGAATGCAAGGAATGAATGCAAGGAATGAATGCAAGGTATGAATGCAAAGAATGAATGCAAAGAATGAATGCAAGGAATGAATACAAAGAATGAATCCAAAGAATGAATGCAAAGAATGAATGCAAGGAATGAATGCAAAGAATGAATGCAAAGAATGAATGCAAAGAATGAATGCAAAGAATGAATGCAAGGAATGAATGCAAAGAATGAATGCACGGAATGAATGCAAGTAATAAATGCAGGGAATAAATGCAAGGAATGAATGCAAGGAATGAATGCAAAGAATGAATGCAAAGAATGAATGCAAAGAATGAATGCAAAGAATGAATGCAAAGAATGAATGCAAAGAATGAATGCAAGGAATGAATGCAAAGAATGAATGCAAGGAATAAATGCAAGGAATGAATGCAAAGAATGAATGCAAAGAATGAATGCAAAAAATGAATGCTAGGAATGAATGCAAAGAATGAATGCAAAGAATGAATGCAAGGAATGAATGCAAGGAATGAATGCAAAGAATGAATGCAAAGAATGAATGCAAAGAATGAATGCAAAGAATGAATGCAAAGAATGAATGCAAAGAATGAATCCAAAGAATGAATGCAAGGAATAAATGCAAGGAATAAATGCAAGGAATGAATGCAAAGAATGAATGCAAAGAATGAATGCAAAAAATGAATGCTAGGAATGAATGCAAAGAATGAATGCAAAGAATGAATGCAAGAAATGAATGCAAAGAATGAATGCAAAGAATGAATGCAAAGAATGAATGCAAGGTATGAATGCAAGGAATGAATGCAAGGAATGAATGCAAGGTATGAATGCAAAAAATGAATGCAAAGAATGAATGCAAGGAATGAATGCAAGGAATGAATGCAAAGAATGAATGCAAAGAATGAATGCAAAGAATGAATGCAAGGAATGAATGCAAGGTATGAATGCAAAAAATGAATGCAAAGAATGAATGCAAGGAATGAATGCAAGGAATGAATGCAAAGAATGAATGCAAAGAATGAATGCAAAGAATGAATGCAAGGAATGAATGCAAGGAATGAATGCAAGGAATGAATGCAAGAAATGAATGCAAGAATTGAATGCAAGGAATAAATGCAAAGAATGAATGAATGGAATGTATGCATTGAATGAATGCATTGAATGAATGCATTTAATGTTTACAAAGAATGAATGCAACGAATGAGTACATTGAATGTATACAAAGAATGAATGCAAGAAATGAATGCAAGGAATGAATGCAGGGAATGAATGCACGAAATGAATGCAACGAGTATATATAAGGAATGAATGCAATTAATAAATGCAAGGAATGAATACACTGAATGTATACAAAGAATGAATTCAGTGAATGAATGAATGCATTGAATGAATACATTGAATGTATACAAAGATTTAATGCATGGAATGAATGCATGGAATGAATGCATTGAATGAATGTTGCGTCTCCTTCTGTCGCTAAGATATACATAATCTTTCACTCCTAATCTGACATCAGTTTCTTCTTGTTTTGGCGATCTGTGCGGCGCTCTTACTGTTTGGTGTGTCACGTGATCTTTTTCCGGCTTCGTCTTATGTCTTTCGGATCTTTCTTTCTTCCTTCGATCTCCATTCCACGTCCTCCTCCTCCTCCCTCTGGTCGTATTCCTAGTGCGTCTATATTCCTGCTTCTGCCATTCATCTTCCCTGCTCCTGCTCCTTCTCCTCCTTCTCCTTCTCCTTCTGCTCCTTCTCCTCCTTCTCCTTCTCCTCCTGCTCCTTCTCCTCGTCCTCCTCCCTCTCCTTTTCCTGCTTCCGTGAATCTGAAGACATGAGCAGAGGAAGGTATGGCAGCGCCCAATGACGCCCTAAGAATTGTCTCGGGGTCATCTGATGCATCGTCGTTGACTAGGTCCACGTGATCCACAATCGATCGTTCATTGGTTCGTAACAATTCGCTCATCAAACGCCCTCTACAGGCAGCCGTCATAAATCCTTTCATATAATATTTCAATACAGTTCACCTGCTAAGTAGGCCACTCAGGCGTCATTGCATATTGACCGATCGTTGCATCTACCATCAAATATTATATAGCTGCACATTTATAGATTCTCTTTTTGAATGTCGACTGCGTTTCCTTAATGTACAGGTATAATAAAGACTGGATTTCTTTCTGCATTGAAGAAGGTTCGTCGATTATTCGAGAAGATGCAACAAAGTACATCTGTGCCATTTGCCTTCAGCATAATCGTATGGACTAGCACTGAATGGTTTCTCAAATATTACTAAAGTTAACAGTTAGATAAAATCTGAGGGTAAGATCTAATAGGACAAAGGTCGAATACACTTAAAATCCGCTGCCCTGTCTCTAAATAGAAATTTTGCTACTGGAACATGTTCCTTCTTTACGGTCAAAAATTTCCAATGCTTCGCAATTACGCGACACAGATGCAGCGTGCAAACCCTTAGACAAGCAGGCAGCGTACATCGAGCAAACCAACGTGGACATGGCTTCGGACCTCTTTCATTTCGGTCTAACCTGGCATAGACAAGACAGGAAGCATTTTGCAACACCTGCCACATGTATCTCAGTCCCACGAATTAGAGGTTTTTCTTGACTTTTCCAACTGAGACAAATTTATGCCTTTATACCTCATTCACCTCGGTTACCTGCTATAATACCGGGATGTGGGTTAAACTATATTTCAAGTTACCCCTGGGATAGATTGAAGGGGTTTTCATCCTACTCTCTACGATTTCAGATCACCACCTCAAAACATTAATTAAATTGTTTTTTTTATTTATGAAAATAGCCAAATACCGTTGGACAAAATTGATTCTTAATAGGTCTAAACTTAAATAAAGAGACGCGACAGAAAAAAGAGAAACCTAGCAGATGTTGAAGAGCACTAAAGTTAATGTTTGTGCATTGAGGGCATCTTCTTTATTTGCTTTCGTTTGCACCGAAAATTCCAAAAGATTTTACGACTGGAGCGGACCTCCTCCCTGCCCACTCATACTTCCATATGCACAAAGATCGTTTGAATGTCGGGAGTCAACTGAGAATCTCTCTGTCTTACATTGGAACTTGTATTGATTTGCTTGTGAAGAATAATATAAGCGCATATCACCCACGTTTTAAACATGTAGGTCATGTCATTTTTTATCATACTATTAAGCTTATCTAACTGTATATTGTCATTCTTGTAAAAGCAGAGAGAGGTGTAATGTGAACAGGGAAGAGGTAATATGAAATCAGGTTCAGGCTACGCTACCTCGAGGGTAGTACGATAGTGATTTCTGATTACCGAGGGGTAACTTGGATGGAAGTTAGCTTGAAGTCTTAACATCGGGATAACGGTTTTCGTGACAGGTCGCCCAACAACTTTTACCCACGCTGTTTGGGTGATTTATTAGATTTAGCAGATGCACAGATAAGCCTATAGCATAGGTTAAAGGTGTTAACTGCTTTGCATTATATATATATATATATATATATATATATATATGCCTACTCGGGAAAAGCTGTTTTCTATTTTGTCGTAAATAGATGAACAGATTATCGTTTGGACTTTGTTTGAATATTACGTTGGCTATGGACTCTGAAATTAATTAAATGTATTTAATTCACGAAACTTAAACTTAACCTATTGCTGACCATTATTAATTCCGGATAAAACATTGAAACAAAGAATCGTCCAGCATGAATTTAAT
This sequence comes from Bimastos eiseni, assembly GCA_959347315.1. Classification (NCBI taxonomy): domain Eukaryota; kingdom Metazoa; phylum Annelida; class Clitellata; order Crassiclitellata; family Lumbricidae; genus Bimastos; species Bimastos eiseni. The sequence continues at coordinate 35,268,555 of OY365809.1, read as the reverse complement.
TCACTCAATCGAAGGGTAAACGTCTACTCTTTTCCCTCCGTCTGCGACACTCGTCCTATGACTTAGGACGTCCATCCAATATGGCCTTCGAGGGACCATCTGTTCCGGTCATTGTCCTCCAGCAGCTTTATGCAACCATTCCATTGAGTCGTAAGACTCTTGGTTCCACGTTGCCTCTGGGTCATTATCACCACTGCCCCATTGTCTATATATTTATAGCCTAAGTCAAAATATCTCTTCGACACACAAAGATACCGACAGACAAGTGGACACAGGCAAAGACACAGACAAGTGGACACAGGCAAAGACACAGAGAGGCCGACAGACAAGTGGACACAGGCAAAGACACATACAAGTGGACACAGGCAAAGACACATACAAGTGGACACAGGCAAAGACACATACAAGTGGACACAGGCAAAGACACAGACAAGTGGACACAGGCAAAGACACAGACAAGTGGACACAGGCAAAGACCACTGCCCCATTGTCTATATATTTATAGCCTAAGTCAAAATATCTCTTCGACACACAAAGATACCGACAGACAAGTGGACACAGGCAAAGACACAGACAAGTGGACACAGGCAAAGACACAGACAAGTGGACACATACCGATCGTTTCACAATAAAATGCTGCGATGGTCAGTATTAAAAGACAGATTGTCGAAACAGGCAAACGCATTTCTCATGTAAAAAGACGTTGACAAATCCACCCTTACGATGAAAGATGGCCGCAGAGGTATGCACAGAATATATTTATAACACACGCAGACAGACGTTCACTGAAACATACACGGAATTACCTATAGCGACATGCGAAGATAATTCAATGGCACCTAAGAGTTAGTCTTAGACGGAAACATCGAGGAATTAGTCTTAAACGGAAACATCTAGGAGTTAGTCTTAGACGGAAACATCAAGGAGTTAGTCTTAGTCGGAAACACCTAAATGGGAACACCTAAGAGTAGGCTAAAACGGAAGCACCTGTAATGCAACGTTCGAGTTCCATCTCAATAATTCTAGCGATTGGTTTGTTTAGGAGTCAGTATGCCGAATGTTTCCATAATTCGCCGATGGATACAAGTAAAATGGCTTCAGTGGTAATGACTTTGACTTGAGGAAATGACAAATTCAGAGGAGTCTACAATGAATACTATATTGAACGATCAATGCGACCCGAGACAACTGAATCAGCTAATTGTAAAGTAACCAGAAATTTAATATAGCGCCAAATGAAGAGAATCTGATCAGAAGTCAATCAGCGCTTAGCTAAATGACGTGAAATATAATTTCGAGGTTGGACTAAAAGTTAGTGAATACTGAATAGGCATCATACAATCAATTGTAAGATGACTAGATTAGTAGAAACACTGAGAGGCTGATGTGCGCTCGAAGAGGCGAACCAACTTAGCAGAGTTGACATAACTAAATACAACGTGTTCAGAGTTCCTTTCATCGGGTCTTGGAACGACAATGAGCGATGTGGTCCGCTGCCGATTGGCCGGATGGGTCAGATGGATCGGAATGATAGGATGGGTCAGATGGAGTTAGTCTTAAACGGAAACATCAGAGAGATCGGAATGATCGGATGGGTCAGATGGATCGGAACGATAGCATGGGTCAGATGGAGTTAGTCTTAAACGGAAACATCAGTGAGATCGGAATGATCGGATGGGTCAGACAGGTGGACCAAAGGGGTCGGATGGGTCAGATGGGTCGGATGAGTCTTATGAGGCGGATGAGTCAGATGGGTCAGATGGATCTGACACATCTGACCCATCATTCCGATCGGATGGGTCAGATGTGTCAGAATAGTAGGATGTGTCGGATGGATTGGATGGGTCAGATGGGTCAAGTGAATGGGATTGGTCAGATGGAACAGATGGCTCAGATGAGTCGAAAGTGTAGGACGGATCGGATGGGTAGGATTGATCAGATAGGTGGGATGGATTATATGGATTAAATGGGTCAGTTGTGTCTGATGAGTCAGATGGGTCAGATAGATTCGATTGGTCTGATGAATCAGAAGGGTCGGATGGGCAGAATGGGTCGGATGGATCAGATGAATCGGATAGGCCAGGGAGGTCGGATAGATGAGATAGCTTGAGATTAATCGGATGGGTCAGATGGGTCAGTCGGGTGAGATGGGGGTCGGAAGGGTCGGATAGATCGGATGGATCGGATGAATCAGATGGGTCGGATGGGTCAGATAAATTAGATGGGTTGGATGAGTGAGATGTGTAGGATTTGTCAGCAGAGACAGATGGATCAAACGGTTCAGATGGGTCGAATTGGTTGGATGTCTCAGATAGGTCAGATGGATCGAACGGTTCAGATGGGTCGGATTGGTTGGATGTATCAGATAGGTCAGATGGCTCGAATAGATCAGACGAGTCGGACGTTTCGGATGGGTCAGATTGGTCAGATGGGTCGGATGGATCAGATGGGTCAGTTGTGTCAGATAGATCTGATGAGTCGGATGAGTTGGTTGGGTCGGATGGATCAGACGGATCAAATGGATTGGATGTATCTGATGAGTCATATGGATTGGATGGGTTGGATGCATCAGATTGGTCAGGTGGATCAGATTGGTCCGTTTGACCAGATGGATCAGATGGAAAAATAAATTAATTGCCCCATTGGTGGAATGAACAAAGAGGATGTTCAAATGATGGAAAGGACAAAGCAAATGTCCATCTGATGGAAAAAACAAAGCAGATGTTCAGGTGGTGGAAAGAACAAAGGAAGTGTCCAACATGATAGGAAGAACAATGAAAATGTCGGAAATGATGAAAATAACAAAGGAAATGTCCAAATGGTGGAAAGCACTAGAGATGCAGTATAGACAGAGTCTTACAAGCTGTTCAGGTGCCAATCCGAATGTTTGCCAATATCGTGGGAATTTATACCAAACATTTTCGAATCCAAGAAGAGTGAGAAAGACAAAGATTGCCGCAGTCTGTGTAGACTGTAAACGCGATATTCCAATAGTCATGCATGTACGGAGGTTTATCGGAATGCTGTGTAAACAAAACGAGTGTATCAGCCGAGGACCAACGCAGCAGCACTCATGCATCCAGAAGATGAGGATGAGCTGTTAGAGGCAGAGCAAAAACTGTCGGATCTTCCTCCAGCTGAAGCTCTTGATAAGGATGATGGATGGCATAAGACAGATAGAAAAAGCTCTGGCAGAATAACATGGCATGGATAGGATGATATGTAAAATAATTCTCATGGATGATCAACAAATACAGATCTGTCTGTGCAGTGTGCACACCGTCAGAACTTTGTCTTTCGTAGAAATGTGAAGTTTAAACGGAAAATGACTGATGCTTGAATGCAGACAATGCCAAGCAATGCAAACGAAAAGAAGATGAGGCCACTGACAAACAATCCTCGTTGGAAGAACAAGTAAACAATGAATCGGTTGACACACAACAATGGTCGAATCTAGGAAAGACCGTGTAGGCCTACATGTGAGGAGGATGAGAGAGGAGGATGAGAGAGGAGGATGGGGAGGAGGATGTATGACGAGGAGGATGTACAAGAAAATTTGTGATAAGAATGTGTGAGGAGGTTGTGTTAGGATGATCTTTGAAGAGGATGTGTGACTAGGATGGATGATGAGGATGTATGATGAGGATGTGGGATGAGGATGTGTGATGTAGATGTGTGAGGATGATGTAGGATGAGGATGTGTGATGAGGATGTGTGATGTGGATGTGTGAGGATGATGTATGATAAAGATGTGTGATGTGGATGTGTGATGTGGATGATGTATGATGAGGATGTGTGATGTGGATGTGTGAGGATGATGTAGGATGAGGATGTGTGATGAGGATGTGTGATGTGGATGTGTGAGGATGATGTATGATAAGGATGTGTGATGTGGATGTGTGATGTGGATGATGTATGATGAGGATGTGTGATGAGGATGTGTGATGTGGATGTGTGATGTGGATGATGTATGATGAGGATGTGTGATAGGATGTGTGATGTGGATGAGTGTGGATGATGTGTGGTGAACGACGCGCACAATATGTTACAACATATTCATCACTATATAATGTACATGTATTCAATGAGATGGACTTCTCGCAGAGAACATAGATAACAACATACTCCATTAATTCATCAGCGCCGTCACTCAACGGTTCATTCCATGATAACTGACTGCTTCCAAGCGACATCGCTTCAATACAACAGCAGTTCACATCCTTTCACAGTAGAATTGAGTAACACTATGCTATTGAAGACAAGTATATAACTCAGTCATTCAGAGCATTGGCACATACATGTACCAATATATATATATATATATAATATTTATCAATATATATATAAATATACATATATAGAGAGAGACAGAGACAGACAGACAGAGACAGAGAGAGTGAGACAGAGACAGACAGAGAGAAGAGAGAGTGTGTAAATAGCTTTCAGTCCATCAACTCTGAGTAATAGAACTTTGTTGAAGCGTTGATTCTTGTCACACGTTGTGATCATGACCGAGGGAAGACTCGCGCGTCGTCCATTTCAAGTAGATGGCACAAAGGAAAGCGTTGCGTTGTATACGTGAAGAGGATTGAATTGAATTGAATCGAATTAACCCAAAGTCTAATAATAGGCACTGTTTCATCAGCCATCCATGACAGACCTCCTTCATTTTCTTCAAGTGTTGAACAGACACCGAACGACGTCATCTCCTGAATTTGATGCGCAGTCAAATGTGTAGCCAAATAAAGAGCATTGTGTAAAGAGCTTCCATCAGTAGACTACAAGCCAGAGTTAATTTCGTTTGAAAACTGAAGCTAGAACTAAATTGTTCAGGCGACCGCTCGCGAAAACGGAAATCATAAAAATTCTGAACTAAAACTGACCAAAAACGATAAGAGTCGCCCCGGAACGAAATAAAAACGGAAACGATATTGATATCTTGAAATAAAACTATAGAAAATACAAGTGTCAATGTTTTCCTTCCGCACTAATTTAGGTCAAAATTCAAAGTTATACGTCAGGATTTGGCGCTATGAAAAGGTTCAAATGTCTGGCAGCAAGCTCAAACGAACGAGATATAACTAACTAAACAGGATGTTGAAGTCACCAATGAAAAAAATATCCAGGAAGAAATGGACATAGGTGTCAAAGTATAACAGAGACAATGCCTCCAGATTCTGGTCCAAACAAAGTATGATTTATCCAACGTTATTGTTTCCTGTAGCTCGGAAAATCTTCTCGTAGCTCCTGCTTCCCAGGATTATGTGGAAAGAATCTTTTTCTTTGTGTGGACTTTTAACAGCAGACGCGACAAAATGTCTACATATTTGGAAATGCAAACTTTTCTTATATTAAATATGAACGTTTTATAAGAAAATGTCCGACTCGATAAGCAACATTGCTATTACTTATGTACAATAAATGGTGATGGTCTGATTCTCCATTGTAGTTTATTGAACCAAACTCAAACGAAAATTAGAGAGATGAGTCAATCGTTGACTAAAACATAACTAAAACGATCCGCTGAATAAATTTAAACTAAAAATAAAATGATCTGATGAATAAAAAGTTCCAAACTAAACTAAAACTAAAACAATTTTATAAATAAAACTAAAATTAAACTAAGATGCTTATCAGAAGGAAGGCTCAAACTAAAGCTGAGAAGAAATGATTTACGCTGAACGAAAAAAAACTACAATAGAAATGATTTTATGAACCAAAATAACACTGCCATAGGCAGCACGCAGTTTAATCTGTTGGCTGGTGCTGTGCTAAATGCAGCCAAATGGAAACTCATTCGCAGCGAATATATAAACAAAATTGACATAATGAGCTTATTGTGCTCAGTCAAATGTCTGAACGGCTCAACTTCGAGCAAGCGCTCACCGCCAAACAATAAATTCACGGTCGACAACAGTTGACGTCCATTTCTTATGCTCCTTAATCTGGATTGGGAAACAAAATGACGTTGATTGATCGCGTGTTTCTGGATCTTTGATATCAGACTAATAAGAACCTCTCCGAAACAGAAAATTGATGACGACTCGATGCGAATCTCGTCCTGAGACAATCGGATACAGATCTGAGATACTGTTTATCCGCAAAGATTGGACTAACAGTAGGCCTATGATCCTATCACAGAAGACCAATGTGAAGATTTCCAGGTGAGTACTTAATCATGAACTTAGACTTTTAGTTTATACACAGCAACCAAATCTAGAAAAGGAAGCAACAAAATAGCAAAACGTCCTCACTGGTTCTAATCCGTATCGCCGTCGAGCGTCTCGTCCTTCAACCAGCAGGGTTCAACTCCATCCTCTCCCTCTTCGATGGGAGTTTCGTTCCAAGTAGCTAGACTACTTCCGGTTGCTTCACTACTGAGAACTTCTTCCATCTTCGAAGGAAACGCAATTGACTTCCGTCCACGATCCACGTCCGTACACCTACCTAGATTCCTGCTCTACTAACTCCTTACAATCCTTCTCGTTGCTTACGATCATCAAGTACAGGTCTTTTAGTTGAACCACGATGCAGAACAGTTATGGGCTCTCATGCGTTTCATGTCTCTGCTCCTAGGGAATGGAATCGACTGTCACACTTTCTTCATAGCTCAAATTCACTTCATTCCTTCAAAAACGACTCAAAACTCGTTATTTCTCTTTGGCTTTCAAGGATTTGGAAATCTAATTGCATCTTCTCCTGGCGACTGACTATCCGCGCGTCAGATTCACATTTAGGTGTGACCTTGTGCGCGTTACAAACTGAATAATAATAATAATAATAATAATAATAATAATATCTGTTGAGACCAGATCTCTAACGTGCAGGTCGTGAGGTCAAAGCTAACTGACCCCTTCCTAAGTCCAGCGATGACAATCAGTCACCCTACATCGTACAATGCGCTATTGTACCCTGAGCATGCACGGCTACAGCCACAGGGCTCATGACACACGTCGACCAAAAGAGACAACAATCTGACAAAATACCTTGAGAAGAAGACGTCTTGAAACGAACAAAACGAAATTGCCAATTAAGCTTAGCAAAGACAGTTAATTGTCAGCCAAGACATCAGATGCGAGTTGAAATGTTATTGGCAGCAAAACAAACGAATTCAGAATATAAGGAGATTGAGAATGGCTATTATCACTATTATCCCTACTTACTCTACTACTGCTACTAGGCTACTACTACTTCCACTACTATCAGGTCTACTTCCACTACTACTGCTATCGTATATGTACCTCGGGAATTAAGACTATGTATGCATGTGACCGCTTATTATAAAACTTCGGAACAATGAAATTTTCAAAGAAGTTACATTTGAGAAATCGCGAGTTAAAGTTAGCTAAGATACGTCCTAAGTTATTGTATATCCGAGTCAAAGAATCAACATCTCTGATCAGTTGTCCATTCGTGACATTTTATTAAAACTGATCAAGACCAATTATTTATGATTTGGTTGTTTGCTATTGATCTATTTATTATCGATTCATAAGACACCAAATAAATTTACTCTTAGACAAAGAAACCATCCATAAGGTCTTTAAGTTGACAGCTAACAAAATGTAGTATGAATAAACATAACTACTTTAAGTTGATCGATGTAACACAGCGTTGTATGAATAAACGCGCAGAGAACTCAATGTTGTCTGTTATAAGCCTGCAAGTCTTCTTAACATCTCTCAAATTAATTTTCCAACTTCGTTAGTGTCTTTTTCTCGTGCACGATCAGGAATATTCTCGAGAAATAAGCAGCAATTAGGAACTTCCATAGATCCGCTTAAACTTATATTGTGGCCACAGCATAAATCTAGCAGTTTGTTGTCTCTTTCAATTCATGAATTATTTCTTGGATCGGTGCTTTTGAAGTGTTCGCTGACTACAGATAATGATAGCGATTGCTTGATGATTGACTTCGAGAATGCGTGCATGAACTTCTGCACGTAGATGAGCAGCGTAATAGTCACTTTCGACTTCTGTAATAACTTGCCATCATTCGTTCATACTATACATGTAAGCATACTGGAGGTTGTCAGTTTGAAATTAAATGAAAATTATTATGAATAACGATTATTAAGGAATATTGAGAGTTTAGTAAAGAGGAAAGCTTAAATAATAATAGGGTCGTTAATAGACTGAAGTGTGGTTGCACTTACTGTAGCTAATCAGTCGTCTTGAGTCTGTCGCCTAAGCAGACGAATTGCTTAGTCTGAGTTCCCTGCTCCACGTAAGCCATCGCCGACAGGAAGGAAGTAGAGCGGATTAATCAATATCGTGGGGGGGGGGGCGATGACTCGTCATGCGTTGAATTCCGTTGACTTGTATAGTGCGATCGCTATCTGTCATCAGGTCTGTCGTTGAACCTCGCAATAAGAAGAGCTTCTTCTCATAGTCGCTTGACTCCTATTATAGGAAGATTCGTTCTATCATTATCATCGATCAGCTAAGTTCTTTGGATTTACAATTCTAGATCATCATCCATCAGTCTCTTCGGTCGTTCATCTGTAAGAATTAATTCGTTCAGTTAAACCGTCTAATTCAATGTACACGTTTTCTACGTATCTGTAAGTATCTCTACGTGTCCGTGAGTATGTCTTCTGGTATGTCTGCGTTTATGCATAACACGCATGGCAGGCCACGTGAGGCAATTTAGTCCCCATCCGCTGTTCTGCATCCGCTGACCACTTGACGTCAATGCACTACCTGCGTCTGTCTCTTCGTTGCTTCGACGGACTCTTCCAGCACTGCGTGCATCACACAGAGAAATCGCGCTCACTCAGAATCTCATAGTCACGGATTGAGCGTTGAATTGTTAGAGGCATCGCATGGGCAATGGACATCACAGCAACGACGAATGAAATCGAATGCGCACGGGGCATGATGCTGATACGAGTGGGACGAAACAAAGGCCGTAAAGAAAGCGCCGCAAGATTTGGTCAATGGCAAGCTCGATGCTTGCTCATCAGTGAGACCAGAGGAGGAGGAGGAAGAGGACGAGGAGGAGGAGGACGAGGAGGAGGAGGGCGAGGAGGAGGAGGAGGAGGAGAACAGCAGCTGATGTCCGTTTATTTTGAGATACGTCGTTGTTCCAATGATGATGCGATTCCTATCCGTCGATCAGAAAGAGCGCAAAGAGAGAGAAACCGACAGACATGAGGGGAGGGAGGGAGGGAGGGAGGGAGGGAGGGAGGGAGGGAGGGAGGGAAAAAGAGAGAAAGATATATTATATATATATGAATGGTTGTCCGTTCTGCCTTGTTCTAACCTGCTGCTGCTTTTGTGTTCTGTTCTCGTGTGGTACCTACCCATCCGTGCCGCGGTACCAGTGGCGGCAGCAGCGACTTGTGAGGCACATCAATCGACCAATATATCGGTCTCGGATGAAGAATTCTTCACGCATCAGCAAACAGAGTTCACATTAAATCTCAAACCAAATCCTTGATTATAAACCCGCGCCGTATCGTCGTCGGAAGTATATACGTGTCTGTATATCATAGGTTGATAAAATTGTGTATTTGTGGGCATGTGTGTTTGTGCAAAAATGGTTTCCATTCGATACCACCAGTATCGACTAAAGAGATCTTTATTCTATAGATACGTGTAGCTAATCAGAAAGGAAATATAAATAGCTCCAGAGTAACTGTGATGACCATAGAAGCTAAATAACGATGTCTGCGTGGACAGAGTGCATTGTAACTGTCAGAATCAATTTCCTGCAGGTCACGCAAGACTATACCAGCAGTTCATACCGACGCTAAGCACAAAACTGCTATATAAAAATATATTATATATATATATATTGTTAGAGTCAACATAATATTGAAATACACGCTAGGTTAATGTGCAAAAGAAGTATATTTTTCAATATAGGAAACAACATAGGCGCTCAGCAATTTGAACTTGGAGTAAATGTTTTACATTACCATCGTCAACAAGACGGCAAGAGAAGTTGAGACAACTTAGAAGTCTCAAGAACATCAGAAACATCTTCGAAAAGCAACAACCGAAGACCCCCCCCCCCAGAACGTCGTCCTAAGTATATTAACTATACAAGAGAAATGTTTGGCTTTTAAATACGCAAAATAGACACCTGTTTCGGAACACCGTTAGAAGTGGTGATAGTACAGGAACTGACGCCGGGGGAGGTCGTTCCTTCTGCTGGACGGACAAGAGACATACGCGCAGGCACAAGAGGCATACGCACACGGACAAACACATGGACACGCATACGCACACAGACAAGCACAAAACGACATACGCACGCGTACAAAGACAAATACGCACACAAACAAAGACAAATACGCACGCATACATACATACAAAGACACTCGCACATACACGCCCGCATACTCACACATACAAGCACACGGACACGCACACACACACACGCACATATACATACGCACACATACATACGATGACACGCACACATACGCACACATACGCACACATACGCACACATACGCACACATACGCACACATACACGCACACATACGCGCATACGCACGAAGAGAAACGCCCATTTTTGGCTTACGGCTCAGTCATTGGCGGAACGGCGGCGGCGGCTGGCTCTTCCCTCCCATAGGGCGGCGCGCTCATCAAAGAACGGCCGTAGGTCGTAAAATTGACGAAATGTATACGATAAAGTCATTTGTCAGACTTTGCGCGTTAAGGCATGCGATTAGAGGAGGGATGTTTATGACGACTTCTAAAGGAACCCATACAAAAACATCGTTTAAATACGCGCGAAATCAACCAACGGTGACTTAGGCGCCAAATAAATGCAACGATTAATACTCCAGCAATTCTGACAACTAATATACAGTCGATGCTTAGGCTTCGTGCGGAATTTGACTTGCTTACTTACTGAATGCCGTTAGACGCTTGTTTTTCTATAAAACTTTGGAAAATAGCGACGTTCGTTTAGTATCTACGACGAACTCGAAACATAAACTGATCGCTTCGCGACATTATACCAAAATGTAACGACGTGTGCGTAAAAGAACGCGATTTTACCGAAACGGTAAATTCGGCCGCAAGTTTCGAACCGGATCTCGAAGATATCGTAAATTCGACAAAGGTTGGGCGAAGCGAAAATGTTGAAGCGTCATCGAAAGAAGAATTGCCCGATTCAAGCGGAGGCAGTTGCGATGGCAGCGATGACGAGAAATTCGTCTCCGCCGCGAACATTTTAGCCGAATATAGATTTAAAAAATGAAACACTGAAAACGATGTTGATATGCAGACAAAATTGCGCGGATGTACTGGACTCGTGCCCTTTCTATTCTGAGAGTATATTGGCAACGGTCAGAATTTATATGGTCTAAAAGTATATAAATTTATTTCGGATCGCGAAACATTCACTCTCGAGCATGGATCCAACTTGGCATCACCCGTTTTCAGCAATAATAAGTGGCCTCAGCGCGTCGGGAAAGACTCAATTTACTCTTAGATTCATCGATCGCTTACCGCATATGGTGAAACCCGCGATCGATAGAATTCTATGGTGTTACGGAATATATCAAGAAATATTTGACGGATATCCGCAAATTCAGTTTCACGAAGGTCTGCCGGACTTGAATATTTTCGACGGCAAAGAGAGAACTCTGCTCGTTTTGGATGATTTGATGAGCGAGACCGGCGAACGCGTTACAAAAATATATACCAAGATAGGTCATCACAGAAACGTTTCCGTCTTATACCTGACGCAAAATTTATTCTACAAAGGCAAGCATACGAGTACGATAAGTCTGAACGCTCATTATTTGGTTCTCTTCAAAAACGTTAGAGATTCCACGCAAGTTGCGAATTTGGCTAGGCAAATGTTTCCCGGAAAGTCCAATTTCATGTTTGAAGCCTTCGGCGACGCTACCATGGCGCCCTTCGGATATCTGTTGGTCAATTTAAGATCGGATATCGACAAGAGATGTCGATTCAGGACGAACATTTTCCGGGCGAGAAACATTACCTCTACGTTAGAAAGTAAAAACCCATATAGCCATTCGGGAGCAAGGTTCTGTAGTCATTTGATAAAATGTCTTCGAGATTGAAGAAGTATTTCGCCAAATTGACGTTACTGAAGGAAGCGACTGCCAAAACGAGGAGAAATATCCTGAAAGATTGCAGCAAAGGTCTTTTGCATTGCTTGTGCGAGTATGCCAAAAATGTTTTAAAAGGTAATGTTCCACTCACAAAGCCTCAGAAGAGCAAACTGAAGCGTTTTAAGAAGAAATTAAGGGATATGTCGTCGATGAAAGTTCGCGTGGAATCGAAAAATGAAATTGTACAATCCGGAGGATTCCTGGGCGCGTTACTGACGCCGGTGCTTTCGCTTCTCGGCTCCTTTCTGATACCGAAGCTCATACCTCAAAATGGATAGCGTCATGAATTACGCGAAGAAAATGGTTTTGGTGGAACCGCGACAGATTGAAAAGTATAGGGAAACCATGTTGGATAAGACTCTGTCAAAGTTGGACGGAGAAATGTACGAGATCTTACACAGAAACGTGACCGACGAAGAAAAAGCCAAACACTATTCCAACAGTCTAAGACGGTACTTGAACATCGATAAACCCGAAGTCGTTACCAAATTTAACTCCGACGATTCCAAAAATGTTGAAGAAGCGATTAAAAGTCGAGGATTCGCCGCAACGATCCACCGACGTAGAAGCTCTCGTACTAGACAACGTTCCGAAAAAGTGGAAATCTCAAGCTTCGCGTCTTTTGACTCATATCAAAAACAATCCAGAAGTCGGATTGAGCGATAAAGGAGAACTCGTTTTGAAGAATACGACCATTCCTAAAACGCACGTGGTCGACTTGGTTAACGATGTGATGAGAAAAAGAACTTCGACGCACGTGCCCAACGGGTGGAAACGTCTCGCCGACGCTTTAAAAGACCACAACATACCTCACGAGTTAATCGGGACGAAGGCAGATGGAACTATATTAACGGATCGTCGAACTCTGCCGAGTCAGTAACTCCGATCACCGGACGAAGATCGACCGTGTCGTTCGGCGGACGCAAAAAGCAGCGAAAGACGTTGAAGTGGGCTCGTTACTGATAATGGAGTCGTATTTCGATCCGAAGCATCCGGCCGGTTTCGGATGCGTGGAAACGTTCAAGAAACATTTTAAAGAACGAATTAAATCTCAAGATTTTAAAGCTTGGTTATCGAATAAAGACGCTTATACTTTGAATAAACCCGTCAGAGTAAAATTTTGAAGTAGAAAAACTGTCGCCTTAGGTATAGACGATTTGTGGCAGGCCGGTTTGGTCGACGTTTCTTCTCTGTCAGAATATAACGATAAAAATAAATATCTGTTAACGTGCACCGATGTGTTTTCCAAATACGCGAGAGTTCTCCCGCTTGAATCAACGACAGGACCCGCGCTGACCGAAGCTTTTTCGGCAATGTTGAACGATGGATCGCACCCCGCTCACCGGCACAACGATAAAGGTACCGAATTTCTCAATAGATCCTTTCAGACTCTGCTACACAAAAATGCCTTTCTTTTCTACACTTTCGAAAACGAGGATATCAAAGCGGCTGTCGTATAGAGATTTAATCGTACCCTCAAAACCAAAATGTGCAAATATTTCACGCACGGGAACACGCATCGGTACGTCGACGTTTTGCCCGATCTCGTATATTCGTACAACGAAACGTTTCATAGAACCACAGGTATGGCTCCGCGGGTTTGGAAGTACGAGAATGGCGACAAGGTGCGAATAAGTAAGGCCAGAATAGCGTTCAAAAAGGGCTACCTACCTTCGTGTTCGGAAGAAATTTTCGCTACATCGGGTCGAATACCTTCCGATCCCGTAAAAAAACGAATTGACGGATTACAACGGCGAGAAAGTAAAAGGTAAATTCTATCAAGAAGAATTGCAACGCGTTTTTAAAGAAGACGACATTTACAAGGTGTAAGTGATATGAAAAACTCGCAAACGACGCAAAAAATTGGAATATTTTGTAAAGTGGAAAGGTTACGACGACAGTTTTAATTCTTGGACTTTTGATATATTGGATACTTAAACATCTGTCGCTGCAGATCGATCGCGTATACGGTTGGTATAGGATGGCTCACTTTTATCTCACGTTACCGAGCAACAGCTCCGCGAACTACTATCCGGATAATCAGATCACGCGATTTACCACGAGATTAGAGAAAGCCGTATCTCTGTCCGGCGATTGGGAAGTCGGTTTGGTCGAAATGCAATACGCTCGCAGTTGGAATAATTTATTCAGAGGGGAAGGTAGAGTTCACTATTCTCAATCCGCCGTCAAAAGCATCAAGCAGATTTACGTACATCACACTATACGTCTCCCGGTCGGATACTACGAATCGCCTTCCAGCATCGTGCATTATATAAACTATCATATACAAGAATTTGCGAAAAAGTCGGAACTCAAAGACTTTCCGACCTTTAGCTATAACGTCGTAACGAAACGCTTCCACGGAGAAATAAGCGAAGGCGCGAGTCTGATATTTTCACCGCCTCTATGTTCTATGTTGGGCATCGAGTCGCGTCAGAATTCCATACAATATTTCGAGGACGAACCGTTAAGTTTTAGATCGGGTAGCGCGTGCGACGTAAATCGAGGATTTAATTCCCTTTTCGTCTACTGCAACTTATTGGAACACGTTATGGTCGGGGATACCAAAGTTCCTCTGCTTCGTATCGTACCGATTTCGGGAAAAAACGGCGATATCGTCCACACCACGTACGGAAAGCCTCAATACGTACCCTTACAGCAGAAACATTTCGATTTTATCGAGATAGATATAAGGAACGACGTCGGTCTACCAATACCATTCGAAACCGGGAGAGTGTTGATAACACTTCATTTTTAGATTGCGCAAAATCCCATATCTCATACAATGAAAAGACAATTTTGTTGCGCGAGTCGCTTCGCGTACGAAGACTATTATTCTCAACAGAGTGGAAGCGGAATACCAGTTTTCCAAGGCTCTCACATGCAGCGCGGACACGGACTGGGAAGCATTCTCAGCGGATTCTTCAGAAGCGCTTGGCCTTTAATTCAAACTGGAGCTAAATCTTTCGGGAAACAGTTCTTGAGAACTGGTTTGCAGATAGCCAACGACGTTGAGGATGGGCAAAATTTCAAAGAGGCTAGCAAATCTCGTATTCCGGCCGGTATAAAAGAGTTTGCGTCGACCAACCATTTCAATAATCAAAGCGGTAGCGGCGGTAAGAGACGCAAGAAATCCTTAACGAGATTAAATAAAATGCTCTAAGCTCGATATATTCGACGAGGAATAATGGACTTCGTTCACCCGCAGTCTTGCGAATGCACCAAGAGCGAATTGGATCTCTTCTTCGTACCTCCGACGCAGACCAGCATAGAAAGCGTGACTTTTGTGGAATATAATCCAATTTCGACAATTTCTCGAGGAACTCCTATCGAATTCAGCATAACCGGTGCCGGACAAAACTATTTGGATTTGTCGAGCACTCAACTGTACGTTAGAGCTAAAATCGTGCGCGCAAACAACGACGACATAGACGGAGACGATCACGTCGGTCCCATCAACCTGTTTCTACACAGTCTGTTTTCGGAAGTCGACATTACCTTAAACGATACTCTCATTACCGATTAGAACAATACTTACGCTTACGGAAGTTATTTGGAGAGACAATTCTGCGATACGGATCCGCGGTCAAAAATTCTCACCTCGGCGCTGTATTACAAAGATGTGGCAAGACACCTGGAAAATGCTAATACGCACGACGACGCCGCTCTAAACTCTTGATTTAAGAAACGTAGCGCATTAACCAACGAAGGAAAGGTCGTGGACATGTTGGGATGCATTCACAGCGACCTATTTTTCCAAGATCGATTCCTTCCTAACGACGTCAATATAAATATGCGACTCGTCAGAAATAAAGATCCATTCTGTCTGATGTCATCCATTAACGACGCCATGTCTAAAGTACAAATCTTGGATTGCAAACTATACGTTAGAAAAGTGAAACTCAGTCCCTCGGTATTCGTGACGCACGCCAACTCTTTGAAATTTCCGATTCGAAGAGCCGTATGTAAATCATTTACCGTGCCAGCCGGAAATTTGGATGCAACTCAAGAAAGTCTTTTCCCCGGACAGTTGCCTACCAGAATAGTCATCGGATGGGCGGACAATGACGCATTTAACGGAAACTACAAGAAGAATCCATTCAACTTTAAGCACATGAATCTGACTCAGCTAAAAGTATACTTGGATGGTCAGCAACAGTCCGTGAAACCCGTCGAAGTCAACTTTGCCAATAATCAGTATATTAACGTTTACGCCACGCTATTCATGGGAACCGGAAATTGGATGCGAGACGAAGGAAACGAAATTAGCAGAGAAGACTTTTCTGGCGGATACGTTCTCTACGCTTTCGATCTGACTCCGGACCTCTGCGAGGGCGATCATTTCAATTTGATTAAACGTTCGACTGGATATGAAAATATATTGGAGATTGACAGGTCTAGGAACGTAGTTTTCGATTACAAAAACTGAAAATGGACGGATCCAGAATTGAAACGTTACTTCGACTCGATGCGAAATGCGCGTCGTTGTTTGCAGGAGTATTCGCGCGCGATCGTCTACCGAAGACTATTTCGGGACTGACTCTACTCGTTAGCAATACCGATCCTCACTACGAAGCCGGACAGCATTGGATCGTTTTGTACATGGAGAATTCTTCGTAAGGCGAATATTTCGAATCGTTCGGCAGACCGCCAGAAGATGACATTAGAGATTTTTTGAACAGACATAGCGAACTTTGGATTTTTAACGATAAACATTTACAAAGTTCCGTTAGTCGTTTCGGCGGACACTATTGCATTTTCTACTGTTTGCATAGATGTAGAAATAAAAATCTTACCGCAATTACTAATAAGCTTATTTCGGATACCGGACTTAACGATTATTTGGTTCATAATTGCGTGTGTAAGACGTTTGCCAATAAAATTTATTTAAACGTTTCCGTCATTAATTTAATGTATAGGAGTTAGAAATTGCCCGAGCACGTAGGCGATATTATATCTACGCTCGTCAGTTGTAGCGGATATTGTCTTTCGCCGTGGGCGAATATTCCCACGAGATCGTTCCTTTGATGACCTCGCCGCCCTAGGGGAGGGGGAAGGGCCAGCCACCGCCGCCGCCGTTCCGCCAATGACTGAGCCGTAAACCAATAATGGGCGTTTCTCTTTCATGCGTATGCGCGTATGTGTGCGTGTATGTGTGCGTGTCATTGTATGTATGTACGAGGGCGTATGTGTATGTATGCGTGCTTGTATGTGTGCGTGTATGTGCACGTGTCTGTGCGTGTATGTGTGCTTGTCATTGTCTGTATATACGTGTGCGTATATGCGTGCTTGTATGTGTGCGTATGTGTGCATGTATGTATGTGTGCATGTATGTGTGCGTGTCCGTGTGCTTGTATGTGTGCGTATGCGTGCGTGTACGTGTGCGTGTCTTTGTATGTATGTATGCGTGCGTATTTGTCTTTGTATGTGTGCGTATGTGTCTTTGTCCGTGTGCGTATGCCTCTTGTGCCTGCGCGTATGTCTCTTGTCCGTCCATCAGAAGGATCGACCTCCCCTCGTCGTCAGTTCCTACCACTACTACCCTTCATACTTAAGTAAAAGCCAAAATGAACACACTATAGTCACTCAGTGGTAGATGCAATTTAACGACACTGTGTGACCATTATCATTGCTCTCCTCCTTTATCCAGTCTTGGGACTGGAACTGGCAGAGTACAACCAGTGGCGGAGTTTAAAAAAGCCATATATATTTAGCCCATTACACTAGAATATATATGGACAGCAGGTATAATTTTAGATAGACTATTTATATCAGAAAAGCACTACGCATTATCTAACACAATAGGCCTATATATATATATATATATATATATATTCTGTGTGTAGGTGGGTGTACTGTGTGTATGTGTGTGTTGTGGGTGGGCTAGCATAAATTAACAGACTTTGCTTGCATAGAACTCCACCAATGTTTGTTAATTACTATACTTAATATTAGGGCTGCAACGAATAGGTGATTTGCAATACTCGGCCGATTACGAATAATTGGACCAACTATTCGGCCGAATACGAATACGAATAATGCACACAATAGGTTTATCGAAAACAATTTAAGAGTTTCAAATGTGAGCGCAATTTTCAGTTCAGTCAATTTAATACATAGACTGTCATATTTTATTGTCGTTTGTGACGCAAAATGTCCTAGTCCTTGTCTAGTTGTTGGTGTTAGGCCTACGTCTCGTTTTTGCTAACATGAGCATAGGCACGATCATTTTGAGTGTTTGTTGGAGTCTGTACCATGGATATCTTCTCATCGTTACACCAGGTTCTTTCAGTTTTATCAACAGCTTCAGACGCTTGCCTGCTTCCAATCGTTTCTTTTGCGTCAGACTCTGAGTGCTGTTGGACTTCACGTCGACGAAATATCTTAAAATTAAGGTCATCTTTTGCAAAGAATTTCCCAGGAAGATTGGTTTGTACCCGGGTCGTCATTTTGACTGCAAATGAACACGGGCACACGAGCAATGATACCGTAGCGAGTGTGAGCGCCACGGAAAACAATTCGAAGTTCCTGTATCATCAGTTGATTATATCAGACGGTTCAGAACCTTTTTATTCCATCCCTTGATGAGAAACTCCCTTACGATTTTAAATGAATAAAATATCTTATTAAGTTGCAAGATTCAGATCAAAACTCGACCATCGTCTGTCAACGCCGCCATTGTGCGTCACCAACAACGACAAAATATGGCAGCTAGGGCTGTTCCAAACATTTTGCCTAAAATTAAAACTAGTACCAGTTCTACTTTTTCGAAGCTCATACTAGAGTGAAATATCTATAATTTGATACATTAAGCATAGATCACTTACAAATATTGGCGGAGTTATTTGCATGCAAAGTTGGTTCATTTATGCTGCATTTGAACATTTGTAAGGCGCCTCTGGTAGATTGAACCGTACAGAAGCGCCACTAATGCTCAAGGTCCTGCAAGAAGAGGCAGATATTGATGAAAGACATGTAGGGTAAAATAGAATTGAAGAGAAGTGAAGGAGAAAACGTGCTTCAAAGAGGGGGAACAATTAAAGCATAACATTGAGACTGAGCAGATCTAGTATGGGAGGAACCAAGAGTAGGTCAAGTCTACTGGAAGAACGATGTGGACGGTGGAAGGATGCTGAATGAGGCAGAAGTATTACGTTAGTCAGTTATTTGGAGCAATCGAATGACGATTTTAATTTGTATGTGAGCATGGAGAGGGTAGAGATGCAAGATAACTGTGAAGGCGGTCTAGCAGTGCAGGGTGTGCGTGTGTGTGAGTGGAGGTGTGTGTGTGTGTAGGTGTGTGTTTATAGGTGTGCGTGTGTGTGCTTGTATAGGTGTGTGTGGATGTGTATGGGTGTGTAGGTGTGGGTTCATGGGTGTGTAGTGGCTATCGTAATCTTAAAATTGAAATTTCTATAGCATCCACAGAACGTGACGTCATAGGAATCGGCTTATTTACAGGCCTTAGCGAAAAAAAATTACAGGAAGGTGGTAAAGAGATGGGATGGGCGCCGTATGTGAGGCTGCCGCTCGTGTGTGTCCACATCAGTTTTATGTAGTGCATTCATTCTTAATAAGTAATATACTTACTTACTTACTTACTATACACAGAGTCAGGCAGACAGACAGTCAAGGTGTATGATGCTTAGAGTTGAAACAGCGACGGATGTAGAAGGACGAGATGGAATTACGATACGAATGGTGAAAAGCATATCGCCTGTTGGGAGATATCAAATGGGGGATATAGCAAGAGGTGATGGTTGGTTGAGTTCGCAGGATAGTGTGTGTGCGTTAGTGTGTAGGTGCAGTTGTGTGTGTGTAGGTGTATGTGCGCGTGTGGGTGGATAGGTGTGTGTGCGGGTGTGTGTGCGGGTGTGTTAATATTGGTTGACCTCTGCTTCTGCGGTGGCGTGCGTTGACAGTGGAGAGTCTCTTCAGTTCTTGAAGACGTCAGCTGCAGCACATGTCGTCTTCACGACTCCATCGGTTCAGGATTGTCATCGTAATTTTTCAGCGCCTTCTTCTAATAGCTTCCTTGCTGAGCTATAATTGCGCTCAATATACATATATATTATATATAATATAATGCTATAAATACTATATATATAATATATACATATAAAATAACGGTCCACGTATTCGTGAATTAAATAGAGGCACCACTGTCAATGAAATGAAGATTTTTCATAGACTATGTATACTGTCGAAAGGGCGGATTGAAACAAGGCGAAATGTAACAGGGTGAACGCTAAAACACTGCAGGGTTAAAATAAAAAGAGCTATGAAATTAAATTGAAAATAGCGCGTGGACAAAATAATGTCAAGACTTAGTGCTAAACGGTTCGCAGGAATACAATTATTTCGTCGCAGTAACCTACATAAAAATACTTACATCTCAAGAGGAGTGTTTATCATCATCGTCATTGTTACTGTTGCCATTGTTATTACGACTGTTTTCAGTTGTCTGTGCCAATTAGGCCTAATCGTCATTTAGTGCTGTTGCCATCTGTCCCCTAATTATTGCAACTATTCCAACTAAAGGAGTCCTAAACATACAGAAGGTTTTCTATTTAAAGAGCAACTGAAAAGCGATGCAGATGGCTTGTCGTGGTCTCATGCTTGTCTCACTGTCTCTTGCAGGTCTTGCGGTCTCGTGGTCTCATGCAAATCTTCTGTTGCCGCAGAAATCTTACTTCCCAGTTCTTGAACAAGCTCCGTGTCTAAACTTCCTATGGTTTTGATTGCCATTCTTCTTCTTCTTCTTCTTATTATTATTATTATTATTATTATTATTATTATTATTATCTATTAATATTATGATATGGGACGCAATGGTGGTGAAAAATAAATGATAATAATTTTAATAATAATAATAATTATTATTATTATTATTATCATTATTATTATTATTATTATTATTATTATTATGTGCCTTTTTAACCGCTTGTTTTGATGATAAACAAAATGCCCAATCGCCATGAAATTAATTAGGCCTACAAATGATATCAACTTGATTGTGACAGAACGTTTTCATTGATTATTATTATTATTATTATTATTATTATTACTATTATTATTATTATGCTGTTATCGCCCATGATGAGCTAAGTGAGTGTTGGCAATGTCCCGAAGAGGCAGGCTGCGTTCCCGTTATTATTATTATTATTATGTCACATATAGTATTATTCATCATTGGCATTGCCAACGGATCTGTCACCAGGCCATCTGGGTCGCCGCTTGTCAATGGATTCTAATCTTGACATAGTGCCCTGAAAAGCCACCACAGTGAAACGTTGGATCAATGCCGACAAGTTCTGGAAAAGGAAGTTTGTCTCTCGGGTTATTATTATTATTTTATTATTATTATAACGGTTTTATCAATTTCAAGTGAAAATTAATAGCGATGTCGTCCGAAGTAACCCTGCTCGTTGGACTCCTGAGCAGTGAAAGTTCCCTTGAAAGCAACTCCGTTGTAGCGTTGAATAGTCATCGAGATGCGCTGGTAGAGGAAAGTTGTCTCCTTTGTTCCCCAGTGACGGCGCTCAGTTTGTGTCCCAGTTCTGAAAGGGAGCTTTGGCTTTCGGAATTGATGGGGCTAAAGGTTTCGAATGCCACCGTAATTATTATTAATATTATTATTATTAATATTATAATTATTATTATTATTACTAAGATCATCATCAGCAGCAGCAGCACCCCTACCACCACCACTATTACTATTATTATTAATATATTATTATCATTGTCGTCATCATTATTATTACTATTATTATTAGGCTTAAT
The DNA here is from genome assembly GCA_959347315.1 of Bimastos eiseni. Classification (NCBI taxonomy): domain Eukaryota; kingdom Metazoa; phylum Annelida; class Clitellata; order Crassiclitellata; family Lumbricidae; genus Bimastos; species Bimastos eiseni. The sequence continues at coordinate 35,246,670 of OY365809.1, read as the reverse complement.
ATTGTGGCGAACTCCTTGCGGCGACGACCATGCTGCCGTAATGGATTTAATTGAGGTGCTATAGAAGTCAATGAATGATCGGGCCAGTCAAGCAGTTCGGTATACCTGGGCCTCCTTACGAGGTTCCCCACCAGGGGAGGCGGCTGCCTCTTCCACCCCTTCTGGCGCCTTCGAACCTTCGCTCGACGCCATCTTGAAAGTGACTTCAAGATCCATATAATCTTCTTTTATGACTCCATCCGCGGTCCTCGGGCAGAGGGCGACGATGGATCCCTCTTCACCGTCAGGGTTCTTATTTTCTATTCGACAGACTATAGACTAAACTAGGCGATAATTGGACGAGATAACGATGACGACGGTGCTATACAAACGCGCTACTTTACATAGGGCAAATTGCAGTACTTATTACAATTATCATGAACCTCCTGTTAGAACGAAATAATATGCAGAGATACACTTCTATCTCTTAACTTAAGAAAAGGCGTCACAACAAATCAACTAATGCCATACAATTGTTCAAGGTGGCTCACTATGACATGTGCACATTGAACTACACAACAGTCAATTAATCTTCGCAATACTTTGGCGCCATATTAATCTTCGTAGCTACTTACTGGCCGCTATAAAGACATCTAAAACTTATTAACTATCGCTAAACTCTTGTGCCCATGACCGATCAACTATTACTCAGTCACAACCTCCATAATGCAAATGGCGGCCGAAAGCGCAATGATCAAGCCGGAGTTTCTCTAACTTCTCGATTAGCCAAAGTCACTGCCAGATAGGGTTCAAAACCTTCCTCGCCCGTGTCCAGGTCCTATCCTTATGCTCCCTTCCATGGATGCTTGGGCCTATGGCGGAATTTTACTGGATAAAAAAATCGTAAATTGCAAACCACAAGAAACTCAACTTCTTCAACGGAAGCGACAACAACAAGGGGAAAGATGCACTATACCAAGAGCCTACATCATACTACAATTATATAGCGCAACCAACCTCTCCTTAGTTACCTTGAATAGCTAATCTAAATAAAACTATCACTTAATAATCTAATAAAGATTAATCTCAAGTGCACAAAAATTAATTTTCTTCACAATATTATTATCATTATTATTTGATCTATGTCTTAGCTTCAACTGGTTTGGTTTTAAGCTGATATGCCAGGAAGAAAGGATCCATGAATTGAAGTACTGGCTAGGTGATACGGTATTGCATTGGCATCAAAGTGATTCTGTTAGATGGATAAAGCTTAGTAGGTCTAATGCTAAAAGAATCCTATAAAACAATTTTTTTAATGTCACAAAGAAGTCATTGCCATCTAGTTGTCCTCCATAGAGATATAAGGTTTAATGCTGTTAGTTCCCGAACTGCTATAACACTCTATACAGAGTCGTATTTAGAATGTTACTAATGTCGCATCGTTTTATTATTTTGCCGTTCATTGTATGCATCGTTGTTGCAATGTGTGACGTTGTCTATGGCTTTTGAAGATAACTAGCGTACTTACTAACTTAGGCCATTACTGATGATTTGAAAGAGTGGGTTACATGAATAGTATCCAATGCAGCTTCAAGGAAAATAAAGACGTCTGAAGTACTTTGCTGAACTGAGGAATTATTCGGGATAGAAGGATTTTTAAAGGATTCCTCAGGAAGGCAATAAAAGCAGGAAGAGCGATAAAAAATGGTTTGCCATCACGTACAGAGCCCATCGAAGAATATTCCGAACATAAACACAGCCCTTTGAAGCTTAAGGGATCTCGGTAAAAAGCATTCATCTTAGTTATACGTAGGCAATACATTAGCTGTAAGAAAGATATTTAGTTATATAAAGCCTTAGAATTTGGAAACCATTTCAAACCAGTTGTCACAGTTAGGCCTATACGGCAGGTTATGACACGTCATTAAAATACGTAACAAAAAAATAATATCCAGCAAATTAGAAGAATATAATTGGGAAAAACCGAAACGTCATCTATACGAAAGAAGGCTACCTTGGTATACAAGGCCCAGAAAGAACATTTGCAAGCAAACTGTTTCTTTGTACTGTTTAAAATTAGATCTATAGCCATAAACTTCAATAGATAAGTGACCTTTGACTGTTGTAATTTGCCGTATTAGAGTAATTTTGTCGATATTTATATTTGTCGATTATTAGAGACACCAAGCAGTTAATTCTTCTCAGATAGAGTTTATTTCAGTAGTACAGAGAATAGAATATAATTCCTTGCGGAGTTTTCATGTCAGAATAGAGTCTTCTAGAAGGAATTTGTTATGAGGCAGATTCGTCGACGGAATTACTCTCGAAATGGATCCGACGGGAGAGGCAATTGGGGGAGGGGGCTGTTCGTGATTGGAATAATTAATCAGCTTATTGATATACTTAAGTATCTACACATATATCATACTTGCGTGTAGGCCTATATGTATACATAATAATATACATTGACCTACGTATGCATGATTTTATCCCTCTCCCTCGTGTGTGTAAACGGTTCATCCCTTGTAGACCAACCTATATAATCGAAGCATTAGGATAGCAGACTATTGCGCTACCAGTCATAATAATAGGCAGCAGGACTTGGTTTCGTGACCCCGGTCTTGGTCTCGAGACGGTCTCGAGAATGGCAAACTGCGGTCTTGGTCTTGGTCTTAAAGGAACTGTCTTGGGATTGGTCTCCGTCCTAGATTAGCGTTCTTGGTCATTTGCCGTATCAGAGCAATTTTTTATATTTGTCGATTATTTTAGATTATTAGAGACACCGGATGTTTAGGCCTACGCGATTGTTGTCGATTTATGAAGTGCTGACCATCTATATACATGTTACTATGGGCAAAAAAATTGCATTTGCAAAGGAGACAGTCATTTCAAAATTTGCTTTCACAAATTTCAAGGTTTTGGAACAATCTAATAATTATCTGGTCGGCCACGTTTAGACATTGTTAACGTACAATTCCGAGGTCAGTGTACAAGTACACCATTCAAACGGAACAATAATCTATTTGTTCAGATGTCTTAAAGTATGTACCTGTCGTGTACTGTAAGTAATTTATAGTGTGATATTCTCAGGCCGAAGCCAAGGGCTGAACTCCAAAAGTTCAGACTGGCCGGTAAAACTATTTTCTGGACCATTATTAAGATTAGTATTCTTCGGTAATAAAATTAATGTTTTAAGCGTGTTATTCCATTTTAGCGTCTTAATAAATTGAATTGTTTATAAAAAAAGACATGGTCTTGCATGATCTTGGTCTCCGACGATCGGTCTTGGTCTTAGACCTCTCGTTCTTGGTCTCGGTCTTGGTCTCGAGGTTTTGGTCTCGTGCCAAACACTGATAGGCATTGGTCATAGCCCTAAGTGGAATATATATTATAATCAATCGCGACATGAGGGAATTGGATCACTAGATGGAGTAAACCGGAAGGCGTCTCCACAGAAGCAGACTACTAGATTGGTAAACAAGCATTAAACGTAGCAGAAAGAAAAGTTCAAATGGTTGTCCAACTTCTGTTGCGCCGCGTACCATAAAAAGGTCACATGCATGCGAAATATATGACAAGTTATAAGTGATAAGTTTGCTCGTGATGCTAAACTCTTATGCAAGTTATGCTTCGCTTGGCTATCTAATATCCATCCAAGAAAAAGCCTCGTCTTGTTAACGGATGCCGCGCATATGATTGTCTGTGTCATAACCATATATATATATATATATATGTATATATATATATATATATTTATATGGTTAAATATATATATAATCCACAATAATTACGTACAGCCGGGAATAAAGACGACAGCTAACGTATACTTCTCTTCGTAGTTGTATAGCGCAACAATAAGCACATCCTCGTCTTCTGCTCCACTGCACATACAGCATGCATTACGCTATTTATATAGCGCTATACAAGAGCCTTCTTACTAAGTTGGCGGCTATTGCTGTTAGGAGAGAAGCAGGTCCACTGGAGAGACTCTGAGAGAGACAGTCAGTGAGGCATAGACAAACAGAGGGAGGGAGAGAGAAAGAGAGAGAGAGAGAGCCTGCAATCAGTTTGGACGGTCGTATGATGGCAGTTTCCGAAGCGAAGCTTGACAGTTTTATGGCGACTATTTCTCTGAAGCAGCCGCTCCTCGCCTCAACCGTTCGTCGTCTTTGCTTTAGCTCGTTTGTCTTAATAATTAGCAAAGCCTTCGTCCGCAGTTATACCGATAACAGACCGAAGTAAATGGATGCATTACATAGGAAGACTGAGAAAAAGACAGGTGAATAAGTGTATGAAGAAGGAAGAAATTAAGTTAGAAATAAATTCTTAAATTGACCAGCGGACTTACCAAAGCTCTTACTTCACAGTCTACTAGCGCCACTTGACGATCGATTAGCTGGACATGTGACCAGTTTCTAGGCCTATATGAAGGAACGCGACAAATTCTGTTCATTACCTTCATGTTAGTTTAGTGCATTGCGTTTGGTGCATTGGAACAGAATTTGAATATCCTATTCTGTCTTCGCCCGCAGTCAATTCAAAGAACTGAAATGGAAATAACGGAATTTGAGTAGCCTATCGAATCTTCTGTCTTCGCCCGCAGTCAATTCAAAGAAATGAAATGGAAATAACGGAATTTGAGTAGCCTATCGAATCTTCTGTCTTCGCCCGCAGTCAATTCAAAGAACTGAAATGGAAATAACAGAATTTGAGTAGCCTATCGAATCTTCTGTCTTCGCCCGCAGTCAATTCAAAGAAATGAAATGGAAATAACGGAATTTGAGTAGCCTATCGAATCTTCTGTCTTCGCCCGCAGTCAATGCAAAGAACTGAAATGGAAATAACGGAATTTGAGTAGCCTATCGAATCTTCTGTCTTCGCCCGCAGTCAATTCAAAGAACTGAAATGGAAATAACGGAATTTGAGTAGCCTATCGAATCTTCTGTCTTCGCCCGCAGTCAATTCAAAGAACTGAAATGGAAATAACGGAATTTGAGTAGCCTATAGCTTATATGATAGCTTATAGGAATGAACAGAACGGCCGGATCGTGCTAACTATATATATATATATATATATATATATATAAAACTGTCTTATGGTAGACCTACGGAATTTAATTAAACGGAAGATTATTAGGTTCTTTAGACGTAATTAAAGCTAATACCTAGGGTGACCTAACTGGCAGGGAGAACGGAGAAGGACAAACAGTGACATATATTTTATAGGACTGAGCAGAAAAGAGCAGTCAACCCTGGAGTAGGGGCATAGTGTTCTTCGAAAGTATGAAGGTCAATAGGGAGAACGCGAGAACATATCAATTATTCACAGAAGATCATTCATCATGTTAGCGAATCCCCACCAAACAGAGGGGCCTCTGGAGACGAGTCATGAGAGGTTGGTAGGCTAGAGCATGGTAGCTCGAACAACATCAAACAGTCGTTGACCATGGAGACCGTGGACGACTAAAGCACGATTCCGCTTAGCGAACATGGATTGCCGGACTGTATGGCTAACTTGCTAAATGTGTGGCTTAAAGTCAGCTTGATTAGAAGTGGTAACACTCAAAATGACCTTCTCGTAAATCTTCTCAATGCCAGGGATGGGAGGAGGGAGAACAATAGGTTTGAACCTCTGTCGCTGAAAGACCATTTCTCTTGCCTTCGAATGGATTTATTTACGTTTACTAGCGGATGTCCGCGTCGAGATATGACCAAGTTTAGAGGAGAGTCAATGCAGGAAGCGGAAATCAATAAGTAGCTGTCGTTGATACAAGAGCGTCCAGATAGTGGGGTTTGGAGGCAAATGCCTCTAATTTCAGGTAGGGGGAATATTTTTTGTGTCTTAGAGGATTATCTTGCCTTCCTGACACTTGGGACCGGAGGTTTACCTCCATCACTCAAAGGGGATTGACGCCACTGGATTGATATATTTTCGGAGACAATAGCCACTGTGTCGTGGTTTAGGGTTGAAATAGGTACAATAACTTTTGTTGGTCAGAGTACAGAGCGTTGTACGCTACTAAGCTTGCGCTAATGGTACAAATGAGATCGATCTCACTCCATATTAAGTATCCAGAACTCAATCGCTGCAGCGAAAGTTGACTTGGCAGAGATTTTAGTATAATTATTGTGGCCTTGCATACAGAGACAGCTAGAGATTCAAAGAATCGCTTAAAGTAGTGTTGGTGGCGGTAGTTGCAGTTCAACGACATTGTGTGATCACAAAGATCATTAGCGTCACCCTCCTCCTTAATCCAGGCTTGGGACTGGCACTGCCTGAGTTTAGCTAGCAGTAGGCCCAGCGGAGTTTGAAAAGTGGAGCAATGCAAAGTTATTATAAACGCTTCAATGAAATGAACAAAAGGAGTTAAAGGTCAAACTCCGTCCGACTCGAATCGTCGGAAACTGACTGAGTATAGGCCTAAGCCCATAGAACGACCTGCGCATATCATATCTTCTTGTTTTGTCTTCTATAACTCGCGTATTATCTCTGGTGGACTTCTGTGAGGTAAAATGATGCGCATGAATAGGGTTAATAGGATCTGCAGTGGACGCTAACAGAAGCAAATATGTGGAATTGAATTGCTTCTTTATTGAATTTTCTGTCAATGGCAGCAAAAGATGAAAGCATCGCTTTAGATACGAACCGTCGAATGAATTATTCCATCTCAAGAAAGCGCATTAGAGAGTCGAAATGGACAACACATATGCATCAAGTTGGTCCATATAGACAGGCATAATCAGATTGGCAGGCAACCAGCCATGAGTCAACCAATAAGTCAGTCGGTTAACTAATCAAGCATCCTCAATGAGTATTCAGTCAGCCATAATGAAAGGCTAATAGCCTAATGCAGCCAAAATTCAACTAATCGTCATGTCCTTAAAGCGTCAGCATTGTATGTTATTGTTTGTTTCTAAGGGCAAGCAGACAAAACAACTGACTGGTTAACTGATTAACATACTAACTGACTCACTGAGAGACTCGCTGGCTGATTGATGACCATAGTGGCTAAAACTGCTATGTCTGACGTCCTGTATCGAAGACCAACGCTCTGCTAGACAAGAATAATGGATTGGGTTTTCGGTATGAATTTTGATGTGCGGCTTGCGCTGTTATTGAGCAATAGATGGCGCAGGTAACTTGCTTCTAAACTCGGTTTATACTCGCTCCATTAATTCTGTGAAAGGAATACGACGAGAGTTTTTCATGTGAAAACAGGAAGTCTATCTGGACGCACGAGATAAGAACGGGATCACTTTTAGTGGATCTTCTGAATGAAGCGTTGCCAGAGAAGAAGCAGCTTTGGTGACGACACCAAACACTAGCCAAAGAATTGAGAAACAAGCGACTAAATCGAAGAGAAAGAGTGAGTGAGAGAGAGAGAGAGAGAGACAGACAGACAGACAGAGACAGAGACACATACAGAGACAGAGAGACAGGCACAGGCACAGACATAGACACAGAGACAGAGACAGACAGAGACAGACAGAGACAGACAGAGACAGACAGAGACAGACAGAGACAGACAGAGACAGACAGAGACAGACAGAGACAGACAGAGACAGACAGAGACAGACAGAGACAGAACAAGTATGACGATCGATAGAACAACCGGGAGAGTATCGTACGTCTGAGTAGGCCCATGATCGACATTATATGAAAGCGGAAGGGATCAAATTCAGGAGACAATTGATCGGTCAAGAATAAAACGCAGCGCTACATTACAGATTTGATAACGAAGCCTTACATAACTATTAGAAAACAAAGATAAATAATAGGAAAAAGCTGATTACCGAAAATAAGAGAGAGAGACAGAGACAGAGACAGAGACAGAGATAGAGAGACGAGGAGAGAATAAGAAAGGAGATGATATGAGAGGAAAGGATATAAGAGAAGAGCAGAGCAGAGCAGAGTTAGAGGAGCGGAGCGGAGAGAAGAGGAGAAGAGAGAGAAGAGAAGAGTGGAGTAGAGTAGCGTAGAGTAGCGTAGAGTAGAGTAGAGTAGAGTAGAGTAGAGTAGAGTAGAGTAGAGTAGAGTAGAGTAGAGTAGAGTAGAGCAGAGCAGAGCAGAGCAGAGCAGAGCAGAGCAGAGCAGAGCAGAGCAGAGCAGAGCAGAGCAGAGCAGAGCAGAGCAGAGCAGAGCAGAGCAGAGCAGAGCAGAGCAGAGCAGAGCAGAGCAGAGCAGAGCAGAGCAGAGCAGAGCAGAGCAGAGCAGAGCAGAGCAGAGCAGAGCAGAGCAGAGCAGAGCAGAGCAGAGCAGAGCAGAGCAGAGCAGAGCAGAGCAGAGCAGAGCAGAGCAGAGTAGAGTAGAGGAGAGTAGAGGAGAGGACAGGACAGGACAGGACAGGACAGGACAGGACAGGACAGGACAGGACAGGACAGGACAGGAGACCTCTAGTCGTTAGGGACCATTCTGCCCACCCACCCCCCTCCATCCCAACATTGAAGCTCTGGCGACACCACTGAGTGTGCATGATCAGTTTGAACCATTAGCAGGACCACTATCGCTTTCGTTTCCTTTGTTTTGCTTCCTTCCACCTCTTCTCTTCGTCTAGAGTCTATGCATTAAAAGAATTCTAATGATTGAACTGTTGTCTCTCTTCTATGAGGCGTCTGTGCCCTACCAGCACATCCACGGACATTAGATGGCACCCATATTTTTTATGGTCCCTATACAAATTACCATTTCTAAGCTTTCAACAAAACATTTGTACCGCACTGTAATAATCAGAAACATTGACAGCATGATCAATAATACATACAAATTATGTGCTTGGCGCTGTTGCAACTTTCTACTATCATGTTATGAATTAATAGCTGTGACTATGATTGATAGCTATTGTTATTAATTAAGTTTAGTTAAGTTTTCAGTTGATATTGTGCAAAGAAATTTGGTACAAACTGATAATAGTTCGAAAACGATAATTGATGCTATTGTTCATTGTCACCTTGAACCTCCCCAGTTGGCCCCAACCAGCGGGATCTTCTGATCCTTAATTGTGTCTCCTGGATGATCCAATAGCAATAGCTGCAAGATTTGTATAATTGTCATTCTTGTTCTGTTATTGGATCCCCAAATAAACTTTGATTGATCGATAGATTGCCCACAGACTAACAAGAATGCATCGCATAGGGGAGGGGCCGTAGAGTAGTAGTGAACACACTGGGACGCAGAGCTTGAGGTATCGAGATCGAGATCCGTATCCCCAAAGGTTGGCTTCTTTCCTTCTTTCGCTAGGCCGCAGCGTTAGTTAAAAATGAAGATGTATAGCGTAATGGCCCTACTAATGGACGCCTGCGTGGCTGCCGACTGTTAAATTCGACTCCTATAATAACTCGTCATCATTCGCTCATACTGTTCTTGTAATCGTTCTGCGGTTTTTCAGTTTGAAATTAAGGGAAAATATTATTATTAATATCGCGTGCCTCGGTTACGTAGCTTCGTGGTCAGTGAGTGGCAGTGACAACGGTCACTGCCACTCACTTATGGTATTTTTCTTAAACCGATAATAGCTCGATGGCGCAAAACCCCAACGATCTATTAATAGATCCTAATTTTTACAGCGGAAGAGATTTAAAGATGTATTTGGATCCGAGTTTTACATGAATTTACTAGTACCATATACTATTACAAAAGAATTTTAAAGCAACAGTGTTTTCTATCGATCGTATTTTCTTGTCGTTATTGTGTTTTGAACAAACAATGTATGCGTTCCGTAAGTTTGTGTACTTTTAAGACCTGTATCATTTACATGCATGTAGTTGCAGCGTGTGACAAACCGGACCTCTTGCGGAAATGTTTTTATAATTTAAATGTGAGCGATTTTGTAGGTAACTCTGACACGAAGGTAAAGAGTGATGCAAATAATATTGATGAAATCGATGTGATGCTCATTCCGATATTGGAATTCCGATATATTCCGATACTGTATGGATAGCCACAGGTCAAATAATTGTTTAATGTTTTCATTTTTTCAATATTCCAAACAATTTCATACGAAGTACTAATCTGCAGGCAGTATTGGGGTACAGGTCCGGATTTACTAACTCGCTCAAAAGCTCACAAAACTTTACCTGGTGATGCCTAAAGAAGACCGTGTAAGTAGAGACTGGATTGATGAAATAAATTATGCTTGAACCGAAGCTGGATTTATGAAAATATCATCCTTAAGTAGATGCAGGATTAATGCGAAAATGTCGTCACAATGGAAGTGGAATCGATGTAAACAAGGCAGTGTACGCAAAAACTCGATTGATGAAAAGAAATAAACCTTAATGGAAACTGAATTGATGATAACATTATGCCAAGTGGAAGCAGAATCGATGGAAATCTCATGCGTAAGTAGAAGCTGGTTTGATGCTAGAATGTCTTGAGAATTGGAGCTGAGTTAGTAAATCCGAACCTGTTTCGTATTGGGTACATAGGTTTTCAATAATCTACAACAAAGTTCAGCATGCTGTCATTAGTGAGAAGAAAACCCAGACTAAGTAAGTACATAAGTATGTACTGTATTGAATGGCCTCCAGACATACTGTGTAGGTACATAATAATACCAACAATCAAAGTATGCACAATCGCAAAATAATCATCATAAACACTTAGAAACAGACTTTTCTGAATCTCTGCAAGAGTGAAGAGAAAGTAAGCAATAGGAATAGAATAATTTGTACGTCATGTGGATGATAAGAATACAACAGGCAAAAGGATCAGTAAACTCCACATGAAGACCAAACCAAGGGTATCCTCAGAAGATTAGAGTTAAGAGTTAAAGTCATCCACTAAAATGCTAAGTTGGAATGGTGAATGAAAAATCGTCCATTGTCGAAGCTAGACAGATCACTAAGTCGGCTGTTTCATCTAAAAGCATGAGCATATGGTGAAGGCCTCCGATGCAGTAATGTTGATTATTGTATGTAATTAGGAATGTTAAGCGATAACAGGAATTCCGGTTATTGGTTTATTGGTTTTGAAAATGATAATCGGTTTATGTTATTTGCAAATTGATAATCGAAATATTTCCGACCTGATTAATTATCTCACTTACCCTGGATTAGTTCCCATAGGAATGGGCTCAAGTCTGTCAGCTTCAAAGGTACAGAAGCTGCTAAGCGAAATATTTCCCGGCCACGTCTTCCAGCAAGGTATTAGCTGGCTAATGAACAGTCCTCTTGTTCAAACAAGCCTAGCGGGGAAAGGAGAGCTAGGGGAAGGGTAACCCGAGCCAGCAGATGACTAGAGACAGAAGAGCTGACTGCAAGGCACCTGAATTTGATCGTCACAGGGAGAGACCTCACAGGCGAGACAAGGGGACTGCCGATGGGGGATTTTCAAATTTAAATGGACAACGACCTGAGCTTGTAACCCACTAGCGGACAATGCAGAACCACAGCGGCAAGCTTCAGAGCACGTGGGGGGAGAGTCACGAGAGTGTGAGAGCCGAGTGCTGTAGGATACTATTTGTTCTAGATTACTCCACAATGTGACTTAGACACTTCGGTACCGAGTGTTGACGCTGCATTGCGATGCATAATACATAAAGTAACGTACACAGTTGTGTCATACTACAGTTTACAATATATTGTAAGAATACCAATAAAAGCCGATAATCGGTTTTAAATCTGTTTTTTAAATCTGATAATCTGTTTACCCTCAAAACCCAATATCAACAACCCTATATCTAATGTTATTGAACATTTACATGTATATCGTGCCCCTTCAAGATATCTACACAGAGACATTGTGTTGAATGTCATTACTAACAAATAATATCACAAAAGTTAGCAGAACAGTGCACAGTAGGCCACGCACAAGCGGAGAACCAATTCCCATTGACAGCTGACAGATCTGCCAATCTTTTTGTTGCTCCAGGAATTTTATTGTCTGAATGTATTACCAAGCTCCAGGTTGGGGAATTCATGTATAAGTTTCAAGCCATGGTTTAAAAAACTGAGCTACTCAACTTATAATACGCTTCTCTGACAACTACCATCAGCTCTTTGTTCATAGTACCCTTAGACAGCATAGCATTAAAATATATGGCCCTAACTATTTGAATTCATTGACAAAAGAATTGACAAGCTCCTCATCTTTGCAATTGTTTACATGCGAGTTAAAACACTTCCTGCTGAATGTATGATCCATTCTGCCTGTTGCTATTGTCATTGTTGATCTTCTCAGGCAACATTTACTTTGTTAATTCACAGAAGACCTATGGATATTATTATGACTGTATATTAACATACAATTGCACAATAGTCTTATATGCTTAAGTCTAGAATTACATTCACTGAGCTATAATTGTTGAATATTGTTTGCTTTATTGTGAAACAGTGTAATTGAACAAGAGTGTAGAAACATTTACTTGAGCCATTATTGGTAAATATTGTTGTAATCATTCCATTGAGAATGATCTGGTGTAGTGGGGCAGCCCCTTCTTGCGGAACGGTTCGTTCGTTTGGGGTATATCTTTTCTTTACTACTATACAGATCTTACAGATTGTGTAGTGTATGTAATCACCAGGAAGATTTCATGTTTCTGCTGTTTACGAATATAAACTGATTTGGTGAACAATTAAGACATTTTTCACTTGATCTGACTTTTGACTTGACTTCTCACCAGTCATTGCTCTACTCTATCGACTTTTGTGGAACCAACAAACTGGTGACTCAGTTTACTGTGCATAGTTTTGCCAGCTGGTGTAAAATATATGTTCGTAATGACATTTAACATCATATTGGCCAATCTCAGTCGTCTCAATGTTTGATAACCTTCATCAAGATACAAAAAACTGTGTTTTTGTAGGGTTTGGCCTGAAGCCAATTGAAGGACGTCTAGGTCTGAATGGCAGCAATTGCCTCCAGAATCATCAAAATAGTGTACAGGGCATCAGACGTTGTCTAAATCTGCATGTCATCATTGTAATGATTGTCCAGCATGCCAAGAGCCATGATGACCTGGCTCAGTTCCATGGTGTGTAGGATGTGGAATAGCAAGTGTTGTATGGCTCACTGAGGTACATCAAACACGAAATGGAAAAGCTTTTCAAAGAAATAAGAGGCTGGTGAATAAGAATTGTCATTTATATCGTCTTGTATAGGGCTACATACAGGTGGAGAGTCTCAAGTAAATGAGGCTTCAGTCTAAGGAGAGGCACATAAGGTCTAGGACATTGTATTGTGATGTCTGGGGGGTAATGTCCTGATACCAGGCATGTTACTCAGAGCTTTTTCCCACTGTTCCCTACTGTTAAAATTCTGAGGATTGTTTGTTAGGATGGCAGGAGGAAATAATTGAATGTTGTAATTTACCATGTGATATTTAGCCTAAATGAAATGGCTGCAAACTGCAGCTATACAGATGCTACAGTATGTTCAACTAATTTGTAGTGAGCAATGCAATGACTTAGAACAAACTGGAGAAATGTTGATGATCTGTCATTGTTGGATGAACTGATCGATAAGAATACAGCCGGGCAAGGAAGTGAAACTGCGGAGGAATGGCACGCAATTCCCATTCACCAAACTCTGCATCAATTCTGATGGTTGGACCAAACTTTCGGGTTGGAAAAAAGATTGGCTCAGGAAATTTTGGAGAAATCCGACTCGGTGAGATAATTATATATGGTCTGAATTTTTCTCTTTTTCGTTGTCTTGTGTTCATGTTCTCTTCCATCCCCCAACATATCTGTTTATGATAAAGTACTTTGAAGATGATGGCAAATGCAAGACTTCTATTTACTTTGGGAAAATCTCAGATTTAAGTTAAAGATGTAAAATGTTGGTCGTCATGCTTGGCCACCTGGGATTATTTTGGTACAATTTGGGTGGTTAAGAAATGTGTTCAATCATTTTGATTCAATGCAGCTGAATATTCTTAGGACTGAGGACCACACCGACTATTTGTAGAAGCATATCATCAAGTTTGTTCAGCTGTTCTTTTTATTTATTTGTTTCACACTAGCAACTAAGACCAAGCAATTTTTGTACTCTTGACTCATTGAGCTTGTGGATACAGCTATGCTAAAGCTCCAGAACATTCCAATGCTCTATAGAAGTCAGTGAATATATTTGCCATGCATAGCTAGCAGATTGAGCTAAGTCCTGTTAAAGAGTTGTTGGTACTAATTGGTATTAGTACTTATGAACTTTGTGAGAAGCAGCCATTTTCACAAATTGAGCAGTTTTTAAATTGCCCTCTGGTAAATCACCTCATGGAGAATCCTCTTGTAGCCTAAAATGCGTTATAAAATATTTCTAAATAGTAATCAATTCATTGACTCAACAGGATACATGCACTTCTCGATCAACGCACCTTGCCGTGCATCTATGCACTTCTTCCTGACAAGTCGCAGACAACTTATTTATTTCAACAGTTGTTAGTTCTAAATGGGAATTTGAAACCTTCCAATGCGATGGTAGATTTTAAGAAGAAGGCTATCATCAAAACAGTCTTTGAAGTCTTCCCAGAGAGTGAACTGAAAGGTTTCTTTTTCCATCTAAATCAAGACATTTACAAGAAAATCCAAGAAAATGGACTGCAAGTCAAATACCAAGAGGATGCAGATTTTGCTGTGAAACTCAGAATGATTGCAGCTGTGGCATTCGTATCTAGCGACAATGTAATTGCCGTAGTTGAAGGTTGTCTGAATATCTACCCGGTGAAGCATGGCCAATCGCTGATTATTTTGAAGGCACCTACATTGGGCGTCTTCAACACCGCCGATGTCGTCAGCATCTTTTGCCTGTCATTTATTGAACATGCATCATTTATGCGAAGATAAACTGCCTAAGACAAATAACTCAGCCATAGGATGGTCTAGCAGTTTTTAGGCCAACATTGGAAACGTTTTAAGTAAATCACCAAAGCGTTTGGAAGTTTATTGGTTTCTTCCAATGCGAACAAGCACTTCATCAGGTTCTTACAACCCTTGGAAGCCCTGGCTGGTCAGTGGTCATGCACCACATCCAAAAAGAATGAAATATGCGGATTTCAGCGCATGTCTGCTGTCTGTTGTACAACAAACACATGACAATTGCGTAGCCCATAATCTTAGTTTTTAGAAAGCAAATAGAACAATACAGCAATACATTGTATTTACATCATATATTAATTCTATGTAACATTTGTCTGCTACTTCTATGATATAATCATAAATGACGTTTTTAACATTTATTGACCTCTTATACGTCTATTGAGGGGGCAATTGACTCGAGGGGCAATTGACTGGGGGTAGTTGTCGTAGAATCTTTATAAAGGCATGCTGGAAATGTGCACATACATGTCTGCATCCACTGGCTTTCCAACAAGCAATGAGTATAAAATTAACTTAAACTGTTGATGGTTCAAATCACTACTACTTGGAAAACTAGCTGCTAACCTTGTTTTAGTTTTGCTTTTTGAACAGGTTTAGCAAGTTTTAGGACTTCTTTCAGTTGCTATGTTGTTGCTAATTATAAAATGGTTTTGTTGCAATGTTTAGGAAAAAATCTTTACAACAGTGAACATGTTGCCATTAAACTGGTAGGATAAAAGTTTTATTTAAAAGTAGTAATATATTTTGGTGTGACTAATTAAATATGTAAACAGATAGGATGTATGATGGTGATCTTCCATGGAGAGTTGGCACATGACCCAGCTTGATGAAAGTGTACGAATGAAGGTTGCTCAGTCTGGATTACAAGTTATGCCATTTGACCCATATCTGGTGTAGCTGCTGGTGAAGCAGAACCTGCATAGTTTGTTCATCTATTTTTGCCATTGAAAAACTTCCATCCAGAAACACTTGCTGGCTGTTGATTCCAGTCACTGTATTGTGACAATTCCTCATCAACCTCTGATTGTACCTGATAATTATCTGCCCTGTCAAATATACTGAGTACTTCTTTGTCACATTAAACAAATACGAGGACATCCCATTCTGTGCTTTTGTTGGTCACAGAAACTATAGACATCAGATGCTGATAACAAACGAAAGCTGTAAAACACTTTTTAGCTGAAGTGAGCTAAGACAATTTATGTCAGCTTCTTTGTTCGATTAAACACAATTCCTTTGTGATGCAGTCAATTGGAAATTATAGTTGTATTCGTCTCGATGATATCTATCTTACCTAACGTTTTTAGGAAGAAAAGCTTGGGATGCTTTGTACTGCTAACTTAGCTGTCGTTTTGTAGTCAACTGTATGACACGTATTCCTTTGATTTTAGGAGCCAATGAAGTCCAGAGCTCCTCAACTTAGCTCAGAAAATCGATACTACAAAATGCTGTCCCCAGCAGGTATCAACCTTGAGACTTTGCTTTATGCTAAACATTATTAATTTGGTTCATACATTGTGTTCAGACACAGACTCATCGTAGCAATACTTGTATGAAAGCATAATGTTCACTTTCTCTAAAGTTGGAAGTTATCTGAGACACATGACACATTTAGAGAGAAATTGGCAGAAAGAGAAACATTTGCTCTTTGCACACTTTTGCAGACTAAGTATTTCAAATGCTCTTTTTTGCACAGAGCAATGCAATTATATTGAGTTTAAATTTAGTATTATTCTAAATAGTTGATAGTAAATAGGTAATACTCTTTGCTGCATGCTAAGCTGAACACTTGTTTTTCTATCATATCATTTTGAAAACATATTTGAATATTTTTCAATAATATTTTTTATTAGTCTTTTTTGCCTTTGTTTCTGAGTGTTTTGGATGGTGTTTGGCTATCTGTTACCATGCTCTTGTACGTAATCCTTTTCTGTTGCGCGTATAGAGTGTGATTTATGCAATATCATGGCATTGATTAATTGTGATTTGTTGTGGAAAATATTTAACATTGCACTGTGCACACCTATAAGTATAGAAAAAACCGATGAAACATGTAATTGTTGAAATGCCATCTTGAAATTTGTTATAAGAAATTAGATGACGCTGTGATCAGGAGTTGCCATATGCCTGGACCAGTCTTTCAATCCAAAAATTACAAGATTGATTTTATTTTAAGTTAAATAAATTCTTGATTGCATTAAAATATATACTATAGTTACTTGTTGCTTAAAATGAAAAGTGAAAATATTCATCGTTAAGAGTTTTATGTTTACGACAAAATGATAAAAAGAAACATAAAATGTCGTTGGTAGAATCTTACGCATAGAGCACCTGCCATCCAAAATGTATGTTCTGCCTCAACTGACTTTGACTGACTTCATCATACATGTAGGAAGTCCTCCACTGCTCCCGGTCCAGAAGCACGTTCGTTTGTCTAGCACTTTGTCCTGGGAAGTGCGCCTGTTTATCTTCGGGATATATTCACCTTACTTCGGCCTGCTCCGCTCACCGATCTCTTCGCTCGGTCTCCAGAGCAATTTTGTGGTGGTTCCACATACTTGCACTGCCACCAGACTCAGAGCATGAGTATTACACAGTGATGCTTGGCAACAGCAGGACTTGGTTGGTGCTTGATAGTTATAGAATGCCCTGGAATCACGTCTGAGAAGACCAGGTGACCACTGCATTGAATGACCACAACACTGAGTGCTAGTAGCCCAGGCAATAGTGATCTAGCCTAGCAGCAGCAATTGAGCAGGCTGAACTGCTGCTTATTTTAGCAACAGGAGTCTGTCTTGCTTATTAATAGAGCCTCTGACTATTTGTTATTGGTGTCTGTTAGGGTTGTTAATATTGGTTTTTGGGGCAAACCGATTATCAAATTTCTAAAACCGGTTTTAAACCGATATATCGGTTTTTATTGGTGTTCTTTGAAAAATATTATAAATTGTAATATGCACGTTATTTTATGTATTACATATCGCAATGCAGCGTCAACTCTCCATTGTGACGTAATCTGGAACAAACAGAAGCCCACAGCGCTCGACTCTCATACTCTCCCCTCTGTCTTCATTGGCTTGGGTTACCCTTCCCCAGCTCATTTTCTCACGCTAGTCTTGTGTGGACAAGAGGGCCCTTTATTAGCAATCAGCAGCTATTAATTACCCTGTTGGAAGACGTGGCCGGGAAATATTTCACTTAGCAGCGTCTATATCTTTGAAGTTGACCAACTTGGGCCCTTCCTATGGGAACAAATCCGAGACATGTGAGATAAATAATAAGGTGAAAAAATTAGAGCTGTACCGATTATAGAGATATCGGCAATATCGGATATCGGCAAGATAATCAGTGCCGATATTAAAAATTATTTTTTTGATTTAATAATATTATTTTCCATGTATAAAAGCAAAATGACGACAGCAACATCACTGGATCTGTGAAGGACAGCATTTCGTTCCGTTCCCATATCGTGACTTCGAGCCAATGGCTTATTCAGACCAGTGGTGAGACCACCCACTGTGCTAGTATAGACCGTGGGAATGTGTCAACATAGGTCTTGTGCAGAGTGAGTCATAGTGCCTACTTATGGGCCAAGGAATGGCTGGCCAGTTCAATCCAAGTAACGGCAGGCCAATTCAACTGAAAAACCGATGAATGTACATTGTGAGGGCATGGCTAATGAATACATGCTAGCTGCCCATCAGATCTCCCCAACACATGTCAGTGGCCTGAGAGGCTGAGACTAGATGGGTGGCTGTTAATAGGACAGCCGTGCCTTGGCCTTTAATTACCCTGGGCACAGTTCGACGGCGGGCGGAGTGTCTAATCTGTATTGTCTGCCTAGGATTAGTCACCAACTACATGCATATGTCTCCTACAAGGGAAGTGTTTGCTTGTATCACAACATTAGGCAGAAGCAGTAGGTCTGGTCTATCTTTTGGAACCAGACATCTTGGGAAACACAAAGAAATAATCGACTAAATAATCAGGTATCGGCAAATGAATAATCGGCAGTAATCGGTATCGGCATAATCGGCAAAAAGTTATATCGGTACAGCTCTGGAAAAAATACAATTATCGTTTTGCAAATGACAGAAACCGATTATCGATTTTCGAATCAATAACCCTTTCAATATTTAGCTGTAAATGGCTGATATCGATTTTTATTAGTGTTCATTTAACATCATTTGGTCATCAAATCAAAGGGAATAGCAAGAATAGACATGACAATAATAACTGGAGAATTAGAACTTCATCAAGCTGAAGGGATTCCTGAATTCATGATTGCTGTTTCTATAGTTCAATGAAAGATCGCTAGTCATGTATTTGAGCACAAAGCTAGATATCACTTACTGTGTAATGCTGCTCAATGCGAGATTACTTGTTGTGCAGCAATGTTCAGCTTACATTACAGGTTTTGACTTGTTTTTTACCCTACCTCGTGCCAAATATCAGTTCTATAGATTGCTCTGTATTTTTTAGAGATGTGGCACAGAAATACTTACTTACTTAGTTGCTTGTGTAGTTGTAATGCAAACTGAGTTGTGTTGATGTTGACCCCGGTTTTTGTAGAAGGTATTCCCTTAGTCTACTACTTTGGTCCATGTGGCCGGTATAACGCGCTAGTCATGGAATTGCTTGGTCACAGCTTAGAGGAGCTGTTTGACATTTGCGATAGAAAATTCTCCATCAAGACCGTCTGCATGATTGCTCTTCAACTGGTAATTAAAGAATTTTGTACATCTTAAATATGACTGAGACCTGAAGTGAAATGGATGATTGGAAGAAATGTCCTGTGGTCATACATTTTAAAACATTTTCAAAAAAGCTTTGTAAGTAAGACAGGGCCAGAGTACTTAAAGTTAATACAGACTAGATTGACTGGCTAAAGTGCAAAATGTTCCTGCTTCATCTGCAGATTTTATAGAAGACTAAATTGACTTTGACAATTTTAGAATGCCAGTTTTTATGTTATTTAGGTTAGTTTACCATTATTTAGCATGGTAAATAAGCTAGAATGAGATGCACATAGGGTAGTTAGTTACTAAGACTTTAGACCTCATTCGGTGATCTAGTAAAGTGTATACTTATATACTTTGTTCCTGTTATGGCCATGTACGTTTAAGAGTTTTTTATTCGTTTTGTTTGATTGGCTGTGTTTGCTGTGAACGTAGGTTCGGCGAATGGAATTTGTCCACTCGAAGCATCTCATTTACCGTGATGTTAAGCCAGAGAACTTTCTGATTGGCCGTCATTCCAATCATAAGCAGGACATCATTCACGTTGTAGACTTTGGCCTTGCGAAGGAATACATCGATCCAGAAAACCAAAAACACATTCCATACCGAGAACACAAGAGTCTAACGGGTACAGCGCGATACATGAGTGTCAACACTCACCTGGGCAGAGGTCAGTCTGTCTGTCAGTCTGTCTGTCAGTCTGTGTGTCTGTCTGTCTGTTTCTGCCTCCTCTTCTGATTGTTTTCATTTCCTCCTTTCACCCCTTGTTTGATCCCTCCTCCTCCTCACTTCCTCTGCCTTGCCGATCTGTGTAAATGCATTTCCCGACTTGTAGAAAACATGTGATGTACAATATTCCCTCTGAGCTGTGTGCATTTTCACTCGCACACGGGTCGTATAGCCAGTGCACACAAGAATTTAGTGTGTAAATTTTTTGGGAAAAATAGCGAGTCACGATTTCTTTTTATGAAACTATGTAAATCAAGTCTCCTAGCCGGCTGTGGCCTGCCCTTCTCCAGTAACTTTTAGTTCCTTGGCTGATAGTTCCCTTAGTTATCTTTAGACTAGGCCCTAGACTTTTCTTAGGTTTTCAGAACTTATCACCAATGCACTATGCATAGATTTGATTTAACTATTGTCGCATTGAGCTCGGACTTGCATACAAATAAGTGAGCCATTTATAAAATGATGTATACATAATTTCTTGTGCACACTTTATCCAAACAATTAGATGGAACATTGGTGCTGTATGAAAACTTACCTTTTCATATAGACATGCTTTAGGTTGCTGTCTGGTTACACTGCAATGACTTCATGACACATTGGATGTCCTACTTTTGCAGAGCAGAGTCGACGCGATGACCTTGAGGCTCTGGGCCACATGTTCCTTTACTTCCTTCGTGGCAGTCTTCCGTGGCAAGGTCTGAAGGCCGACACCCTTAAGGAACGCTATCTGAAAATTGGAGACACTAAGCGTTCGACACCCATCGAAGAACTTTGTGGAGGATTTCCTGGTTGGTGCAGTCTCACTTTTAAATAGGTTGGGTCATCTGAGAATTAGTGTAGGTCATCCCAGTGAATTAGTTGAGATTATGTACTTTATGCAAAGAGCTGATGCATTCACACTGGCCCGATAGTGGGCTTTCTGGTGGCCAATGCACTGAAGGACGGTATTCATCTGTCATTTTAAGCTGGATGACCTCAGTGAACTTCTATTTCTGTCCTATTTTTATCTGTAAAATCCTCCCCTTAACAGTAGTGAATGGCAAGCTACTGCCTCATCTTTGGCCTGCTCCACTCTACTGATGTCAAGGTAGTGTTTTCACTGCCCTCTGGCATCAATCTCAGACCATCTATGTTATTGCTGTTATTAAATATTATTAATTAGAAACTTCTGTTGTGCCAGTATATAATGCACAAAGCACCTGAGCCAAGTCCTGGTCAGGTCAGTATCTAGGAGATCAGTGCACTAAAGCTGAGATATCATCTGGTGAATAATTAGCAGTCCATAACCGATCAATTCTGTACTATTTGCACTCATTAATGCGCTCACAGATGACGACGCACTGTTCCTCTTAATGCAAAGTATTGTTATGTCCCCAGAACTGTTAACAAAACATGCCATATCAGTTAGTGGACTGGACAACCGGTCTGAGGCTGATGGTTGGTTAGTTTACTCTTTACTTCAGACTTTGACCATTTGAAGCTGCAGCACTGGAACACAAGCTGAATTCCTTTAACATGTTCAATGCTGTAGAAATGTCTTGCTCATTTTAAAAGATATTTAATAATTAGAAACCAGTGTTGGTCTTTTTTTCCTTTCATTTCTCCAAACCAGGTCGTTCTTGCATTCTTACCTTTCTTGCCGTAATTTGTTCTATAGATGTAACTTGTAAATCCTTTATGCATTTTTAAGTTTAAATATGCATTCTTAAATCATTTGATGTCTTGACTTATTAAACATGTAAACTACATTTACAATGAAACCAGGTGATTTGTATTTTCAACTTAGGTTTCTCATATTTTGAGATTTTTTATGTTTAACTGATCTGGCAACATCCTGAAAGCACGCCCTGTAGACATAAAAACTTCAGCTCACACCAGGTTTTACCTTGGCTGCTTCATTTTACGCAGTTCATCGTTCAAAGATCTTTTGGACAGTGACCTGAAATATAAAATAACTAAATGAAGTATAACATTCTTTAACTCCAATTAGGACTCTATGTACCATATTTTCTTGACTATAACATTACGGTTTTTAAGTGAGCTTCTATGGTAATAACGTGTACAACTGTACATGTGTGGAAATTTAGAGAAATTGGGCTAAGAAATTAATGAAAAATGCAACTTATAGTTCATAAAATATGATGCCTGCATTCTGTTTACTCTCAATTGTCACTTATGTTTCAACCTCTAATGTGCTGAAACATCCAATGTTACGTGGTTACACTAGGAAGTTGTTGACGTGTGGAGTGGCAGGGTCTTCATAATTCATGTTGCACTACTGAATATTAATTGTTGATTGTTGCAGGTGAATTCGCTACATATATCCGATACGCTCGTAACATGGATTTCTTTGAGACTGCGGACTATGACTATCTGTATAGCTTGTTTGAAACGGTGCTCAAGAAGAATGATTTGACATGTGACTGGGAGTTTGACTGGGTCATTCGGAATGGGGTAAATTACATCATTTTTATTGTCTTGGCATAGAAAAATAGTCAAACCTTGCTAGACTGTAGAACCAGGTAGCTTATCATTTATTATTATTTTACAGTTATGAAAATTAAGATAATTGCGCTTGCTTTGAGCCTTTGGGCTGCACTCCTCCTTCATTTTGGTCCGTCTTTTCAGGTTTCAATTTCACATTAGTCAAATGGACGATAGAAGAGATATAGCAATGCGATATGATGTCAGCTGTGTCCCAAGATGTGTGAGTGCCCATTGAACTGAATGTATGGTCATTACATTGAACTTTCTTTAACCTCTTTAATACCTTGTACAGTGGGATCCCCGAGTTATCACGTCCAAATGATATACGTCTATTTACTCACCGCGTATCCAGTATAAACTCGTTCTAGTCACAATTATCAAAAGATTATAGTTTTGTGATTGTAGTAACGGCTTTCCATATGATAAATTACGTCCTTTACTGGGTTGACCGATCAAAAATAACACATTTGAAATCTATTTCTTACCGAAATAGCTGGTCACTGCACGATCGCTGCGTACGTGGTCGTTGCGTCACAGTGGTCTATGTTGCGACAAAATGTTTCGTTTTAGGTTGAAAATGACAATAGTTTGTCCAATTTAGACAGTGATCATCACTGTCTAAATTAGTGGATTAAATTCATGTTATAAATTATGTCATGTGCTGGTTGGGTCGTCTAATAATACTTACAATTGAGCCTTATATCATGCCAAACATAGCTGGTCGTTCGCGATCGTTACGTAGCCTAAGTGGTCGTTGGGTCGCAAATGTAACATATGTTGTGATGAAATACTTCAATTTTTGTTGAAAGTGACAATAGTTTGTCTGATTTAGACAATACAAATTAAATTTAATTCTAATCAAGTTACTGTTTCAGAAAAATAATTATTACAGATAAGGAAAGATTGCTGAAATCCGTTCGCCGCTTGCGTCGTCAAGAGATAGTTCGCATTTTGGCCTATTTTACATCATTTATTGTCTGAAAATCATAATAAAGTTCAACAATAGTGCTTATTTTAAAACTAAATATGATTGTTGTTATGTTTCTCAGAGCAATGATGGGCTATTGCATTTATACACTTGCAAATATCAGTCTACCTATATAATCAATAGCCCAAAAAAATAATTACACACTTGTGGAAAGAATAGAAAAATGTATTACACGTTAAACTGGTTAAGAGATTTTGCTGATGCTCTGAGGTGTAGTATTAATATTTGGGATTGCCTCTGTTGATAGTTCTATGTAACAAATTTATTATTTTGCTTGGTTTCTGGCTATTAATTGTTATGTCTTTATTGCTCCTGCCTCAAACACATATAAAATGGCTATTATTCCCAATTACTTTGCTTTTGTGACCAGGAGATTGGTATTGTGAAAGTTAACTACTTCTTTGTAAAACCCATACTATACAAACCAATAAGACCTAACGACTTCATCAGAGATCTTGGTCTCACCAACTCAATGCAATGAACCAATGCAGAACTTTTGAGTCTTGGCATCTAGACTCAAGCAGTGGAACTTGTTGGATGAAAGCGTGCAAATCGCAGATCAGAGGAAGCATCACTAAGCTTTTCCACCTTTGTCACCAATCAAGATGGACTCTGCTTCTGCCAAAACGTTACTGGTCTTCTTGAAGTAATTGAATCGACTGTAACACAAATGAGTGGCATCTCTTCATTGAAAGTTCATCTAGGAGCCTCAAAGCCCAGCTGTTCCATAACGGGAACAAGTATCCGTCCATTACTATGGCTCACTCGGTGCACATCAGAAACGATTACAACAGCGTCAAAACCTTGCTAGACACCTTGAAGTATCATGAGTATGGCTGGGGTGTCGTCAGAGAGTTCAAAATGGTAACAATCCTGATGGGTCTCCAATTGGGTTGACCAAGTTTGCTGCTATCCTTGCCTTTGGGACAGCAGGGACAACAAGGCGCACTACCACAGGCGGGACTGGCCCCAGCGGACAGAGCTCTCTGTGGGGAGCAAAAACGTCAAGTGGGAGCCTATGGTGGTCCCTAAGAAAGGGCTGATGCCACCACTGTACACCGAATTAGGCCTTATGAAGCCATTTTTCACAGCTCTAGATAAAGAATCGGCAGCTTTCAAGTACCTTCAAGACTTCATCCATAAGTTGTCTGAGACAAAGGTGAATGTCAGTGTTTTCCACAGACCACAGATAAAGAAAATCATGGAGTGCAAAGAATTTCCCAAAAAGCTCACTAGAAAGGAGAAAGCGGCTTGGATCAGCTGTGTCGCAGAGGTTACAGGCCTCCTCGACAATAACAAGGCTGAAAGCTATGTGGAACTGGTTGAGACTCAAGTGAAATACTATGGCAAAATGGGCTGCAGGATGTCCCTCAAAGTTCACATCTTTGATGTTCACCTTGATAACTTGAAGGAGAACATGGGAGCACACTCGGAGGAGCAAGGCGAACGCTTCCACCAAGATATACTAGGCTTTGAACAATGCTACCAAGGACAGTATAACGAGAACATGATGACAGACTACATTTGGGGGCTAGGCCTTTTTTGTGAAAGTGATTTACAGTATAAGCGTAAATGTCGGAAAACTAAGCACTTCTAAATCTCGTATGGTCGCTTTTGTATCACTCTGGTGTTGATGCATGTTCATTTTGATTATAATTAATAATGTGGTTTCTTCTGATTTATATTGCTTTCTTTCTGACTTAACAAGAACAAAAAGAGGCAAATTTGCTCATTTCTCTTATAAATAGGTCAATTTTAAAATATGATGGTACTGGTCACAAAAGCAAAATTTAAAGTAAATAATAAAAACATGTTTGCTATATTTTTAGGCACAAGTAAGTAGGAAATTACACTCATTGCCCAGGAACAAAAATCATGTTACATATGTCATAGTGTATAATTTGATCATTGACTTGGTGTTTTCTGCTTGGAATAGGAATCACATGCATCGATCAGTATCCAGGAAATGCCTATTGCTTCGATATCGACGTTAGAGTTGACGGAAGACAAGCGGATGCGACACCCGAGCACAGCTGCGATACGCAGCAGCGTAATCTCATCTTTTGACAAGGTCTCCTCGTATCAGTATCTTAATTGTGATGATAATAGAAGCAATAATATCGTTATTATTATTATAATTTTCAGTGATTGCAGTAAAAGAGCGTAATGATGTAGTGTATATCTATATGCTTTATATAGTGCCTTTTTTAAGAACCTTGTGAAAATACTGCTTATGTCAGAGTAATGAAGTTAAGGTTATTAAGAACAGAGAAAGTTCATCTGTATGGGAACTGTGCCCAGACAATTTACATATTGACTCGTGTGGTTTTTTTAAATTTGTCTTGCCAAGATTGGAAATTGTTCTTCGTTTTGTTTGTTTAGGATAATGAAGTTGATCTAAGCAAACAGGTAATTACATTTTATTCTATTATTACTTACATTACATTATTATTTTGTGTGGGTGCATCATGTCTGTGTGAGTGTCTTGATGAAGACGATGAAGCCACGGGTTACATAAGTCAAATGCAGGATGTGACAGATATACCAATATGGTGCTGTCTTCTTCCTCCATGCAATGTTATAGTCAACATTTATGATATTGACCATTTTGTGGGGCATGCTATTCGATTGATTAGGGCTCGGCCTGTAATGCAGAGAGTATGATCTTCAGCTATATGCCGATATGGTCGCTGTGTTTTGACCTCAATCCAAATGCTGAATTTTTCAGCTGCTTCAAACTTCAGATTCACTGCTTTCTACTCATAGCTAGCATCCCAGAAGTAGCTTGCTACCGATGGTGCTGTATAAATGGTCGTAATTACAATTCAGTTCAAATCTTTGTTCCTTACTTTCAGTGTTGCTTGGTCAGGCTTAGGGTTGCAATGTCCTGCTTTTTCCTCATATCGTCTGTCAATACTAAAAACCTGGAAAATGTCCGGCTTTTGAATGCTTGTTTTTATTGGTTATTATTTCACTAGCTGTTAACCCATGAAAAATCACATGGCTCTTTGTGCTAGGAGTGTCTCTTATTAGGTTGAACTGTGAGAGGCGCTATAGAAATTTGTAAATACGATACAAGAAGGAATAATGCGTTTTTTTTAATTTTAGAATTTGAGAAGTTGATTTATGTGTGGAAGCTTTGTACTTGCTTAAGTTTGTAAAATGCAAGTCAATTAAAGATGTGTTTACCAATTTTTTATATTTTATGGCTCAAATATCGAGGAAATAGAGCATAGATAACTCTTAATTTTCCATGTTTATAATTTCTGAATCATTGCTCTAGTATTATAATTATTAGGAGTAGCTATGTTTGATTTCTGTTTGCTAGAGAATGTAGAATATGTTAAAACTGTTAAATATTGTTTTCTTGGCCATATGTTTCTCATATTTTGCATGTATGTGATGCGGAGGGTGTATGTGGCTCACTACTATTCGACACTGCTCAAGACTACGATTTGTATGCCTACAGTAGCAAGCTGTTTCTTCCAATTTATTATTATTATTTATTAAGCGGACAGTTTCTACAGCATCATAACGCAGCCATGCCACTACAAGGCACTTCAATTGATAGCTTGTTGTCTAAGGCAGAGCTCTCTCTCTCCAATTGTTGAGTGTTTGGCAATGTTTATTCAGTCTGGGATATCCAGTTAACCAACTTCTCCTGATTTCTTCTAAGATCGAATTCCTCCTCTAAGAGAGAAGTGAATGCTCTCTACAAATGTTAATGGTTGATTTGATTGAACATGATAGTTCTAAATGTATGTGCAGTTTTGGCATATCTTCTGACCCAACTATATCCATTTCTGGTTATGCTAAAACAATATATATGCAAATTAACTCACTTTCACATTTGAGATTTTCTTAGAATTAGAATGAGATTCTGAATGGCTTGTGATTCTGCTCATTGCTGTGTCCAGAGTGCTTACTCATTTTATCACAGACAATTTAGTAGATACT
This sequence comes from Bimastos eiseni, assembly GCA_959347315.1. Lineage (NCBI taxonomy): Eukaryota > Metazoa > Annelida > Clitellata > Crassiclitellata > Lumbricidae > Bimastos > Bimastos eiseni. Next base: position 35,218,980 of record OY365809.1, on the reverse strand, counting down.
AAAGGCCTAGAAAAGGAGTTTTGCACTTGTTATTCAGCATTTTGTTTCCCATCATTCAACATATGGAAAAGTGATGACAAAAGTAGTTTTAAGAATAGTTAACTCCGTTTTCTAGGATTAGTTACTAATTATTAGTTCTAATGAAACTAGTTACAATCGATTAGTTAAAGCTACTGCAAAAGTAGTTGAAATGTAGTTGCATTTAAACTACATTTAAAGTAGTTCTGCCCATCAATGGGCACGTTAATGATAATTAGCTGCCAATAAATGCTAAATTTTACGCACTGTGTGAAGTCCAATTCGTTTTATTCTGTGGTCACTCCTGCCCCTCTTTGTGTCTTATGTTCATGTGTCTGTGTAATTTTTAGATACAGATACTTTCAGTAGCTGAGGAAAATCCAATAGAAGAACACAGAAATTCGCTAGATAACAAAGACAATACCAAGTAAGAACAATAAAATAAAATAAAAATTTGTCTGGCTGATTGGGTTTGGTGCAGAGTTACCTGTTTGGGTATTCTGCTGTATTGAGTGTTGTGAAGTTTCTAGGGGAACTGTTGTTTGCAAGATTGCAACCGAGTTATAGATGGTCCTCAACAGTTTAATACAATATCATGTACAGCACCTGCAAGTCCACAAGATACCAATCTCTCATGTATAGTTATGATCAGGATTCAAGCGGCACTCTCTGAATGCACCACAATGAGCAACCATAGGGATGATTTTGTCAGTATGTCAGTTGCATGTGATGTATATATATATATATATATATATATATATATATATATATACACACACACATATATATATATGTATATATATATATATATATATGTGTGTGTGTAGGTGTGTACACATGCGTTTGGTGATGTTATTTTCAAAAACAACACTTATATATTATATTGCTAACAGAAGTTACTAAGGTTGTGCGCTGGTGCTGGAAGAGGTTGAACAGAGGTTTTATACCTAAATACTTGTCCTGGAAATGCTTTATTAAAGGCATCATTTAGCTTGGATTGCAAAAAAGCTAAAATGAAAATTCCAAGTGAATTCTATTTTAGAATGTGACCTTGCTGATATTCCTTCATAACAAAGACAGCCCAATGTGCAAATTTATGATGCTTACTTCTCTAGCGCGTCCTTGAACTGGCCTAGAGTCCGTTTGCTGAAGTGAACATTGAATTATACTTAATTGGTCTTAGAACATGGCATTGTTAAGAAGCTTAATGCTGCATTACTGACTTGACTTTTGTCCAGTAAGCAGTGTTGTATGCAAGACTTGAAACTTCAAGACGAGACCGAGACAGTGAGGTACCAAGACTGAGACCGAGACTGAGACACTAGGTTCAAGACAGTACGAGACAGTAAAAGATTAGCGATCTTGTATAAAAGGCTGTAAAATACTAGTGTAACAGTTTTCGTGAATAATGTTCATTTGAAATTTCAATTTGAAACTTATAATGTATATAGTACCAATTCCCGAGAACAGTTTTTATATTGCCGCGTTTTATCTTTTTCGATATCTCGTCTTCGGCCTATCTTCTGAATAGTATAAAGAAAGCCTTTTAGACATGTCTGAAAAATTCTAGACGATTTTAAACAAGCAAATTCGATACCAAATACCAGACGAAATTATAAATTTGCGCATATCCTTATTCATCCTGAGAAACTCGAAGTTGTTCCGATCGTTTCGGTTATGGTGGTTTTACATCAATGACAGATGGCATGCCATAACTATTGTTTTGTCAATAACTTCAAATTGCATATATGTAAACTTCACAATTTCAAGTTCTCTCTCAGACATTTTCCACTTTTAAGATAATTGAATTGATTTCAGTGTCATGTGACTCATGAGTTAACCAGAATTACAATATCTCGTAGATTCTGGTTTCAGTTTCTAGTGCAAGATAGTCAACGTGAAACTTAGCGAGAGCGCTTGTTCGAGACAGAGTTTTCTCTACAATACAGTTTCTAAAAATTGGAGACACTACCCCGAGACCAAGATAACAGGCTTCCGAGTCCAAGACACTAAACAAAAAATGGCTCAAGACCGAGACACTGTCTCGAGACCATACAACTCTGCCAGTTAGTTCCTGTAGCAGGCATTGTGTTTGCACTTTGCTGTGCATGTAATGATCTTGTGCATGGGATTTGGAGCCTGAAAAAAGTAGTTGTTACCAGTTGGAAAATATATTGCATAAAAGGAATATATTTTGAAGTTACATTAAGCTGCATTGATACTTGTGAAGTGTTGATACTTGTGAATATCAATGCTTTCCATTGGAATTGCAGAACAGAGAAACTGAAATATGTGTTTTCAACCAAATGTGTTCTTTGCAGATGCTGTTGTTTACGGAGACGGAAAAAGAGGTCACGACCTAAATAAGTGGCCTGAAAACTTTGGGCTACCTGTTTTTAAAAATTTGGAAGATAATCTGATGTGATTGTGTGTGCAAGGCTTCCTTCCAGATAATGCTTCTCAAAGAGCTGCAAAATTATTTCTCCCAAAAAAAACCTTTGTCAGCTCCGAAAGAGCCTTAAATTGAGGTCATCAGAGTCAGTACCAACAGTCGTTCAGCTGGTATTTTGTATTATTTATATTTCCAAGTCTCTTGTCTGTATTTCTCAGAATTTTAAGCATTTGGTTGGCTTGCTACAATAATCCCACAGGGATAGGTTGTGAATGCTATTATATGAATGTTCAAGGACTGACATCATTTGCAGTGCAAGGCTAGAATAAATGAGTGGTCTGTCTTGAGTTTATCTGTCTGTGACCTGTTGTTAAAAGTCTCTGTTCAATTTATTTTCAAAGAGACCTAAGTGATTATTTTGTTATCTTAAAAGGCAGTTGTTGTAAGATAGCATTTGAAGGATATTATCCTTCAAATGCTATCTTACAACAACTGCCTTTGCTACTGCTATGCTAAAGTGAGTTCCTACTATCATCTAGAGTTGAACAACCTGCCTTAGCATCAGAGTAAGATGTCTTTAGAATTTAAGTCTAGTTAGCTGCTGAATTTGACTGAATTTCATAAGATGGTGGAACGACTGTAACTTTTGTGCTGAACAAAGGTAAGAGATCTGGTTGAAAAGTTGGATGTCAGTTTGACGATTAGTGGTTGGAAACCTGGTTGGCTGGAACAAACATTAATCACCATGGCAATAATATGTACGAATATGATGCTAATTGTGGAGTCAGAGGAACCAGCATCTAGTTGGAATGATCTAGTTTGAGGCAAAGGAATAGGACAAAATTTGTGTAAATCGTTGGTGTCTCATGTATGCAGGTCCTCTGAAATGGCAAGAAATGATTAGGGCAAGTCAGAGGATGCATGGCAAGAGATTCATGAGATGCTGAAATGAGATTCAGAGGCTTCATCAAATTATTTCAGACTTTGAGACTTAATATTTGCAAACCTCTGCCTGTTTTAAGGTAGGTTCATGTTTCTCAAAGGTCAAGATGAAAATCAAAGATACAATGCTTATATTCAAGGAAAAAGCCAAGTTGCACTACTGTAGTAATTTCTTAGTTTTGTGTTAGAGTTGGAGGTCAATCTAGTCCAGTTTCTGCTTCCACTTTGCATTTGATTTCAATTTCTACATGTATATTTTATATTAAATTTACGTCAATTGGTATTCGATTGAAATGCTCGAGTCGTGTGAAGATGGTTTGGTGTTGATGCTCTTTAAGTGCCTAATTCAATTGTCTTCTTATCCAGATGTAAAGTAATGACTTACTGCTTTTCAAATGAATCATAAAAATCAATTTCTGATATTGATGTAAGTAGCTATTCTAGTTCAGTAGGCATGCTTATACATATGATCTCATTCAGTTATTATTAGAGAAGACATTTGTGAAGTTTGCTTTTGATTAACTATTTGCAGCATAAATCATCTTGTAGCTTCTTGATGTTTCAGTCAGATAATTATCTCATTGTTAAGGTACTGAATGTTTTTCTGACATAGTGTAATGGTTGTCTGTGCTTCATCTGACACTGAATAAGCATTTGCAGTGTTCATTCATTCTGAGAGAGAGACAGAGAGAGAGACATGTTGTGATGGGGCAAGATAAATCTACCAAGACGATATTAGAACATCTGGTATGATGGATTTGAATAGGATATTAATCAAAGGTGGCAAGGGCAACCTGACTTACTTTTAATAAGATAAAATTGTTTTTAATAACATGTAGTAGGTGATTTTTGTTCATTTTTGTTTTGATGTTGCTAGGACAGAAACACAAAAGGTTTTCATTTAAGAAAGAGTGTGTTATCATTGCAATTGCGTCTAATGTTACTGAGTGTTGATTGGTCAACCACTGATTGTCTATGGTTCGTGCTTGGTTTTCGGATAGATAACTAAAGTGGCCAGCTCTCACCACTTCATCTTTAGATATTGACTGTTTGTCATGGAGGTGTGATGTTCCGTCCAGTTGCTAGTTAGACTGCGTATTATTCGCTTTGACAAAATGTGCTGAATTCTTGGATGTTGTTGACTCTGTTGCCTCTGTTGACTGAACCAAATTTGCACATACATCATGCATCATTACACTGCAATGTTGTTGCACAGTCTTGCTTTGAGGGACAGGAGCTTGGGAATATTTGTCTTTGTTGTGAGGAGAGTGTTGCTGTGGGTTGATTTGTTGGTGTTTCATGTTACCTGAATGAGAATGATGTGAAGCATATTTAAGAAATTGTTGTTTATTGTGTCATCCAATAGTGTAGAAACCCCTTACATGGTTATCGAATGCTCATCTGGTCTATGAATCTCAGTGCAGTTTTCAATTTGCAGCCTCTCTCATCATTACAAGGCTTTAGTGCTTACATTTAATGTCGTGAGCCAAACAACTTATACCTATGATTGTTTTTATGTCTGTTCTGGAAAGAATTATTTTTCTAAAAATGTCTGTTTTAATACTATCTTTTAAGTTCACAGGCTCTTCCACGGATTTGTTCAGTTATGTCATTACTTACTGCGGTACATATAGTTTGTAAAGAAACTTTGTCATACTTTAGAGCTGCTGTTCTCAGTAGAGCACAAACCATTATCTAATCTATAACAACTGATTCAGAGTGGACAACAGTTTATAGCAACTGCCCACTGATTCAGAGGGACAATTAGAGTTAGAAGTTTATTTTTTTCCTCTTTCTTCAGTGTTTTTTCCTTTCTTCAGTGACCTCCATTCACCTTCTTGTGTTGCTAAGGAACTCATTATATCTTTAACCTTCTGGTCTTTTATCTTTTTCCTGGATAAACAAAAAGAACAGAGATGGATACTTTGTTGTCCAAAATTTCTGCTCATAACCAGTATTATTTTGCTTCTCTGATTAATTTTACTTTTACTTCTACTTTAAAAAAAAATGTACTTCTACTTTTTATTCACCTTCGGTTTTAGTTTAAAATTTCCCGTGTAAATGAAAAAATGTTCCGTGTTTCTCAGTCTTTATGTTTAGCCCATATTGCACACCCTTGTCTCAATACTAATTTAAGCTTTCATTTAAGCTTTTATTCCAGTCCCAAACCCATTGTACATAGACTAACACAGTACAAGTGACAAGCACTGTTAATTGGAACAGTCTATACTGTATCACCAATCAATGATCGTAGAGTTCATTTTTAGAAAGAGATTGCTTCATCCTATTTCTACGACGAGTTGATAAAAAACTATTGAGAAAATTCTCTCTACGTAGGCCTGAGTTGCTGGTGCTGAAACCAGGTCTTCAGCCAATGGGAATAGTTTGGGATAAATGCTGCTTCTACTAAAAATTCAAGAGAACCATGAACTGCTCCTTGCTGCTTAATGTCCTGCAAATATTTGTCAAGTTCAAGACCAATGTTGTAAGAAAAGTTTGATACATGCGCAGTTGCCAGGTCTGATTGTGTCACGAGATTCACGCTTAGCGCGGTGACAATAATGGAGATATAATTATTTCTGTAGCGCAGTAGAACTACTACTAATAACGGTCCACGGAAAGCGCGTCTGAAATGTTTATTAAATTTTGTTCTGAAATTAATTTTACTTCTTATTCACTTGGGGAGGTCTCCATTTCACTTCTTATTCTATTCTAGTTCTTAAAATAATTTTTATTCTACTTCTATTGAACGAGAATCAAATAATTATTATTCTATTCGACTTCTAATTCACGAATATATCGCTGCTCATAACTACTTTGCTTCTTTATAAATTTTATGTACATAATTAAATATGCATGCGTGAAAATTATATATGCTATATCTGATATGTTGCATACATGTTTTAACTAGATCTAAACAGGAATCACCAAAAACTGATTAACTTCCTTAAATTCTTGTTGTCATAGTGTATTTTTGCAGATGAATAATAGAAGCCATCAGGTGGACAGTTAATAATTCTGGTTGTCTTGAATGTTATTGACATGAATTTTGTAAAACAGCTGAAAACATTCTTACTTTTTGAGCGACTGTTGGATGATATGTGCCTGCAGAACGCGGTGATCCTTGCGCAGTTCCCTTTCAGCATCTTTCTTGAGCTTCTTGGATTTCTGCACTTCAATTTTGTTTAATTTCCATTCTCTTGAACCAACCAACTTCTTACGTCCATCAAACCTGTCAACAGGAAAAAAGGATCAGACCTAGGTGCCAAAGAGATTGCATGCAAACACATGTGGGTCAAAAGATGGGTCTTACAGTCAACTAAATAAATAAATAAGATTGACAGACTGAGTAAGCACAAGTTAACTTAAGGTCTCTGTGTATCTGTTACCAGTGGAGAGTAGTGACACACAGTGAGTACTTAATTCTCTGATGGCATCCACTCTGAAACTGCTAATGAAAATAATTCAACTTAGTGTCATGAGATACAGAGATCTGTTGTTTCAATATCTGTTGTTTCAATGCCTGTTGTTAGCTGTTCTTTTATGGACATCTGAGTATTAGGCAGTACCTAGCAGTAAGTCACTGTAAGAAATAAATGGAGCTACTCACTTTTCATCTACTTTTGGTTCTAGTTGTTTCATTGGTACTGGTCTCTTTGGAATTTTCACCAGAGGACAATATACAGCCTTCTCACCAAGATTCTTTGCAACTTCATTGCATACCACCTTCAAGCCACATCAGGGAACCACTTTACAATCAGTGTATACAACTAAAGCAATAATATTGTCCACAGCTTTACAAATACTTAAAACAAGTTTTGGATCAATGTTGAAACACTAGAATTTCAAAGAATCAAAGACTTAAACTCCACCCAATTTGTTTAAAAAAAACACGAATTGGACTAAACAGTTACAAATAAAATAATTATGCTAAACAAATATGATATTTGAGGAGGTATACAGCTGCCCCTTTGACCACCATAGTAGAACCACCTGACAGATTCTCTTGTTCACTGCACTTCATGTTGTAATGCTTTTGCTTTTAACAGAGCTTTCCAAAACATTCCTGATGAAAACTCAGATTTCCTTGAAACTTCCCTGTGCTCATAATCTAATTTGAATATAATCTTAAATTCTGAATGTCAATCTATCCTGGATTTAAAACAAATATAATTAACACAATAAACAACAACACAACATAGTAATGCATATTAATCATGATATTAATTATTCAAAAGTACAGTTTTGCACATAGGGCAAACAAAAACCAGAAATAGTTACACAACAGACCTGGACTCGATGTGGATAATGACCTAAATGCAGTTCTTCAATCAGACATTTAATTGGCAAGAAGATGGCTTCAACAGCAGGCAACAAACTATACAGAGAATGAAACCTTTTCACCAGTTCTAGGCAAACTACGAGGCACTGGATCCTGTTGACAAAACAAGGAAAAACATCTGATGAGTTTTCTTTAAAACTAATGACAGGCTTAGATTCTCCACTGCTATTAACAGTGACTGCAATGCAACTAACTAAGTAGAAAGGCAAACGAAAACTTTTCTTTTTGCTACTGTCAAGGAATGAATCCTTACTTAATTAAGCTACTTACTTATTGTGCATTTAAATTCATAAAGAATTGCCACTTGATACAGTCGATTGTACACAGTGCGTTGATTGCAGTGGTCGGTCGTGCTCAGCGGTTGGTCACTCGCCCTGGAACACCCTCCCATTGGCGTTTCGTTTGTTGCCCAGTGTCTATTCAAGACTCTTTTTATACTTGTTTTAAAACTGTTCCTTTTAACCATGCTAGGGTCGGGAGTGCTCCAGACTCCTGAGTAGTAGCCTTGAGGGGGCGCTATATAAATCTTCGTAATGAATGAAAATGAATGAATGGTACATGACTTGTCATTGAAGAATCTTCGTCCAGTTTACCCGTAGTGTCATTGTTAGATGTAGTTAATTGTAACAAAACATAAAAAACATCAGCATCCATTAGCCGCCCATCACGACCACAGCAGAACCAAAAAATCAGATGCACGTACAATGTCGTAATTGTAAATCTCAGTTACGTAGTACTCGAGTCCGGCAAAGGACTCGAGCGAGACTTGAGACCATTTTTTCGAAGGTGTCGGACTCGGAACGACATGACTCAGACTTGAAGCCCTTGACTCGAATTTTTTATCACTGCAGAAATTACGTGTGCTCATTGCTTACTTACTTAAAATGGCTACCATTCTAACCTAGATTGTATTTAGATCTCCCAGTGTTCTCGGCCAACTTCCAATAAGTGTGCGTACGTTGTACAGTGTGCGTGTGCACTGTTTCTAATTATAGCTGTGATTGTTGTACTCTCACCTCCCTTGGCCCCCCCCCACAGGGGTATGATCACTGCGGTGGTAATGGTCAGTCGAGTACTCTTGGGCCAAGGGTGTCTTCCGTGTTCGGTTGTGGGTGGGGTATTATTGAGGTGTTATAAATAGAGATATGAGATAATGGGACCCTGTGTTTCAGTGCTCACTCTCCACAACAAAGACAGCTTTTGTGCTCATGAAATGTAATTCAGTTAAATGAACGTAACTCTTGATAAACTGAACTATTATGTTTTTGACAATATCCGTTAATTCCTTGTGCTATATAACATTATATTGAACTGTCGATTTTCAACAAGACCTTTTATTGTGCGTTTTCGTGTACTTGGACTCGGACATTTGGGACTCGGACTCGGCTTAGGTGGACTCGGTCTCGACTCGGACTTAGGTGGAATCGACTACATCACTGGTAAATCTACTTTTACTGAATTCACATTCATAGCACTCTACCTGAGGTCATCAGATTCCATGAACTTCTGATCAGTATAAATTCTGTGAATATTCAGTGGGAGGCCAACTTCTGCACTGCTGTTAAAAACATGAGAAACAATGTAGTTCAGTGTATTCATATACTGTAATTATATAGTTCTCTCACTTCTGCTTCAGGAAAGCATGAAGCAGAGCTCTCTGATATTAAGTTCTCTGATTCATAAAGAAGAAATAACAAATTTAAGTGCTTCTTGCTTCACTGAAGTGCTTCACTGCTTCTCATTTGTAAACTCCAGCCATAATCATTCAACAAAATTAAAAAAATTTGAAACCTGTCTAAGCCTATTAGAACTGCTGAAACCATACCCTAAGATGAATAATCTGATAATCATCTTTTTTATTTAAAAGGAAATCCCTTTGAAAAACACCTCTCGATGTCATAAGAATCTTCCTTTTGCTATGTTTCATACTCCTGATCAATGGCGTCTATTAACCTTTGACCTGAGCATTCATTATGTAGCTCTAGAAAGTCTGTTACATCTAATCCAATGCCTCTCATTTGCTTCATAAGAGAAACAATCAATGTTCTGAGTCCGGTGTTTTTATCTGAAAGCACACAGCTTACTGAAATAGATAGGATCACAGAAATCAGTAATAATTTTCTAAAGAGATCTAAAACAGCAAAAATCTGAAAATTGAGGATGTTGTAGACATTATCCATTAGAGAAAGCGATTTCGAGTGGCTGACCTCTACCCAGCAAGGGACTAATCCTAGTCAGAAGGAGGAAAAGAAGTAGTCATAATTTCTCATAAATGCTCTTTTTTGTTAACTCAGTTATTTAGGCAAAATCTAAAGGAAAAGACAGAGAAATGTGAACCGAAGTTCAATTACCTGCTTGTGATTCGGTTAACAAATTTCATCGGATTACAATTTCCGCTTGATTTGAACTGAAGGGATATGAAATGCTCTGCAACCATTCAAATATCTTACATTAGACTGACAGCCACAATACCAGAGTATTTATCAAACCATCTCTTAATCTACTGAGTACTGACATTGCAACAACTGCGCATTTCAAGATGCTGCTACTAGCAGCAGAGCGCATGGCATTAAAGCACATAATTTTATTTTTATGTGTCACTGCGTTACCAGTACTGATGAAACATTAAATTTCAGTTCTATTCATCATTCTATAGAAGAGATTCTCTCCCTCGTAATGTTCATACATTTGGCAGCTTTTAGTTAGGTACAGAGTGCATTCAACAGAGATGAAAAGACGGACCAACTGAGAAGATGCTGCATGTTATATACATATACATAAAGCAATGTATCTAAACCAATTGACCTCTAAATCAGTTGCAATGCACACAGCATGAGGAGGTGGCACATCACTCCTAAACATAACTGAGTGAATTCCAGGAGGATAGTCAAATGACAAGCACAAAGATAAGCTCACAGCAACATCTAGATATTAGGATGAGACCAGATTTAGAAAAGTTAATCAACCACAATTGGTTTCCAAAGTATCACACAACTAACTTTACAAATAACTCACCTATAAGTATAAGTGCAGAAATGAAAAGTTAGACAATCAAGTATAGTGAAACTCAGTTTGAGAGACTTACTCAAACCCAATTCCAACCGAGTTCATATGAAAAAGTGGAAAACATGTGTAGATATGATTATGAGAAAAGAAAAAGATGGCAATTACAAGAAAAGCTAATTGAATCATTATTTAAAATCATGAGATATCTTACATGGACTGGTGTACCACAACTTACAGTTCACAGATCAGTTACTCATATCTTCAGCATCCAAATAATGAATACCGAGCTGGTACTTAAAAAATCTTGAGACAAAATTTGTTTGAATAAGTAAATAGCTCAAACCTTTATCTGAAGGTTTACTGGCAGCTAAAAACAAAACCCCAGACAGGAAGTTTATGGCCTCTGGAACAAATCGTTTTGATAGCGAGACAAACTGAAATGATCAAATCAAAGGCATATCAATTAACACAGAATGAAATTCAGTAAAATTAAACCCTTTAATATACATTAACTAAAATGAAACTCACCACAAAGCCACCATATCAAGAAATACCTCATTATGAAGTTATGTCTTAATCTATCCAGACAAACCTGTGGTCCAAGTTATATCAGAATCTGCATTACTAAGAAGCCTTTTATATGGAGTTCAGGAAGTTTATTTACTACTACTTACATGTGGGCAATATTCTTACATGTGGGCAATGTTCTTACATGTTTGCAATGCTATAAAGAAGCACATTTTCACTTTAAGAATCGTTAATTTACAACTATAAACAATAGAATTCTCTTCACCCAAAACCGCCTTTCTCTGATTCAGAATAATTTAATGTTTGTCCTCTTCAGTAACCAAACAGAAGAAAGAAAAAACACATAAAAAGGTCTAACATTTGCCATCACATTAACAGTCTGTCAAAATTGTCTCACATAAAACACATTATTACCACAGTCCATATAACAGCAAAAATCTCACCTCTAGAAATAGTGTGCTTAGAAAGAGTCCTGAAGCAACATCTCGTAAATTTCTAATGACGCCCTGTTTAGAAAATACATCAAAATAAATCTAAATGACTGCAGTTGAACTTCTTGTTTCAACTTTCTGATAACATATATACACATACATTCAGTGCAGAATATCCAATAAAAATGCAATTCACCTGCGTTCTCAAAGAACAATCGTCACAAGACATGCTCTCAGAATCTGGAAGTCAGCTGATAACTTATTGCGGGTGAAGAGATTGAGGTCAACCCCGCTTAGCAATGACCTAAATAGACTTACTGGAACTTTTCAAGTGTACAACATATAATTTTATAGACTTCTACATTCTTGTAATCCATGTCATCATCGTCGACGTCATCATCGTCGTTGTCATCCTCCTCCTACTCATCATCACCACCACCACCATCATCATCATAAATCCGAGCCAGTTGTTCACTGAAGAGCATTAGACAACAGTGGTCTGAACGGTTCGTAAGTAACAATAGATAAAGGGCACCAGTGATCCATTCAACTGAACCCTTCTCTTCTCTGCATTTGATTTCAAATGTTTTTCCAACATCCCTTAATTAAGAAACAGACAGCAGCTGACATTTGAAGTCAAGGTGCACACAATATGCGAGTTAGTTATATGCAAACTTACAACGTGTCAGTTCCTACATGTAAAACTTCTCTTACGAAAAGATCTTTTTCCTAATTCACATTGAATAAATTGAATTGGAAATCTATGACAATAATGAAACAATTAATTCCAAGTGTAAGACATTGGGATGGGGCCAATATGCGAGTCCACCAGTGTCAACAAATTTAGAATGACTATATAAGTATAACTATGGTAAGCAAGTGGCATATGTTTAACAAGTGGAAACCCTTAGTCTTTTACAATACACCTTCACATGTATGTAACTATGACAATTACGACAATCAATATAACGTCTAAGACATGCTAATGAGAAGTTGAATTTGTTTTCCACTCACTTTTAGCATGTTCCATGTATTAAAGTACCTCATAACTGCATTGACAGAAATTATTGAAAATTGATATTAGTTCCATATGTTGGTCAGTCTGTTTCAAGAATATGTAACATGTGACTTGACTCTGATGAAAATAAATCTTTGTCACCATCATTATTATTATCACATATTAATGTTCATTATCATGAGTATAACTTGCTTGGTTTAAGAGTTTGCTTGCGAGCAACATGGTTGGTGTTGTGACTGGATGCCGGCGATCAGATGGTGGAAAGATGAGACCAGCGAGTCTCAAGAACAAAAGCTGCAGAAAATATAAACATGAATCATCATAATCTTAATATGTGAGACAACTTCATTTGAACAGAGACAAAGACGAATGTTAAATCAACATCACAACACTCTGATTATTTCCTAATTGAACGAGCCGTTTATGTAACTCGACAGTTTAAACCAATCACCAGAACAACATATGCTAATCAAAAGCAAAGCATACTGAAATAGACATACTGTTTCTAAGCCTGGCATCGATTTCTGTGTAATGCTGCAAAGTCTTTCGATCATTTCAATCATCGTTTGGCCAGCAGCACATGGTGACTTCCGTGCCATGTTGACAAGCTCTTGTGTCATCTCATCAATTGCCCCAAGTGTTTGCAAGTTGTTTGAATTTGCCAGCATTTCACAGTAAGCCGATAACCTCTAAAAATATGTGCAAATACAAATGTATAAAAATCAGTTTTTCAACTTTTCACTTATTCAGCTATTCTGGTTTAATGAGAAAGCAGTTTTATGGACAATGTCAGGACAACTCAATTCAGGGCCTCTCGACAATTAAGATCTCTTGGCTTTACACAAAACAGGTGACTGTGGGCTATCTAAAGGAATCAACATCAACCTGGAGTATCTGACACATAAAATAAAATATGTTGTTACATGCGGCTAACCGATTTAACAACTACATAAATATAACTATGGCAAGCAATATTTAACAAGTGGAAATCATTTAGTCTTTTACAATGCAACTTCATATGTATATGGTCCAACACCTAAAGTCAGAAACTTCCACAATCCAAGCAGACACGAAAGCAAAGCAATTCATGGGGACGTTCTGACTGATTCCTTTAAATTTGTTGACCGACCCAGTTTTCTCAGCAGAAAAGTTCTACCACAATGTCATTATACTTAAATCCCAATATATCATCAGATGATTGCTTTTCATATCTAAGCTGTTTTACTCTACAACACTTACAGTTTCGAACTGACTCTCCTCATCTTTGAAATCTCTCTTCTCGTCTTCAGTTTCTTTACTGCCATCTTCGTCATCAGCTACACTGCCCTCATTTTCTTCATTATCGCTATCAAGGTCATCATTTTCCTCTTCATCATCATCTTCATCATCATCATCTTTGTTCTCATCGTCATCCTCGCTTTCGTTGGAATCCTCGTCATCCGATTCTTTCTCTCTCCCTTCATCTTTGCTGTCATGCTCTGAAATAATACATTTAGCCCACTGGTTAAAATTGATTATGAAACAAAGACTTAAAAGAGCACTTTTAATTTTCAACCTTCAATGCAATTTATAAAAATTTGCAACAAGAAAAGTGAAAACAAACAGTGACATAATTAAAAAAGAAATATTTGATGATGAACTTTCTAAAAATGGCCTTCAACATTCAAAATTATTCAACAAATAATGTTCTCTATTAAATCAGTAAACACATTTAGTCAGCTTTGGTAAGAAGATAACTACAAATTCAACTCTAAATTATTTGACATTGGTGAAGCAAGGCAGCAGTAACAGTCCACTTTGAATTAACTGATATATGACTTTACCTGCTGAATTTCGAAGACGTTTTCTGCCACGCCGTGAGCTGAAATTTCAGACATTTATAAACAATAAGTAAGGGCTTCATAAGCAAAATAGTACAGCATAACATTACCACTTAATATATGTGTTCAACACAAAAACACATAATTCAGTATAAGCACAACTCAAAATTAAATCTCCTGCTCTTTTTGTTACCTCAAATGTTACTTAATCCTACAAGAAAAAATTGTCTAGAAATGATTAATTATGTCTGGAATCTTATGTAAGTAGGGTTTTAAATTTTTCGTGGCCATTGTGGGATTTGCATAAATCACGAATTTTAGATACTACAGCGAAATTTAACTTTCTCCCACAAATTCGAAATTTCTCTGATAGAACTGTAGCTCATGATGGCTTACAATAGAATAAATAACGATTTCATAAGTACATTAGTATCACTCACGAGTGAGTGACTGATTGGCGATTGGCTGATTGCTATTTATTAGTAGTGAGTCTAGTGACCGATTAAGTTAGTCAATAGACCAGAGGTGGCCAACCCGCGGGCCGCTTGCGGCCCGCGGGCTGCCAATTGGCGGCCCGCTCAGCTTTATAAAAATGTTTAAAATTTCATGTAAAATCTTTAAACATTTTATAAAATAAAAAAAATTAAACTTAATTAAAAGTTCAACGTTCAAAATTTAAACTACAGCGCAATATAAATTTAATTATTTTTAATCTCCTTTTATTTTTGATTGATTTTCAATACTATTTCCGGTTATCAACGCTATACAGTTTCCGAAAAAACCAACACGAAAATACCGTGTTGTTTATTTTATATAAAATCAATAAAGTTAAAAAAAAGATAAAAATAATTAATAATTAAAACAATGTCTAAAAACGAAAAGAAAAGATTCCGACCAATTGATGCTGAAGGTAGAATTTTTCAGGAGAGATGGGAACTGGAGTATATTTTTGTGGAACAATTTGGCGCTGCTTTATGTTTGGTTTGTAATGACAAAATTGCGGTCATGAAAGACTATAATCTGAAGAGACATTATGAAACTCGTCACAGAGAAAGTTTATCTAAATTTGAAGGAAAATTTCGGCTCTTGAAACCAACCTTGCCAAGCAGCAGAATATTTTTTTTTTAAATTCAAAACAATCAAAAGCAGCCGTGAGAGCAAGCTATGAAGTAGCAGTTGCTATTGCAAAGCATGGAAAACCTTTCACGGATGGGGAATTTGTCAAGAGTTGTATGCTGACAGTTGTTGGTCACGTTTGCCCCGAGAAGAAAGAACAGTTCACCAGTTAGTTTGTCAAAACAAACTATCACTCGGCGAGTTGAAGACATCTCCACCAATCTACTTCAGCAGCTTCAATGTGCCTCACAAAAGTTTATCTGGTATTCTGTTGCTCTTGACGAGAGTACCGATGTATCGAATATAGCACAACTGCTGGTCTTAATCCGTGGGGTGGATGAAAATTTTCACATTACTGAAGATCTTGCTGGCCTTTGCAGCATGCATGACACGACAAAAGGTAGCGACGTATTTGATGAACTTAAGATAATTCTTGAGAAACTACAGCTGTCATGGGAAAATCTTTCTGCTGTTACCACTGATGGGGATCCAGCCATGTGTGGGAATAAAACAGGCCTTGCTGGGCTTGTAAAGAAACACTGTGCAGAGTTTAATGAACAGCCGCTCACCTACCACTGCATAATTCACCAGGAAGCTTTGTGCAGCAAAGCATTGCAGTTGCAGCATGTTATGCCCGTGGTAGTGAAGACAGTAAACTTTATCCGTGCACGTTCTCTCAAACATCGCCAGTTTAAGTCCCTTTTAGAAGAAGCTGATGCAGAGTTTAATGATCTGCCATACCACACGAAAGTGCGCTGGTTAAGTCGGGGCATTGTTCTTGAAAACTTCCACGCTTTGCGCAACGAGATAGGACATTTCATGAACGAAAAAGATTCACCTGTTCCTCAGTTAGAAAATAATAGTTGGATGCAGGATTTGGCTTTTCTGACGGACATGATGTTACACCTTAATCAGCTCAACACCAAACTTCAAGGTTCCAACCAGCTTGTACACACTTTGTTTGAAGCTGTGAAGGCTTTTGAGGTCAAACTCCGTATTTTTATGACACATTTACATCAACATAAACTGGACCACTTTCCAACATGCAAGAATGCAAGTTATGCGAAGACATCTCATTTCAATTTGAACGATATGAGAAATTGGTAGCTAATCTACTGCAGGAATTTGAGAGGCGATTCACAGACTTCCGTTCCAATGAAATGGCAATTCGTATCTTTGGAAGTCCTTATCTCGTGAACGTTGAAGATGTGCCAACAGATTGTCAGATGGAGCTTATTAAGCTGCAGTCAAATTTCTGGAAGGGAATTTAATTGAATTTTACACTCTCTTAACTCCAGCCAAGTATCCAGTATTGCGGAAGAATGCATTGAAGCTGATGAGTTTGTTTGGAAGTACATTCATATGTGAGCAGACGTTTTCCAGAATGAAGTGTAATAAGTCGGTCCACAGGGCAAGACTTACTGACAATCATTTGCACGACATCTTGCGCATTACAGTGTCTGCATTTGATGCTAATATAGAAGAGTTGTCTTCTGGCAAACAAGCTCAAATTTTGCACTGAACTGTTTTAATAGTCTACTATTGCAACAGTTTCAATGATTCTATTTGCATAAAAAGGTTTATTACAAAATCATGAACTAGATTAAAATGCACTTTCAACGGAACAAAATTAAAGTATAGTTGGCATTCTAGTCACGATCTACTACTCTACTAAAGTAGCATAATGACATTTTGAAATCAAATTGTTTACCATAAATTTACTTTAATAATGTTAATTTTTAAGAAATGGTTATTTGTTGTTCTAGTAAAGTTAAACTTGAGAACAATTGTAGTAAAAGTTGTTTAGTAATGCTTGTTTATGCACAAATGATTACAAAAATGAATAGCTACTATAAAATTAGCCTATTACCCCCATATTCAGCCTTACATTATACAAAATGTAAACTATAATTACAATATGCTTTAAAATCAAGATTCAAATTCCCTTTCCTGGTATACTTATTAATATTAAAAGTGAGAAATTTTGTATATTTTGGTGCTTCCTGGGCTGCGATTCAATAGTGCGGCCCGCATCATGTTTACTCGAATCTAAAATGGCCCTCATAACAAAAAGGTTGGCCATCCCTGCAATAGACTGTCTCACATTGGCATACGCCCCCCATTATTGGCATGAATCAACTTACCTATCATGTTACAATTTGACCGTGAACACCCCGTGAATTTACAGCCCTATACATAAGTAACTGGTTCATTATCAAAGTAGTTAAATGAAAATAGCTAAATGAACTCCATGATAAATAATATAACTCTATATTAAAATGAATCTATAAATTCTAGATAATTCTCTTACAACACATCAAGCGCTTCTGTCATATTGGTTGTTAGGGCATCAGCAGAGAGTGTGGCCTCTGCACTCATCGACCCAATCATTCTCTGCAGCCTTTCAGTCTAACATAAACAAACACAACAAATCATCTGTAAATTATCAGAATAAAACGACAGCACTTATTGCGTCTAATCAGTGCCATGTAACCTATGTCTGTCTTAATGTTTGTCTATGTTTCTCTCTCCAGGTGCATTCCCTTGAACTAAGCCACGTCCAGTGGTGGCTTCCAGTCTGGTACTTACCTATAGACCAAAATGAAGTCACTCCTTTGAGCCAATGGGAAAACAATGGAGCTCGTCATTAAAATGTCAATGATCTTAAAAAAATAACAGTAAATGCCCAATGATTCAGATTAATGCTCCAATAAAGTTGTATGATGAGCCAAGGAAGATAATTTTAATGTTGCTAATAATAGGCATGAGTTGGGGGCATTTGACAACGCAATTGTAAGCGGTGATGGACTGTCAATTGAGAGGTTGGGGTTCAAATCACCCAAAAGGACAGAAATTATGTTCAAGATTTATGTTCCATCTGTTCCCCCAGCCAACTCTGCCAAAATGAATACACTGACCAAACACTGATGGTGGGAAAATGAGATAGAGATGAAGAGGACATAGATTCATATGCAGAGGCAAAAAGAAAAGTCTCAAACAATTATTACCCCCATGGCTAATTGGCTATCTCATCATTAGAGCTAAGAAACTGCCCTTCCTCTTTATCTATAGATATAAGCGTGAGGATGACATAAGACCTCTAGCTCTTCAAGTCTTTCTTTTTCCTCCTTGGCCAGCTGCTCTGGTGTCTTCAGACGTTCTGCTGGCTGTAACAAAAATCATTTCAATGTATGTTAGATAAGATGGGTATAATGAGTGACTGCTTTCTTAAAGGCTGCAGTTTAGCACATCATAAATGGGTCAATTAAACAACTAATATTAATAAGAAGATTAATGACAGCATTGCATGATAATATAATAATTTTATCATAAATTATACGTTGATAGGAGCTTGGACAATTTAAAGGACAAAGACACTTTAAAGAACAAGACAATCAATAAGGAACAAAATTTAACAGCCCCAGCCAGAGTAAAGCCAGTTTAAACAACACATCTACTAATGAGCTGCATTGTATCTCTAGAGGGATTAAAGAGAAGACAATTTTAGGGACAAGACATTTAAGTGACAATATATAAATCATTCAAACAATCACTACATTCATTATCTCAGAAGTTCGTAAATGTTGCAGAGTAGAAGAGAGAGAACTCAACTGTTAGCACAGCCAGAGTAAAACCAGTTTAAGCAACACATCATGTGAAACATTGCTAACAATATTGCCAAAATACAAAGCCTGGTAACAACTGTCTTATGAGGACTGGAAGACTGTCATCAAAAAAATCTTACAGTTCCTCTTCTCTCAAAGAGCAGAGATTTCCGTGTCATGCTGAAGGAAGAAGTCTTTCCTCTTTCCTCCTCTTCCTTCTCCGATCTTTCCTTAGCTCCTTCTTGAAATTTCTAAAGACAGAATTTCAATAGTATCAGCTTACACAATCTCCCCAAATAACGAAATTGCACAGTTTGTGAAAAATCAAATTCCATCAACATTTCAGATTATATTTTCAGGCAAGAAATAAACCCACCACCATTTGGACTCATCAACCATTTCTGGGATAACAGTTTCTCAGTTGCAAAGTTGAGTCAATAGATCTGTATGCCAATTGATCCACCAGTCAATGCCCAAGCATTTACTCAGTATATATTCAGTTAAGACAATGAAGAATAACTTCTTGCAATATATTGCAAAATGAAAGTGTCAAAGAGCAGAAGAGAGTAAGTTGAAGAGAAACTGAAAAGAAAGCAGCTGTAATGCTTACCTTGAGAAGCGACATGTATTCTGTGAATTGACTGTCAATCTCCACTCTTTGAGTCTGCAGCTCTTCTTTCTGTTTATCACGATTAAACTGCAAAAAAAAATGAAAGAGGACCAATAAAGACAGAGAAACAAGAAAAAAGGTCAAATATACTTTGAATTGGTGCAACACATTAAGAATTGGCAACATGTTTGGTCATGGATCAAGTGGTTTAGGTTCAAATACAGCCCCATGCAAGTTGATTGCACATGAGTAGCTCTGTCACCAGGCAGCATGATTCGGCACAGGTGTAAGTTAATAAGTAAAAGGCAGAAGTCTCTGTGATGCACCAGACCTTTTGATTCATCCTTTCTAAGCTCAAGTGAAAAAATAAAAGCCTGCCCACATTCCATATATGAGATTCACTTTAACTTATACATGGCATTTAAGTGACAGTGTCAATCTTCATGGCAAAGAGAAGACTCCCAACCAGCAAATCTATTTCATACTCTACACAAGGATATGATGTCACCATTTAACAATTCTAATACAACTGGTTGAGAATCGGGTTTGCAAGGAGACAGAGTAATGAATAACACACTAGCATACAGAGATGAGCAACTTATTTCGATGCCCTTATTCCCCTTGTACGGTTGACCAGTCCTTCTTTTGCTAGGTGGCAGTATTGGTTAAATTGCATAATGTAATGAGCACCTTGCATGACTGCTGACAGTTAAATTCGACTCCTATAATAACTTTTTATCATTACTAAGTCTTGTATACGGAAACACTAAGGGCAACTAACTTCCCCAGATGGCCATAAACATAACATATATTAGTGTTTATAGTGAATTAGACAATAACTGCTACTAAATAATAACTTCAGTCAGCAAGATTCTTCAGAACAAACCAATAGAAATCATTACGTTCAGCCACAGATTAAAACCCTCAGAAGATTATTCCAACGACCGTCTACCTTCTCGAGGTTTTTCTTCTGTATCTGCTCTTTCAGTCGGTCCTGGTGTGTCTTCCGCTTCTCTTCCCCTTCCTCCTCCTCAAGTCTTCCTCCTCCACCACTGAAGTGCTCCATCGCAACAATGTCACCTGAAAGTCAACAACAATATCAACAACTTTAGAAACAAATGTGATAATTCACAAAGACACAAAAATTTCATGACTTATTCTTTCAAATAGAATCGATAGAGTCTGTCTGTTACAAGGATGATTCACAATTCCCAAATCCTGGTGTTTACTCTAAAGCCATGCACCATATTGCAGCCCTTAATTCAAAATCACTTATAAACAGCAAGATCGTATCTTTCAAGAAATCAGTTTCAAGATCACATAATAATAATTATCAGCAGATGGAAACAGCTGGAAAAATGGAGAAATCCAAATGTTTACGCACACGTACGCACAAACATAAAAAAATTTAAGCTGAACATGTACAGGCAAACATGTATGCACAGATAGAAATATTTTAACAACACAGTATCCACTGTATGGTATCTTATACCAGCAAGTCTTCCATCATCATCACTGTCGTCAGTCCAGTTGCCATCAGCATCTGTCAGCGACTGTCCAAAGTGCGTCAGAGTCTCTTCTGGACCAAACTCTTCTTCATCACTATCAGCCAAGTTGAACTTCAAGACAACATAAAAACAGCAAATCATCATTCAAATTGTCTACAGAAGTTATCAACTGATGATATCAGTTTCAGAGCCACATACTACAAAATAAAAGGAACCTAGTGGAATCGATTTGCACACATCTTTAAATCATTAAATTATGAAAAGACATTAAAAATCTCTATATGGCAAACCTAATAATTGTAATTTGAGAGTTGTAATAGATTGCTATTATAATATTACAAATGTGAAATGTACATAGAGCTTCATGAAGCATTTTCAGAATGACAAAGCCATTGAATAAACAGATCATAATAAGCCATAAGACAAATAGCTAATACCACATATCATGGATGCAGGCACATAATTCATTTAAACACCGTACACTATATTTTAAATATGAAAATTAAATTTTCAGTTGAATCATTGGACTTATCAATTAGATGAAAATTGAAACAAAGCATATATACTCAGATACCTTTCTCACTCTTGCCAAACGCTTCAGTTTCTTTTGCTCTGAACTCAAACTTTTGTCATATTCTCCAGTTCGACGATCAACAATGCTGTTCACTTTTCCCAGATTACTGTACTCCACTAAAAGAGTTTTCTTTCTCTGCAGAAAATATAATGTACATCTATAAGTTAAATAAAAAAATTCTTCTATAACTAAATCTGTGTTACATAAGCAATTATCTGTTACATAAGCAACTATGCAGTACAAGATGCAAAACAAGAATGAACCTGTTTTGTTAGTATGACCAAGTGTGTGTGTGTGTGTGTGTGCATATCCATAAACCATAGTCAATGTCGATGAGATACGTTATAGTAACAGATAATAAATCCTGAGTTGATCACCAAATTTTGGTATAGGCAATGACTTAACGCAGGCAAATCTGAGCTCAGCTGGATTGACCATTCTAAGCTTCTACAGTGCACTGAACTCTCACTTTCTAATTTCTCCATATCATCTACTATTCACGATCTTGGGAATCACCTATGACTCAACACTTACCCTTAAACCTCAGATAGCTGCCATCTCTCAGGCATTCTTGTTTCATCTAAGGATAATCCAACAGTTTCACTATACTGAAAACACAGCCTCATTCTGACACAAATTGACTACTGCAACTCTATAATCTATGGACCAAATGAAAGCATGCTGCTTCCTCTAACTAGAACACTGCTTCAGGCTGCAAGACTGTGCCTTGGACTCTCCTACTAAGACCTTATCGCACACACCTGGTCTTCATTCTCTAAACTGAACAGTTACCACTCTGCTGTGAAGTTCTTGTGGCTCCAAATGGTTGCTTGGATTCAACGAGCACATCTGGACTTTGCATATTAAAGCAATTGCATGTGCCCAAAGCACATTTCAAATGTTAGTGTTTACTGCATTGTAATGAATAAGCTCCTTAATCTCGTATACACCATTTTAAACTATTTGTTGATACATGTCTAACAAAGCTTCCAAATTAGTCAGACATTATCCTCTCACAGCTGCAGTGGCCATCAATGTTAATATCACATAAAACTAACCTTTAGAATTATTTCATTCAGAACTAACAGTCCTTCACTACTTCTGAATATATATAGACAACAGATTAATTAATAGTTTCACGAAGACTCTGAATATGAATTACCTCACTTTTAACACAATTCATGAACAAAAAAGATAAATTTTAATATAAATTTGTAGACATTATACCTTTTCAACTGCTTTTTTCCGTGACAGGAAAGGTTTTCCAACTTCATGCTTTGTGATCTTTCGTCCCAGTATCGTGTGCTTCTGCCGATTGGTTTTCACCTCAAAAGGATTAATTGCTTCCACCTTTTTGCTTTTTGAGTGAGATGTTGATGACATTTTAGACTTTGCCATTATCTTGAGACAACATAAATTAGCAGTTATTAATGAATTTCAAAAATACTGCATCCTACAGCATTTTCAAAGCACAACGACAACATGTAGAGACTTACTGTTCAGTGTTTACTCTTCTTCACCCTACTTAGGCCTACAATCTCGTTTCTTCCAGAACAACACAGAGCCCAGTGCCGGTATCCACAAAGGGCCCTATAGTGGATGCTGTGAGCTGCAAGTTGAGGAACACTGACACTCGAACAATCCCTCGACCGACGAGTAGTCAAGATCACCTTTTAACAAATCAGTTGAACTAAACAAGTCTTCTTAGCTATACTCTGGAAGCATTGCACATGCTTGTGGACTCACATACCTTGGTAGTCCAGATACCATTGAGTATTAGGTACTACAACTGCTGCATCACAAATTCAATAAAAGTACACTATATCTAAACTTTCAAGCAGCATCATGTCTTTAACAAGTCAAATGTGTGGAATTTTCTTGTTTTCAGGTGATTTTAATAAGACTACAATCATCACCACATTGCAGCCACCATCTGGTTGGTAACTACAAAAATGAACAGTCCAGAATGTCCGAACGTGCAACTCTTGAGAAGTGGTACTATGTAAATTTGCAAATTACAATTACGTCACTGGCAGCGTTTGTACACAGGTAGATTTCAACCAACATTGTCTTCTATGATGACAATACAAATCACATCTAGACTTTCACATCTCATTGCAAATGCCGAAATATAGATCTACTATTGCAATGCAAGCACGTGTCTTGCTAATTGCACTCATCGTGATAGAAATGATTGGTGGATGGTTGTCAAACACTGTGCAGTGGGATATCAAGAGCTGGGCAATAGGCCATCAGTACATGGTACCACCATCTGGCAGGCCAAAAATTTGACATTTTCTTCACATCAGCACTGATTACCTTAACTCATATGATTGTTCTAGTACTCGATCTTTGGTATGGCTGTTTAACAATATTGTACTGCTCTAGGAAAAACCAAAAAATTTTCAAGCTGGACAAAATATATGGCACATATGAGAAAAAACATGAGGCCAGAGACTGGTTTAATCAATGTGAATGCGTTAGAATAGCAAATACTGCAAATAATAAACTTACTACCAAAATCAGTAGGATGTGCCTAAACAATCAACTTGGTTGACCTATGCTGCTGATGAGCAAAGTCAAATAAATGCAGTAAAACAATCACAAACTGCTTCTTCATACCATTCTGCTAAGGTTCAAAAACACCTTCATCAGTCTGATAGAATGAACTTTCATGACACAATATCTCGTCTGACAAGGTATACATAAATCTTTGGAAACGCAAAATGATGCATCGACAATATACAGAATTTCATGAGGAATTTTTCACAGTGCGAAGGAATGACTTCTTTGTCATCCCGTGGTGCAGGAATCACATCTTCATCCTGATTCTGGGTTACTTCCTTCCAGATGTTTTGTCGGCCCATTTTCTCTTGTTCCTTTGAAGTTGGGTTAAGTTTAGTGGGCGTTTGGTTATGGTATCAGTGACTGATTGTCATTCTTGCTGAAATAATATGATAGCAATGAGACTTTGCTGGACACGAACAAGTGGTTGTTGTAAAGAGTCGGACGGCATGTGGCTCCTGAGTGCCCATGATGGCAAAGACGGAGAGTTGTGGATTCAGTATGAATTTGTTTGCTTCGATGATCCTGGATGCTCTTTCCTGAATACTTAACTGTGTGAGCTCAAATGGATTTGATGCAGGTGGATGTGTCGGAACATGGTCATCTTCTAGAGATCTGGACTGACTAGATGACGTCGTTGGAAAAATGGCCGAATGCAGTAGAGAATTGGAAGAAAGTGGTGGAGTCGTCGAATGTGATAGAATGAACTGTCATGAAACAATATCTCGTCAAGGTATACATAAATCTAGCCAATCTCTGTGACTCTCATATCAAATCAACTATCATAGTGTGATCAATGCATGCTACATCTGGTAACGCTGTGTTGCAATGTCCATGTGGAATTCTATCAGTGAGAGTGCAGTTACCAAGCTCTGCATATCCTCGTTTGATTTCGGCAATGTAGAACTCATAGTCAAAACATTGCGAGACCCATCACATCGATTGGAGCATCTTTCCAATCCTGGAGTTTCTTGAGTACGTGATTAAACGACTCTGACTGATCTGTTGTGATGTCTTCCAAGGCAAATCGATGTCTGATAGATGAATGAATAGTGTCCATGAAGTAAGTGTCAAATGGCTCCATTCAGAAAGCTTCACGAGTAGCTTATCTATATACTCCTCTTCAGAATTCAACTGGAGTAGTACACGGACACTGTCACTGCAATAGGTCGCTTCTCTTTGTGTTGATACACCGTGATTTTGCAGCCAACGCTTGACATTTTGCAGCATGTGGTTCCAGCATAAGAAACGTTTCAAATTTGGAAAATTTTATAATTGCTTGAGTTATTACACATTAGTGGCTGTATCCAGTTCTGGAATTACTTGCTTCATATTTTGGAAAAAGAAGTCGTGGGTTTCGGACAGCTTCCTTTCATGAAGGAAATAAGCCAATGGGATGACTGGGTTTTGGGCAATATCCGTGGCTCTGGATGGACACAGAATTTGGAATATCCTTTTGAAAATAAGCTGTTTTGGTGAAGCACTTGTTCCATGTCTTGGGACCATCATAAATCTGGAAATACATTTTGTTGCATAGACCACTGACATGTTTTCTTTCTTTTGCTGAGCCACAATAATGCCAACGATATCCACCAACTTTCCTGTCATCCTTCTTAATATCTTCTCACCATGAATAATGAATAATTTCTCCACCTGTCGGTCAATTCTCAATTGCATTTACTGCTTGAGTAGTAAATAGCTCATAGATATCACTCATGTTTTCACTGTATTCAAATCACATGTATCCTAGCTTTCCAAATTTCAACATTTCGTTTGAATTTTAATAAGTAACTTGGCATATTTGAATGACATGTTTCAGCAGTTAGAGGTCAAGGACGATTCTTTTCATCAATCCCGCTTCCATTTAGAGCTGTACCATTAATCGACCGGCAGATTCGGGCCGATTATCAGACATATCGGTGGTCTCGGGCATCGGCAATGATAATCGGCGCAGATATTAAAAATTACATTTATTTAATTTTATAATATTATTTCAGTCTTAGTGTGTAGCCTGAGCATAATCTGCTCCCATAGTGTGTAACCCGCCCAAACACAATGATTGTATGGCTACTTCAGACCACCCAGTAGGCATTGAGCTCGTATAAACCATGGGATAATGTTTGAAGGTCATAGCTGTTGTGCAGAGTGAGTCACAGTACCTGCCTGATTACCCTGGGCATCTACCACCTGCCACCACCACTGACACCATATTTTAGGCCAAAGTGACATTTCGTAAGGGCGGTTTGTCTTGGGGAGATAGAAGATAGTAATTGTCTGAATTTGTCACCATAGACATTCACATCATAATAGCTTAAGGTTTGGGGAAAATAGCGATGATGATAGCTTACAATGCTCATTCTACTTTTGCATGGTGCGACAGAGACCATTTTCTACGTGTACCCATACCATTATAGCAATTAGATGCTGTTATACCAACAGCTTCTGCTTATATAGCTGTTGTGAAGAGTGAGTCACAGTACATCTTTGGAAAACACAATGAAATAATCAGTTATCTGTATTGGCTATTATAATCGGTATCGGTTATTTCAATAATCGGCAATACTCTGCATCGACATAATTGGGAAAAAGTGATCTTGATACAGCTCTACTTCCATTTAGCCAGATTTTTCTCATTAATCCAGCTTCTACTTAAGTATGATTCTTTTCATCAATCGTGCTTCCATTTCAGTACATTTTCAAAAATTCATTAAAAAAATAAACGGATCATTGTAGAATATTGGGACTAAGCGCGTTTGAATGCATATTGTCTGAGGTATGCTGAAGAAAAGTTTCATGACGTTTGCGCGTAGGCCCCAGACCTTCATGTCTACCGATTTACATCACAGGTGTTTATAAGGTCTACAATTAATTCAAAACTCATTAGCCAGAGCCATCACCAGAACACCCAAGCATCATCACATCACCCCAATCCTCAAATCACTTCACTGGCTAAAAATCCAAGAGCACATTCACTTCAAAATCTTATCATTAACTTACAATACCATAAAATATTCACAGCCCAAATATCTTCGCGAACTCTTCACCATCCAGCCAACCCGCTCTACTCGATCGTCCTCTTGCCTCACCCTCACTCGACCTCCGTGTACATCTCATCTCAAGTTCTCCAACCGTGCAATATCAAACGCCGCACCTCGTCTCTGGAACGACCTACCTCCTGAATTTCGTGCCTTCTCGGTTCCTTCACCATCATTTCCCATCATGCAGCATCATCTGTCCCTAGCGCCTCTGTCCATCACACCCCGGGCTTTCCATTCTAAACTTAAATCCCACCTTTTCAAGAACTCTTACCCAGACTCACTACTTGACATCCCACCTGTCAGGGCACGGGTAAAATGCTGATTTACTGATCGGGGTAGGTAAAATGCTGATTGGAACTTGCATTTTACTAAGCACACAATCAGCAAGGTAAATGGTAAAATGCTGATTGGTAAAATGCTAATTTGTAAAATTAACAAACAGTGTTTATGATGCCTGTAAGCTTTATTGGTTTAAATAACAACAAACATAGTTCATGAAGCATTGATCAATGTACTAATTGCATTAATGACAGTTAATTAGAACTTTGTTGTCTTCAATATAGTCAAAATCAACAAACAGACAGCACTGTTTATGAAGCATTGATCATCATAGGCCTACTAATGTATTAGTCAAAGTTAATCAGAACTTTGTTGTCTTCAATATCGTCTTCAATATTGGTTTAAATAATAATAACAGACTTAGTTCATAAAGCATTAACATCAGCAATAAGACAGCACTTTCTATCAGTTAAGTCAATCAGAAATAGTTGACTGACCCTAGATATCATATACCTATATATATAAACCTACCCAATGAAATGTTGAAATTTGGAAAGTTAGGATACATTTGATTTGAATATAGTGAAAACATGAGTGATATCTACGAGTTATTTACTACTCAAGCAGTAAATGCAATTGAGAATCGACCGACAAGTGGACCAATTATTCATTATTCATGGAGAGAAGATGTTCAGAAGGATGACTGAAAAGTTTATAAATATTGTTGGGGCTACTGTGGATCAGCAAAGTAAGAAAATGTGGCAATGATCTATGCGACAGAATGTATTTCCAGGTAAAACCTTAATTTAGCGTAGTAAATTACCCGTTACATAATTCTTTTTATTAGTCTAGCTTCCATTTAAGCATGATTCTTTTAATCAAACTCGACAACTTATGACACTTCTTATGCACATACAAATACTCGATTGCTGTCCATTCAATGTACTGGATCCCACTTATGCAATCTTCTCCCAACATATTCAACACCAGCCAAATATTAGATTATATAAGACTAAACTTTGGCTGTGTTTGCGTGAAGACACCTCTAGAGCATCCAGGATCATCCAAGCAAGGAAATTCACACTAAATCCACAACCCTCTGTCTTCACCATTATGGACACTCGGGAACTGACTCTTTCCAACAACCACTGGTTCATATCCAGCAAGTTCACATTACAATCACAGTGTTGCAACAAGCATGGCAATCGGTGTAACTGACACCATAACCAAACGCCCACATACATTTGTGAAGTGTGCAAGTAAAAATTGCTCATGAATTTCTGTATATTGTTGATGTTTAGTAGTGTTAACAGAAAACATCGTTAACAGAAAACAATATATAGGCCTACATTCATGATATGTGTAAATAAAAGTTGTTCAAAAGTTTCTTCATATTGTTGTTTATAAAAACGAAAATCAGCAACCAGCGAATCTGCATTTTACCCACCAATCAGCATGACCAATCAGCAATTTCCGATCAGCATTTTACCCATTTTACCAGCATTTGCCCGTTCAGTAAATCAACAGATCAGCAAATCAGCATTTTACCTGGTGCCCTACGCTTAGCATTAAAGTGGCCCTTTACAAATTTGGAGATTACGATTACGATTACTCTTCTTAGTCAAAACACATCAATTGACCCGGTTGCGAGAGCTGCCGAAGAACCACATGGTTGTCTCTAGAAATAGACGTAATTCTATACAAATACAGAAAAATACATTCCTGCCGTTAATAAACGAATAAGAATTCCAACAAAGTAAAATACCTAGATAATATTTATTCTAAAACGCCTTTTGACCCACAAACTTTCACAGAATTGTCGCTTAGGCTACAAATCCATCACGCTTTGCAAAGCAGACATAGAAACTAGGTCAAGCGTTGTTATTGATAACGAAGCACGCTTAGACAACGCTTGGCAAGATATAGCCTAAACATAGCACAACACATCGATCCATTCATTTATTTATGTTTATTTTATTAGTTAAATTTGTAATGCGCGCAAGGTCATCATCATCATCATCATAATCAACAACAACTTCATCACCATCATCATTCATCACCATCATCATAATCATCATCATCACTATCATCGTCACAGTGGCGGTTATTTTGTGGGCGATGATGACCTTGATGGTGACCATCATCGTCATCGTCATTATCATCATCATTATCATCATCATTATTATTATCATCATCTTCATATTATGGAAATAAGCTACGGACATTTGCAAAACGCCTCTCGCGCCAAACCATTATGCGTGACAGGTCGACGAGCGTCGATAGGGAAGGCCCTTAAGCAACGAAGAAATGCAAATGCGATGATTGCGATCCTCACAAGAATCCTACATCGGACTACCGATGAAAGGTCATAGAGTGTTCCCACTACAACAGAAGTCCGTTATTGCGATAAAGACGTTTCGCTACCAAGGTACGCGAGGATTACGGCGAGTAGAGTGCAGAGGGCGAGAAGAAGGAGCTAGCTGACTCGCTGAAATGGCTTACGCATCAAGTCGTAGATTTTGGCGCTAAACTGTACTGTGATATTTGGCAACGAATTTGAACAAAGAGCAATATATGAGTATGTACAGTTTATGAGCAGATGGTTTCGACACTCGACTACCCACTGCACGCTGGTGCACTTGCCGTTGTTGGTCCACGATTGCATAATTACAAAGTATGTTTGTAGGTCTACTTTGCTGAACCGCTTGCATTCGCACTATGGAACATCATAAGTGAACAATAAAAGAATGAACAATCACAAAATAGTCACAATAACCAATTATACAGCAGACATTCCTCGGAGTAGTTAGGGCAAATAGAAACATGCATCATGTGAATTACGATCACGATAGAAATAGATTCATTAAAGAACAATTAACACCACGAATTCCGCAGCTGCCCGTCACACTGCACGACGAGCATTCGACTGTACGCTATTCGACTATCCGCCATCTGTGGATGCACTGGGTTGCAGTATAGCTCTGCTTCATCTTAGTTATATTCTGGAAATGGTAAACAGGTCATAAACAGGTCATAAACAGTTTTTTCTGAAATCAGATAACCTCGGCGTTTGATTGACAATTGACCGCCTCACCTTAATTATATTAACCAGATAGCCTGCGAGACAATTTCGCTAGCAACTTCCTTTTAAATACGTTTCCGGTTTAAGTGGTTCTTTCTGGATTGGAAAAGTATTTATTCCGATTTTAATCGTGCAACATCTGGTTACTATATTGCTAAATTTACCAACATTCGCCTCTTTATTTCGTCTTTGGCATATTTCATGGAATTATAACTAAAAATTAACTGTAGCAATGCTATCTATAATTTTGCGAAGATCATGATTCAGTTGACACATGCAGCACGAAGCAATATAAATATGCAGTAAAATTAGTATTGGTCGTCTAGTTTAATCGTAATGTATTGGCTCAATTTGTTTTTGCAAAATCCTGGCGTATTTTAATTGAAAGTATTTTTATTTATCCTGCACTTTAATTAGAATTGGCGTATACTTTAGAGGTTTGCGCGTTAAGTATCCTTTGTTGCAGTAAATTTAACCTGCTGTTTTTGCTTTTCTTAGGATTGTCGACTTGAAAAAATATGGCGAAGTCCAAGAACCACACAAATCACAATCAGAGTTTGTATTCACTATTCCTGCTCAGATCATGATTTTAATAGAAATTACATACATGTTGCATTGAGCTGCAGCCTTTGGCATTAGGTATGTAGTCACACTGGTGTTACTTTTAACAGCTTGAATTAAAAGGGGGTCTATCCTAAAGGTTTTTAAAATATTCTAGACTAAAACTCTGTATAATTCAACTCATAAAACTCTGACTTGGCAGGAAATTGACACTTTGTTCATCCTTAGATTTTGTAGCACCCTATGTTGTGCAATTTTTTAGGTGCCATATTATTAACTGTGTTTTGTCACGGTCATGTTTCATATATGTGGACCAGCGGTTCCCAACCTATTTTGTTGTACATCTCAAACTAAAAAAATATTAATGTGCGTGCCTCCAACAGAAAAAAATTGTTCTTTGGTCATTTAGTTAATTAGAATTAGAATATTGGTTATAGTATTATTAATGAATTTTGCTATATTTATTTTATTAAAATAATTATTGTTGTACAGTGTACACAATAAAAGTTATTTAATTGAAAATCCTCTTATTTTATTTCCCATGTTTTTGACTAATATGAAGATAGATCAATAGGGTGCATAGCGAATCGCTGAAACCCGAATCTTCTAAATTGATTTTCGCTGTATCCCTGGAAACGAAGCTGAAATGATGCAAAGGATTGTGCTTAAATGGAAGCTGGATGGATGAAAAGAATTCATGTAGAAACTGGATCGATGAATAAATTGCGCTGTTTTGAAACAGTTGGTTCTTTTCAATAGTACATTGCTCTTTTTGGGGAATCAGGCTTTTTGGCCTTTTCGGGAATTCGGGTTTCGATGATTCGGGTTGATCCCGATCAATAGCCTCCAATTAATCAAGTCAACTTGGAAGTTTTATAATTTTAATGTGAGCACAGGGCGTGCATGAATTTGCACAATTCTGCAATATCAGGTTTTATTATTGTCAACTTTTAGACGTAAGTCTGGCTCAAGTTCAAGTTTCGACCTGTATTTGTTTTTTATCGCAAGCATCGCACAGAATTCAGTTTCACAGAGATATGATGTACTGAAGGGAATCAAAAACTTCACCGCTCTGTCAGAAATTAATCCATATTTTGCTCTTCTTTAAAGCCAAAAATCACTCAACATGTATTTGTTGAATTCACTCCTCTATCGACCATCACATGGAAGCTCAATGAATTGATCCTTTCCTCGGCGGAAAATTCAGTTGGCAACGCAACCTCAGAAAATTTATTTCTTGCTTTCTTGCGTACCCCTAGGGTTATGCGTACCACCGGTTGGGAACCACTGATGTAGACTGTCTGGGAGAATAGATATCAGAAGTTTGGGAATGATGTATACCAGATATTAACATGTTCTGCATGATCTTTGAATCCATAACAATGTTTTTGGGGTTGTAGTCCTTTGCATTCAGAACTTAACCCTTTAACAACCAGCCAGGTTGGTTTCCCATAAATTTTAGTAGGCACCGGATGTTAGAGTGATAGACAATTTTAATGAAAAGGCTAAGCTAAGATAGTTTTTTATTTTCGCTTTTTGAATTTTAATGATTTGGCAAATACTTCCTTTTTTGTGACAGTTAATTTTATCAGTAGGTTTTGTGATCTTTTAATACTTGACAAATTAAAGTTTTATGTAATTTTGTTTAGATAAGAAGCAACACAGAAATGGCATCAAGAGGCCAAAGGCACACCGTTACCCATCACTAAAAGGGGTATGTATTCATTTCTTATTTTTTAATTTTTCTTGTTGTTTGGGTGTTTTTAGCTTCATGGTTTTTGCAGTATTTGTGTCATGGACTCACTCAGTTGTTTGAACACAACTAAAGAATCAATTAAGTCTTATTCTAAATCAAAAGGTTTCAGAATGTCAGACAGAAGACTGCTTTAAAGAGAATATCCAGCAACTGTGTCTTTCCATGTCATCGTCTGGTAGTTTTTGCATCGTTTGCTAAGGCACTTGACTTATTTAACAAAGTACACTGAAGTTAAATGTTACATAATAGTTATTTGTCCAGACTGTCGATGATTTTAAAGATCATATTCTTGATTCATATTATTTTACAATACTTTCCATTTCTAACTTTAGCCTTGTTTGTGATTTAGCTGTGGTTTGTTGTTGTATAACAAGTAGGACTCATTTGTTTAGTTGTGTTGCATACCTGTAGACCCAATCAGTCAATTTTAATGTCTGAATTTGGGGGGATTAATGTATGCAAAAAAAAATGGAGCCCAGCTTTACAAGGCCATTGTAATTCTTGGTTTTAATCTGCTGGTTCCAACATTTGATATTTCCATGTCATCGTCTGGTAGTTTTTTGCATCGTTTGCTAAGGCACTAAATTGTCTTACATGCTGACATAGGCATTTTGGTCGTGCACTCATTCAGCCTTCTGCATGACTGTGTTTGGTATATAAGTTGATACTGATGTGGTAATTGCTTACAATAAGTCAATTAACTCTCTGTAATGATGTCAATGCTGTTAGCACTGCCGAATGATAATAACAAAGTAACTTACTTGTTGATCATTTGGGAAATTGTGACTTCTGCATTAAATCACGGATTACTAATTTATGTGGTGCTGTTTTGGTTTGGACATTTAAATCCCTTCATTTAGAGCATAATTAATGGTTATGCTGGTAGATGGGCATTGGTAGTCCCAGTTGTAGGATGTGACTTATGGTCATCTGTGATAATTTCATTAACGTTAAGTAAAAATTGTTAAATTAGATACTTAGAAATAAATAAAGGGTGTAATGACAGGAATTATGGAGGGAACAAAGAGACCTTGCAGAGAATGGCTTGATGACATAGATGGCTGGTCTGGGACCGATATAAACAACTTACTACAGCAAATCCAGAGGAGCGTGGAGAACAACGGTCAAATATGTAGTAGACATCTATGGGCTTTTGATGATGATGAAAATTAGAACTGATGATATTCAAGCATGACTGAAATTATTTAAAGAATTAATGCTGAAAAAGAAAGAAATCAAATGCGCTGAATGAAAATTAGAATAATTTTTCTTATATAATTGTTTTTGTCACATACTTTCTGACTTGCAATTTGTGTGCTTACATGTACAGTTTTGTGGTGTTTTTAATTTATACTTTTCCTTGCAAGTTTTTAATATTCAACACCGTGACAAGACTGGTTAGGGTCCGTCCACATATTATGTACTCAACGAGGCAAAAGGGGGTTTCAAATGTTGATGATTTTGCTTATGGGTGCGTATGGTGCGGGGATGGGTCCCGATAACATGCATGTACGCAAATATAATTGTCTAATTATGACGTACGGAATACTGAAATAGAATTATAAACCCAATCACAGACTTTAAAAATTATTTTTGCTTAATCAATTTTATGTAGCATTAATTCTTTAAAATGCAAGAATTGTTAGTGTTTTTGTTTCTTTACAAAAGTTAATAAATTTAAGCTGTTAAATATGATGCTTAACAAAAATAGCCTGCAGTAAAATCAATGTCTTACAGATGTCTTTAGCTATTTAACCATTGCAATGGAGGAGGGGTAGAGCTCAATTGTATGTACGCAATGCGGGGGTCCAAGAAATGTACATGGTGCAACAGAGGGAGGAAGAGATTCGAAAATCCTATTTTTTGCATAGGTAATATATGGGTGGGCCTTTATTGAAAATCATGTTGAAAGTGTTTGTTTTGTAAAGTACTGCAAAGAAACGGGGCAAATCTGTAATACTTGCTTTGGACCGTAAGACAAGCGTGGAGTTGCGTGCCTTGCAAAGGTCACTGGAAATAGGATGATTATTTACAGTCAAATAGATGCATCCTGTAATGAAATGGCTTGAATTCTGTTTAACTTGACACTAGCCATAACAAAAAATATAAACAACACTTTTAAGAACTGTAATTTAAATTAGAGCTGAAATTGAGAACACCTTTAGTGAAATGGAAATAAAATATCACTGAAGTTATCCTACTATCCTTGAGAATTGTAATGCTGAATGGTACTTGTCTAGTTAGAATTTTATAATTTGTAACAATTTTATAATTTGTAACCATCTTTGATAGCGTATGGGCTTTGAATGTGTTCTCTTTATTCTAATGTTGTCTATGACTGGTGCAGTTGAATAGTTGTTTCTAGGCTTGTGGCTAAATTGTTTTCTGCTGGTTCAGTGTAAGTCAGACAATAATGCAGACATATTTACTTCCAAGGTGTACGAATTTTGAATAGGTTGAATGACAAAGTATTGCATGGATAGCAGTGTGTGTTAATGTTTTTGACTTGCAAAAATTGCATAGGAGATTCTATTGTATTTGTTGCACTGCTATGCATTCCTCTGCTTCAGGTTGATCCAAAGTTTCTTCGTAACATGAGGTTCGCCAAGAAACACAACAAAAGGCACCCTGAACCCAAGGCCGTTGCAACAAATGAGCAAAAGTAGACTGCTTCCTAAATGGAGAAACTCCATGCGCAATGTGACTTGTTTATTGGTTGCAGTTGAATTCTTTCAGTTCTTCAATAAAATCATTGCCGATGAAATGTTGTTCTTGAAGTAGTTTAGTAAGCAAGCTATGAAGTCTGGAAAAAACTTATTAATAGGACACATGCGTTTTTGTTGCATCTGGTTGTGTAACGTTAGCTCCACCATTTGAAAAATATTGGTTATTATGATCGATACTTGATTTAAGTGATGTTTGATAATTGAACACTGAAATTTCAGAATTTTTACACAGTCCAGTTGGTCTGTTTTCTGTTTGTTTATATTAATGATGAGCTTGCATTTTAGTGCATGCTAGTCATTAGAAGGTTCCAGTTGATTATTCGTTTCCAGTTGACTAGTTATGGGCCATAAATGAAGATTCGAGAATGAGCCAATCTGAAATTGCCAATGAACACCTGTCCAGAAGTCTACAGTCTGTAAGTGTTGACGGGCTAGGCAGTGATTAGGACATTCATGTCTTAATTCAGGATCAGCATTGACTACTGTCTCTACTTTAAAATTGGGATGGTACATGTATATTACGATTTGATAAAGAAAGATTTCCTGCACAGCCCAAGCTGCATACGTCTAGCAATCTCAGTACTTGAATAGGTGTTAAACAGTTGAACGCGGGCTAAGGATCAGATACCCAAAAGCAGCATTATCACCAATATTTTGTACGTACGCATTGGTTGTAGGGGTCCACGAATGTACGCAGTGCAACGGAAAGAGCGTCCGAGAATCCCGATTTTATTAGTATAGACAATATCGATTTTATGGTAGTGAAAAGTAAAGCATCTGAAAACTAAAAGCAATCGTGTCTGCATCAAAATGAATTACAGAATGGGGGAGTAAATTTTGTCCCAAGGTCCAATATACATATAAATAAAACTGTACAGAAGGCCTTCTATACATTTTTAATATAAATGTAGATTCCTTGCTTGGCAGGTTTGAGCAATCGGCTGTTTCAACTTGAGCCAATCCGTTGCCACAATGGACAAACACTCGGCGTAGTCAAGGTTCGATAATACAGATTTTTGGACCTTTTCAAGGAATCTGGAACCAGAGATGTGGTCTCGAGACCGCGGTCTTGGTCTCTGTCTCAAATGCGTTGGTCTTTGTCTTGAAGGAAAAGTCTTGGGATTGGTTTCTGTCTTAAATAAGCGTTCTTGGTCATTTGCCATATCAAAGCAATTATTTCAATATTTGACCGTTATTTTTCGATTATTAGAGACACCGGATGTTTCGGTTTTACGCGATTGTTATCGGTTTATGGCGTGCTGACCAAACTAATAGATCGTAATTTATATGCATGTTACTGTGGGCAGAAAAATAAAGCATTTGCAACGGAGCCAGCCATTTCAAAATTTGCTTTAACAAATTTCAAGGTTTTGGAACAATCTAATATTTATGTTGTCGGCCACGTGTAGACAATTCCGAGGTCCGTGGTACAAGTACACCATTCAAACGGAACGTTAATGTACTTGTTCAGATGTCCTAAAATATTTACCTACTATATACTGTAAATAATTTGTAGTGTGATATTCTCAGGCTGATCCCTAGGTTTGAACTCGCAAAAGTTCAGAATGGCCGGTAAAACTATTTTCTGGACCATTATTAAGATTTGTATTCTTCAGCAATAAAATTAATGTTTTAAACGTGTTATTCCGTTTTAGTGTCTCAATAAATTGAATTGTTTACTGTTTCCAAGGAATCAGGATTCCTTGTGTATTGGAATGGTTACTTTTCAAATATCCGTGTTAACGTTACACTCTTAAAAATAGATGTCGCCCCAATAAAAAAAATTTATAATTGAAAATATAATGTTTTAGGCTTTCAAATGCATTTGCTACCTGTCTGACATAGTTATTCGTCAATTTTCCGTCATAAAAATTAAATGAATCAGCTTGTTGTGTCAACAAGATGTGAAATTTATTGCTCCCGTTTATCGCTCAATAACAAGTCCTGTGTATAATAGCCTTAATGGGCCTTGCTAGCGTAGTTCTCTGGAAGACGAGGATTGGCGCAGTGGATGAATCTTTAACTTCTCGGATGTCATTCTTGTCAACAGAAGTGAGTTGTAGCTGAATTTTAATTTCGTCCTTCTGAGATGCTTAGCGCAGCATCGGAGTAATGATCCGAAAAAGATATCCTTTGTTGTATTTAATCAGATATAACAGACGCTGCGCTGCGTGTTTTGATAAAATCATTCAGTAATGCTCGGTTTACGTACAATCAATCAATCAATCAATGAAACTTAGTATAGCTCATCTTCAAGAAATCTAATCAGAGGCGCTTGCAGTCCAACCACGGCCAAAGAGGACAGATTTAAGAGAATAGTAGAAAGAAGATGAGAATTTCTTACTTAAGAGCTGTAGGTCCAGGGGAAGCCCATTCTGAGTGGTAGGGCCCACAACTGAGACGACACGATGCTGCAGCATAGCAGGGTTGAGAATGGAACACTAAGATGGACCTGCACAGCAGAGCCACTGCACTGAGTGCTGGCAGCAGACTAGCAGCAAAGCTTCTGAAGGTAAGCAGATGCAGCCCCAACAAGACAGTGCCACACCAAGGAGACAATTCGAAATGCAATATTAAGTGTCAACTTCTGTTGTTTTCATTTCATTGTTACATTTATATAGCGCCCCTCACGGAAACCTTCTTGGAGGTGGACCCAACCCAACCACGGCGATGCAAATCAGTTTTAGGCAATGATGCAACTTTTTGGCAACAGTCACATCTCTAAGTGGATCGTCTACCAGGTGGAAGGGTAGAGTTGCCAACTCTGATCAAGCCCATTCCAGGACATTTCCCAGATTTCTCTATGATGAATGACAAATCACTAGAATTTCCAACCCTGAACAAACTCCTTCCGAGACATTTCCCAGTTCCCACTATGATGAATGATTTATGCAGTTTATGTCCATTCATAAAATAAAGGTACTGGCATTAAATATAAAACTAACCAAAATGGCAATGCAGAAGTGTTATTCGGGCTACAACTTGAATGGCATTAACTTTGTATTCTTGGATTCTGGGACAAAATAAGCATTGCCCAGGACAAGGGACGGCCTGAGTCGATTCCGGGACTGTCCCTTGTCATTCCAAGGTGGTTGGCAACCCTGTGGAAGGGCCAACAAGTAACAATTGAGAATTTTAAGGCGTGGCACTGCTTGGTCGAGGTACTTGCACAGGGCACCAGAAGCTCGTCACCAGAGGAAGAATAAATCGCTCAACGGTCAGCCATAGCTGACAAAGAGCATCAAGGCTTCTGCAGATAGGTCAGGGCAGAGCGATGAAGGCATCGCCAGACTAGAGCTGAAGCAAGATGGAAAGCCAGTGTAAAAGATCATGCATGTAGTTCGAGACAGGAGTGTATTTAGAACAGTGACCAATGAGGCAGGCTGTAGAGCGAAGATCCCAGTCGAGACTAGGACATTACCGAATATCGCCTCAGACATTCGCCTCAGCCGAATATTTGACTATTAGGAAGTATTCACCTCGGCAAATATTACACTTACAAATAGCTAAAAATAACTTTTTTGATAAAAATATTTTTTTAATAAATTCATATTTTTTCATCAAATAAGTTTAGGACTAACAGACTTATTTTTAAGTTATTGATTAATTAAGCAAGAACTTAATATTCCATTGAATTTACTTTAAAATAATGATGTTAATATTTGAATTTCTTTTGGTTGCATTCCCCAGGTGGCAACCAAATCAATAATTTTCCCGCTTTAATTGGCTCCACATACTTTCTGGTAAACATTAGAGAGTAAAGACGTAGCTTCATATTTAAAATTATTCGGTTCGTACCTGGATACGGCAAATAGTTCACCCAAATACTCGGATTCGGTACTTGTTGGAAATTGTCTACCCGAATATGCCCTAGTCGAGAGACTCCAGATCAGTGCTAGTGCTATCAGTGCTAGTGGCAGGCCAACCAGGACAGAGCAACAACGGTTAAGTCTACTAATGACAAATGCATGGACTAGTGTAGTGCCAGCAGCATCATTTGATAGGAAGACAACAAATAATGCAATTGATTCAAATTGGATTATTTTGTTTGCAAATTCAACCTTAATGCAATTTGAGCCATAGGGTAGGCAACTTCAAATGTCTTCCATAAATTAGCTTTCAATATTAAACTTATTTTTTGGAATTTGGGAACCCAAAAACTTATTTCAATGCTCGGGCAGTCAGCCAATACGACCAACAGAGTCTTTCTGGCATATGTTCAGGTAAAATTGCATATTTTTGGGAATTTGGGAACCCAAAAGCTGATTTCAATACTCAGGCAGTCAGCCAATACGACCAACAGAGTCTTTCTGGCATATGTTCAGGTAAAATTGCGTATTTTTGTGGAATTTCGGGTACCTGAAAACCGATTTCATTACCCGGGTAGTCAGCCTTAAGTTTAATATGAAAAGCTAGTTTATAGCAGACATTTGAAGTTGGAACTTTAGAAGTTTTCTTAAGTCTCAACTTCTCAACGGGATTCACAGAGTGAAGTTCTTGTTGCTTGGATTCGATAATAGATCAGCAATTTATTCAGAAGTTACTTGGACAAAGATTGATAGCAAGGGGTTTAGGTATCTCAGATAGAAAAGAATTTACAGTGCCACATGCAACATTGCTAACTTTACCTATAAAAGATGTAGCAACTCATGTAGTGTGCTGGCTTGGCTGTTCTTGCTTAACAGGCATGTTGAAATTGACTGTTCCCACATTATGACACAGCCTTTCAAGTCTCCTTAGTGGCCTCTTTGCTTTTGAGTATTCCCTGTCAAAGCATGGCCTTCCCTCTCCTGACTGTATATGGATGGAGCACATGGGGGCATGACAATCCAGAGGTGTTTAGTAATATGTCTTGCTCAGAGTCAGGAGAAGAGGCTATTTGAAAGAGTTCAGTGGTAGGCAGGTGCTCAGAGTCAGGAGAAGAGGCTATTTGAAAGAGTTCAGTGGTAGGCAGGTGCTCAGAGTCAGGAGAAGAGGCTATTTGAAAGAGTTCAGTGGTAGGCAGGTGCTCAGAGTCAGGAGAAGAGGCTATTTGAAAGAGTTCAGTGGTAGGCAGGTGCTCAGAGTCAGGAGAAGAGGCT
The DNA here is from genome assembly GCA_959347315.1 of Bimastos eiseni. Lineage (NCBI taxonomy): Eukaryota > Metazoa > Annelida > Clitellata > Crassiclitellata > Lumbricidae > Bimastos > Bimastos eiseni. Next base: position 35,177,982 of record OY365809.1, on the reverse strand, counting down.
ATTTGAAAGAGTTCAGTGGTAGGCAGGTGCTCAGAGTCAGGAGAAGAGGCTATTTGAAAGAGTTCAGTGGTAGGCAGGTGCTCAGAGTCAGAAGAAGAGGCTATTTGAAAGAGTTCAGTGGTAGGCAGGTGCTCAGAGTCAGGAGAAGAGGCTATTTGAAAGAGTTCAGTGGTAGGCAGGTGCTCAGAGTCAGGAGAAGAGGCTATTTGAAAGAGTTCAGTGGTAGGCAGGTGCTCAGAGTCAGGAGAAGAGGCTATTTGAAAGAGTTCAGTGGTAGGCAGGTGCTCAGAGTCAGGAGAAGAGGCTATTTGAAAGAGTTCAGTGGTAGGCAGGTGCTCAGAGTCAGGAGAAGAGGCTATTTGAAAGAGTTCAGTGGTAGGCAGGTGCTCAGAGTCAGGAGAAGAGGCTATTTGAAAGAGTTCAGTGGTAGGCAGGTGCTCAGAGTCAGGAGAAGAGGCTATTTGAAAGAGTTCAGTGGTAGGCAGGTGCTCAGAGTCAGGAGAAGAGGCTATTCGAAAGAGTTCAGTGGTAGGCAGGTGCTCAGAGTCAGGAGAAGAGGCTATTCGAAAGAGTTCAGTGTTACCTTTCTATTGAGTTCAGATGATGAATGTTAAGTACTTTATTAATTGACTGTAATCTACTTTCTCAATGTTTGTTTAATTCTGTAGTTGATATCATGACATCAAGAAAGAAAATTCTGCTAAAGGTCCTTATTCTTGGTGACAGTGGGTAAGAGTTCAATGAAAGAAATCTAATCTATTATTAGCAAATTTCAGTTCTTGAATCTTCCGTAAATGATTTCGATCTGTATTAGTTATGTTAATGAAGCCAAGATTCATGAGACTAACAGTAGTAATAGTAATAATAATGATTTTAATAAACATCTTTAACATGAGAGACTATGACAAATGCATTTGTTTCGTCTTGTAATCACGGCATTATGTTTATGCTAATGAAGCATAATTTTAACACAGGCTTTGATGGGTGTCCTAAAAAGATGCACAGAACAAAGCACACAGTGACAAATGCCAGTGTAAAGTGAAAAAGCACGCAGAGAAATAATTGAAGATATAGCAGTTTTAAAGTCGCGGTAATGACTCTGAAAGTCTTAATTAAGACTTTAAGTCGCTATTATGACTTAAAAAGTCTTTTAACAGTCATAATTATGACTGTTAAAGTTGTGATGACAACTGCTAAAGTCGTAATAACGACTTTAAAAATCTTACATTACAACTTCTTTTATATTACCAGATGGTCGAAACTAGGGATGTTTTCGGTTAAGAAAACGGTAACCGATTTATGTCATTTGCAAACCGGTATTCGATTTTTAAATTTTTTTTCCCTTATTATTTGTCTCACCTATCCCGGATTAATTCCCATAGGAAGATGCTCAATTAAGTCTTTCAACTTCAAAGGTACAGACGCGGCTAAGGGAAATATCTCCCGTCCACATCTTCCAACAAGGTAATTAATAGCTGCCGATTGCTAATAAACGGCCCTTTTCTTGAGATAAGCCTAAGGTGGGAACCTGAGCTAGGGGAAGGGTAACTCGAGCATCACGCAGATGGAAGACCTGACTTCAGAGCAACATATAAACTATTTGGTATCGAGTGTTGACGCTGCATTTCGATATGTAATACATGAAATAACGTACAGAGTTATGTTATATTACAATTTACAATATTTTTCTAAGAACACCAATAAAAACCGGTAACTGGTTTAAAACCGGTTTTTATAATCCAGTAGTCGGTTTGGCCCAAAAAACAATATTGACAACCCTAGTCGAACAACTTTAAAAAAACTTGAAATGTCTTTGGAGTTCACACTATATTGCAGCCTGATAATGATTCTGTACTATACTATTGCATCACCATCTTGCTACCTAACCAGTAAATGAAAATTCAAAGACCAGATTGGCGATTTTTATAGTTGAAGCATAAATTCATGTAACAAGAAGTTTAAAACTAATAATGTCTGGCCAGAAAACAAGTTGATATGCACTTCGAAGCGAGGTCTCTAGGCCGAGAAAGTCTGAGAGTAGAGCAAAGTATAATATGTCAGCAATCTGATCCGCTCTGACTCAATCAGATTCAATTGGATACAGCAAACTGGATCATATGTCCGTTGATCAGCGATAGTCTTATGTCGATATCTGTTGCACTGCAAATCCTGCAACATCTGGATTTCTGCTATGAAACATGACTAATTTGTGTTAAACAATCCCATCCTAGGGGATAGCATGACAAAACTCTCAGCTTCAACTGCATGTGATGCAATTGTGATACAAATCATGGATCAAAATACAGCTTCAATAAAAACTTCAATTTTCAAAAACTGCCGATGGCTTTCTGTTGCTGATTGACTAATATTGATGATCACATAACTATACATTGGAGGTTGGCATTTGCGAGATGCTTTTCTGTCAGAATTAAAGACAAGAATTCTATTAATGTTGTTTCACATGACATGTGTACACGTTTGTTAATCGTGACTAGAGACATTTAAGTTTGCACATTGGTGACATTGCTGATTGACCAACATTGATGATCGCGTTTGAGATTCCATGAATAATTTGCTATTTGATCACTGCAATTGATAAGCTTTTGTAGCTCCTTGTACCCATGATTCGTTTATAACCTTTTATTCTGTTCTAGACTGCTACACTCTAATTACAAATTCTAGCATATATACTGCAATTGTTGGATGTCCAAGCTAGACCGTTTGCAAATCAATTATGCATGTACTTGTAACTGAAAATGATGCTAATTAACAAGCTGTGTGCACCTGTTTGCTGCGAATGTGCCTCTTGTCGGACAACTGATGTTTTTTTTATATAACTAGAGACTCTATATTGGGGTCATTTGGAAAATTGAGTCAGTTGACAGACTGGGTATTGTACACTTGCCTGATCCAACCTGAACTTACTTGTTCAGATGGACATCAAAAATCATTCCTAATGAGGTTTTCCTATAATTGTGAGCAAATTGAATCCGATATAACTGGAAGAATGAGATCTAAGCGATTAATATCAGTTGATCATTGATGTGAATTGTATGAAAGAGAATTGAAATGACCTGCTATCTTAAGAACTATTCCTCATGACTCTTATATACCATAATTGCAGTTTGTACAATGATTACAAGTGTGGGGTAATTAATTTTGTGAAAGTCTTGCAAAATGTGTCCACAAACACTAGACATTGGTTACTAGTGAGAAAGAAACTCACAGCAGAATGAGATTATTTGTAGCAGCTGTTGAGTGAAATGATGTTGAAATGTTGGTTTCGTTGTCTGTCGGCAGAGTTGGAAAGACATCTCTGATGAATCAATTTGTGAATAAGAAATTCAGCAGTCAGTATAAGGCTACAATTGGTGCAGACTTTCTCACTCAAGAAGTGATGATCGATAACCATGTCGTAACTCTTCAGGTCAGTTGGAAACTTTCAGCTATAATTATATATGTGTTTGAATTAGATTTAGCAATTCCTTCTTCAGTGCATGAATATATATATATTTGCAAGGCAAATTCTGATATCTGAATTGAATTCCAATGTTTAGAAATTTAATAATAATCATAATTATTAGATTTGTTTCATTTCAAACTTACATAAGGCATAACAAACATAGTAAGAAAATACAGTTGAGTAAAGACATTGACAATCTATCGAATTCTAGGCAGTCGGTGAGATGACAATTTTCTATGCTCTGATTGAACACTTTTTTAAAGAAATAGCCTCTCTTTTGATTTCGTTCTACGTTTTTAGCTACATCATTGAAGGGTTCGCTTCTATTTCACCTCTCTTGTGGCCATTAGACAGCATGCTCTCAAAACACAATGCTCTCAAAACACAATGCTCTCAAAACACAAAAAGGCCATTACAAACTGTGGAGCTTAGCACAGAGAATTTGGTAGTTGTATAATATGATAAAGGGGAATGTGGTCTGTGAGCACAATCTTCCAGTCAGAGTAGGAAGCAGAAATTTTGCCAAAAATTACACAATAAACAGGTATAAAAAATCGAGAGGGTGTCATGGTCTCCAGCAGTAGCTTCATTTTGAATCGTTTGACCATGGACCACTCTGATATGTATGTATGACATTTTGTTTTTGATTGCTTGACCTTACATGTGTTCTTGGGTTTTAGATATGGGATACAGCTGGTCAGGAGCGTTTCCAGAGCTTAGGAGTGGCTTTCTATCGTGGAGCAGACTGCTGCATTCTAGTCTACGATGTCACATCTACGAAATCCTTCATGGCATTAGACAGTTGGAGGGAGGAATTCCTAAACCATAGCAGTGTGTTGGATGTAGATAGATTTCCTTTTGTATTGCTTGGAAATAAAACCGATCTCCAAAACAGAGAGGTACATTTGTCGTCACGATTCACATGATTTTGATTGAATGCTTTACTAGTCTGTGAGTTGTGGTTTTAAGAGGTATTGAGTTTGATTGCTGGTTCTTCAATTCAAGGCTAAACCTGGAATAGTTGAAACCAGGGCTTGGAGTCTACATATAGGTCTGATAGATTAGACTTCTATATATGTGGTTAACACTTCTAAATTTGAATTCCTTCATGCTGTGTACTAAGCACAGAGATGTCTCTCAATTTAAGACAAATAGGAAATTTTATTTAAACAGAGTTGAGTTTTAGAGAATCATTTAATGGCTATGGTAAGTTTTATTAAGTTGCAAGTAAAATGATCGGCTGCAGACACTAATCAACTGTCTCAAACTGGGTTGATTTGCCAGTTGGCAAATTGAAGACTTTACACAAAGCCAAATGACCATTTCTGTCACCTCTCTATCCAGCCAAGTAACAGCTTACATATATTCTGCCAGTAATGTTAACCGGGTGAAAAGTTTTAAGCACTAACCATTTATTTTTAAATTGACTGCATCAGTTATTAAGTAAGTGTTCTGAAGTGATTTTTATGATAGTCAGAAATGTGCATTGTTTACCATTGTGCTGTGTTTGAGGCAGTTGCTGAGAGACCTTCAATGTGAGAGTCATTGCACACAAGTATTTCAGTAGCACTTTCAGTTGGTGCCTGGCATTAGGTGCTGTATGTGTGTCTTTCATGCAAGGGCTGATTGTATTTAAGGGCTGATTGTATTTAATTTTCAAGTGTGCTGATTCTGGTAATCATAATGTTCTGCAAGAGACTGAAGATATTAGAATATTTAAATGTCTTCAGATGCAGTTTGTAGGTTTTTGATTAATTGTTATGTATTTTTGGTTTGTGATGACGAGTTGTATCGGTGTTGGGCTAGATTGTAGCTGGTTGGAATGCTTTTTGATTGGCAGATGTCAATAAGGAGAGCTCAGGTTGGAATGCTTTTTGATTGGCAGGTGTCAATAAGGAGAGCTCAGCAGTGGTGCCACCTCAAGGATGAGATGCCGTATTTCGAGACGAGTGCAAAAGCAGCGACAAACGTTGAACAGGCATTCCAGGCAGTTTCCAAGAATGCTCTGAGTCAGCAGAAGAAAATGTTGATCCCTGACGATGACTTTCCTGAGCCAATAAAACTGACAGATGCTGTCGACTCTTCCAACAACTCTTCCTCAAGCTGCAGCTGTTAGCAATTAATTACATTGTCACATCATAAATGTTTACATTGTCAAGGTATGCCCAGATTTATATGGACTTGGGCACTGGTGCCATTATGTTTGGTGGCTTTATAAATGCTGGAAAGGAGCAAATTTGGTTCTTGTCATTTTTAAGAGGGAGTTCAGTTGTAGTTGTAATTATGACCATTTATATAGCACTGTTGGTAATTCAACATAAACCCAGTTAAGTGAATGTAACTAAAGTGAACATTATATTTTGACTTTGGTTGGTTTTGCCATTGCATTAGAGCTTTGCTTCATTCTCCTCTTCCAACCAAAGAACCGATTCTTAGCTTTCGTTACTTGTCGCCAGCACCGAGATTTATTTCTTCGATGGATTAAGTGTAAACATTGAGTTGCTTATAACAATTTATCAAGTGGTATTAAGTTATTTATTTTTAAGGTTGTATTATAAGTTGAGTTAATACTGATTTGCTTCATTTCTTTATATTACTGCTTTGAAGAATTCCTTTGTTCTATATTGTTTTGATTTTTTTTAAAGGATAAATTATATCTGCTTCTTTTTTACAATTATGACTTAATATTGAGCTGCACAATATGAATTTCTTTTAGCACTTGCTCATCATTAAAGTGATTAAAGTGAATTGACTGGATTCTTGAACTTGATGGGTTTTTGATGAAAATGAAATTCTGGGGAGGTGAATAAGACCGAATTTAAGTACAGTTAATTAAGATTATTTGTTAAAAGAGTTTTTAAAAATAACTTTTGTAACTGAATTTAGAGATCGAATAAATGCTGTGAAATATTTAAGTCCCACGACATAAAACAAAAAACGATATTTAAAGACCATTTATAAACTAATCGATAACAACTGAGAAGTAAAGGCACTCTATAAAATTAATAATTTCTAAAAAAATGATTGTATTTCGTAAGACTAGAGAAACATATTGCCAACAAACTATCAAAGTCATTATTATTACTCAGATTTCTTATCAGAGTAAGATATGTAAGGTTGCTTGTGCCTTCTTTAATCAACTTCACTAGATGCCATTGTTGATCACCAGTTTCAAACTCCACTTCAGTTGAACCAAGAACAAAAGGAGATTTTCTCCATCACCTCTCTTACAATAAAATATTCCTCTTACCACACAACACCCTGCACAAAATAGAAGGAAATCCGACACACACAGAGTTTCAATTAAAAAAACTAACAGATGTTGTGTTACAACTTCTTGTTTCTCTGTCAAAGCAACACAGTAATTCTGAAGGCCATATCTTGCGTATTTCTCTGACGAAGATCAATTGGAAGACAGAGTATTTGAGTGACATTCGCTTCTTGGCTTCTTCTTCACTTTTGTCTGCTTCTGACTTTCCTTCCTTGCTGACCGCATCATGTTCTCAGAGTTTTGCTTCAAGGCTTCACTTGGAATTGCTGAATTGTGTTCTGAAAAAGACACAGATAACATGTAAAATACAGCAATGGTCTTAAGTGGCTAGAAATCTGAAAGACACATGCTGTCAAATGCAAAGTCACTAGCTCTTGAGACATCAGACAATTATGCCCAATTACTCGAGAGTCCACATTTTATGGTCTAGTGTGTTAAATAGGCATTTGGAGCTATGATGACTAATGATTCTGATTCTGACTCTTTAAGTATCACTATATAACTACTTGATTACAGTTACGAATGCAGTGGTTCCCAAACTGTGGTCCGAAGTTCGCCAAATATAACCAGCCAACTGTTTTAGGCAAGTTTCTTGTCAAAAGGAATCACGACGATCAGTTAGGATTGAGATGGAATCATAATTTTGTGTCATTGTAAAGAGGATGTTTTTCACTTTAGAACGGTATCATATACTCCAAAAGTGAGAAATGCGACTTAAGACTGGTTTTATGCAGATGGGTCTCAAATGTGAGAACAGTGCTGGTCATGAATTCAACTCAAAAAGGAAGCAAAATACATGCAGTACAATTGTGCTAGTACAATGGAAATCTTAATGTGTTGCTTCTGAATATCTGTTGCAAAAAATTGCTTTTGTAGAGGCATTACACGAGCAGCCGCTCAGACCTAAGTTCTCAATATCCAGCTGAATCAGATCTAAGAATGAAAAATTTCACAGGAAAAACAAAGTTCAATAGACAGTAAACAGTCTTATTTTTATCAAAATAAAAAAACGAGAACAAAGCTCCTCGTTTTGTTCACATCAGTTGCACTTCTTGCTAAGCGTTTCAAGTGCCGTGTATTGAATAATGAATGGTGTACAATGGTTTTTCTAATTCACAAATGTTTTCCAGTCAATTGAAATGTTTGAATAGCAATATGATTTTGTTTTCCTATCTGAAAAGCATTCACTTAATTTTATCTATTCTACAGAATTACACAATGGCTTTTTTGACCATTGGTGCAAAATGTTCTGGAAGCATTGGCGTAACTGCTCCTTAAAAAGAGTCGCAAATGAACAGTCTGTGCATGAATGGGTCTCCAATGTGTATGTTAGTGAAATAGATGAACATCGTTATATAAGAGTTTATGTGGTTCTTCAGTTAAAAGTAGTCATCAGTTACTAAGCACAAAAAGCCCAATCCAGGTTGAAGGGCCAGCCAGAAGAGAACAGTGCTGCAAAGTTCCAGCAAATAAGATGGTGCCAGGCCTTCAAAGACAATGCAGGACCAGCACACAAACCCAGCAGGTACTGTACTGTGTGAAGGGGAGCCAGCAGGTCTGCCAAGAAGAGCCAGAGGGGCAAATGCCCAGGGCATGGCGAGCAATAGGGGCCCAAACCGGACCTGCAATCAACTTTAAAAAATATTACAAGGCTCATGAGTAAATGCCTTTTTAAATATAATATTACTGACACTTAGCTACAGCAGTTTAAACTTCAAGCATCTGAATATTACCGCATTTATCATTTATTGCTATAGAACTTGACCACTCCTGTTTAAAAGACCCAGGAACCCAGTTTAGGAAGACATCTTGCATGTACTCAGAAGCCTGTCCGAACTTTGGAATATGACCCACTGGGAAGAGCAATTCTGCACAGGACCTCGTTCAGAGGCCAAACCTAGCAGATCATATACTTTTTGCGTAACAGTAATCAAGGTGGAAAATGACAAAAGCATGAACCAGCATTGAGGAGGCTTCAGGAGAGGAGAGGGATATTACCCTGAGTAACAATGTTGGAGTTGGTAATAACAACTGCAGCAAAGGAGGTTGACATGTGGCTTCTAGTCCAAGTTAGCTGCCAGGTACTGAACTGTGGATAAGAAAGTGAGGCATTGGTATTTCAAGGCAACTCACTCGAGGTCCGTTTTAGTGAGCTGCTGGTGCCTGCGAAGCCAGATAAGCTGGCTGTTGGCCGGGTGGATCCATAGTCGGTTAGAGGACACTCATGCCTGGGTCAGGGTCTCTAGGAAAATAATCAATTACCTCACCTAGCCTTATAAAAGCATCTTGTGAGATTCAGAATGGCAAACATACAAACCAACAAACCATGTTTAGCAATGTTCTGAATGTTAGTCGATCTCTTAATCAACAGACTCAATGAGGCTCCACTGTTCTGAATGATGTCAATTGCTTCTGTGTGTAGGATGTCCACCATGTTACATCCATTAATCTCTATGATTTGATCACCAACCTATTTTTATAGCAAATAACAATTTAAATGTTATTGAAACATTTTTACACCTGGACCGAAGATTTATTCCTTTATTTTCATTTTCTGGACTCCAAAGCAGTTTCTACCAAATGCCTGAGTGAAGTAATGAATGGAATATTAATCCTGTGTGCCACAGGCATAAGTTAGCAATATTGCAAGACTTCTGCACAGGTCTTAGGGTCAAAATTGCAACATTAGAGGTGCATTTACAAAAGCAATTAAAATTGCCTGTGTAATAAGTTAACAGTTAATTAGAACAGCAAATATACTAAAGTTTAACCATAGGTCATTTCTGTTTGGCACGATTGGTCAGAGCGGTCAGCCTGTAACGCGGGTTTGAGACGCGTGTGCACTTCTCAACTAATCGTAAGAATTGTAAGAAGGTAATTTAGAAATACAGTTGTATTCTCTATATATTGTATATATTGGATAGTTGCAGAAATTTTAAACATGAAAAGTTTGCAATCATTTTATTTTCACAATATTATCTTTTATTACATCAACGGCAAATTATAATGAAAGTTGTTTTGTGAGTTTTGACGAAATATATTCAGAGTTGAAAGAGTTTTTAATTTTTATGGATTTCATACATTTACAAGTAGCAGGACCAAAACTACTGTATGTAGTGTTCATACCAACAATTTAACTCTATGTTTAGCAAGGATGAGATATTACAATTTATCCTTAAAGGGTGAAATAGAAAGAAAAAACAGCTAGTAAGGTCAGAATTGCAGCTAAACATCTCTGTTATGCAAAGTATTAACATTATAATTTTCTTTTCATAACTCGGAATCAGACTGCAAGATAACCTGAAGCCTTCCATCAATCTCAGCCGGTCCATCATCCGCGATCTTCAAGATATAAAGTGGCATTCCATCGAATTCTTTACCACCTCGGATCGAAAAGCCAAAACCTCTTGATCCTCGTTGCAATTCAATGAGGTGAAAGAATTCTGTCTGCATGGCAAAAAATACATGATTGAGGTTTCAGACATACAACTCATCCCAAAGCAGCACTTTATATATATATATATATATATATATATATTAGGGCATAACCGAGAAGACAATTTTCACCGGGTACCGAATAGGGTATTTGGATGAACTATTTGCCAGATTCGGGTACGAACCGAATAGTAGCGGCAAATCTGGTCAGCGAGTAGTTGTGGCGCTGGCCTTGAAAATTTGGTACGTAATTGTTGCGCACATGATGTTCATTTAAAACATATTGAAAGATGTACAAAAAATTGATCTTTTATCTTGCTTTCGCTTCGCAATTGTGTATTTTGCTCCCAAGCAGCGCTGCGACTACCAGCGAGTACCATCCGTAGGCAAAGCGTAGTTAATCTGCCATATGCACAGCTACGGAGAACTATCTATAGTCAACGCAGAGTCTATAACATTATCCTACATATAGAGTATTGTCGTAGTCTAGGCTATAACAATATATTTATTATATATTAACTTTATTTGTCAAAAAACTGTAAAACCATGTTATAAAATTTGAAATATGAAGGTATCAATGACATCTTTACTTTCTAATGTTTACCGGAAAGTGGGTGGAGCCAATTCAAGTGAGAAAATTACTGAGTTAGTTGCCACCTGGGAATGCAACCAAAAGAAATTAAAATGTATAAATTAACATCATTATTCTAAAGAAAATTCAATTGAATGTTAAGTTCTTGTTTAATTAATCAATAACTTAGAAGTAAGTTATTTTTAGCTATTTGTGGGTGTAATATTTGCCAAGGCAAATACTTCCAAATAGTCCAATATTCGGCCGAGGCGAATGTCCGAGGCGATTTCCGGTTATGCCCTAATATATATATATATACATATATATATATGTATACATATATATATATGTATACATATATATATATATGTATACATATATATATATACATACTTATATTCTTTTATTTAGAAATAACACAATCTGACAATAATGCAGAGATGCTTACATATGTGACAGTGAATAATAATAGTAGCTAGTTAATGTAATAAGAAACTAGTAAATGTTATTGTATAATGATCTGGGGATAAATTGAGAGTTGTCGTTGAGTGAGAGAACATGGTTGTGTGCTCTAGGTCTTAATTGGTGATTGGAGTGGGAACAGAGTGGAGGTAGGAGTTGGTGAAGAACTTAAAGCTGCATAAAATTGTTAGAAAACTATAAAATATTGTTATAGTCTATACCTGGTAGTGATCTGGGGATAAATTGAGAGTTGTCGTTGAGTGAGAGAACATGGTTGTGTGCTCTAGGTCTTAAAGCCCAAGTTTTTAGGGCGTGGTCTAATGAATACCTGCCGCCTGCTAGCTACCAATCAGATCTCCCCAAAGCATCTCATCCGCCTGGGGTACAATCTTAAACAAATGGACCGGTGTGGTCAGTCTATCTGAATAGGCTCATATGGGCCAAGTAGACAGCTGAGGGAAATGCACCGGAAATAACAATTGAAACAATGATCGTAGTCCTTATAATTATATGCATCTACACACCTGTACTTGATATGCCACTCATATGCCTTCGTGCCTGCATTCGTGTGTGTGCGTGTGTGTGCATGCGCAGCTATTGCCAGTACGGCCATCTAGCAAGCTGCTCGTGGACAGCCTCCCGTCAAACGTGTGAAAAGTGCAACCAAACCCATGCGGGATGTTTGCTGCAGTGTTGTAAATCGCGACTTCAAGGGATGTCTTCGTCCCATTGGACACACACTTTTCTAAGTAATAAAAGCAAAAAAGTAAAAAAATCTTAGAGGGAGTTTGTCCTAATTTGGGGTGTGTTTGTTAGTCCTGGGATGTTTATGTTCGAGGGGTTTGTCGGGGGGTGTTTTTGTTCGAGACCCTCCGCCACAACTCCATCTGTGGAATGGTTTGGCAGAGGACAAGTAGCGCACCCTTCTCACAGTTTTATTCCGAGTTCTGTATGAAAAATACTTGAATGTTCTTTGTAATTTGGGTGGACCAATGCTCTACGTTTGGCAAGAAAACTAAGTCAAGCACAGGGAGTGCATCACAGACGAGAAATAATGCGTCCTGCCAAAGGTCAGAAGTTTATACTCAAATCCAATGAAGAGCTTCTGACGTAATAGGGCTGATGACTCGTATGAAACGTATTTTCAAGGTACAATTCCTTTTGATGTCTCATTGGACAGTGGTCTTCGCTTGTATAGTAGGCTTACAGCTCAGCCGGACCAGCTCACAGAGAAACAAACGCAAACAACAGTGACCACAGGCAATCGCCAAGATTGCTCCACAAGCCGAGTGATCTATAATGGTCCATGGGCTGATATCCTGTATGCGTCCTATTGCGCTTTGGCTCATGGCTTTATATATATATATATATATATATATATATATATATATATATATATATATATAATATACATATATATATTATAAGTAGATGTATGAAGAGAGACAGACAGAGAACGGCCCAGAGGCATGCAGGCATTTCAATTGAAAGGAATTGACCGACGGTGGACTTGAATATGGCACTTCTTGACTGTGAGTTCAGGTTTGATTGACAAGCAGTTTGTCGCACAACTGCCCGCCCAGAAAACTTCGCCTTTAATTGGTAAATGGAGTGGGGTTGGAGAGGAGGTAAGAGTTGGTGAAGAACATTCTTGGGGTTGTGTAAAATGAAGAAAAAGAGAGTTTGGAATCAGCTATGTTAGCAAGTTGAGAAGGATTGTTCTAAGTAACCTAAGCATTTGGCTCTTCTGAGGAATTTTTCCAGGCACTCTTTATCAGAGGCTATGGCTCCATAGCACCCTGAATGACCACCATAACATCCTACATGACAGAGATGAGCATGACTAGTTGAATTAGATTTAGCAAAATCTTGTAGCTAATTGATCAGAAATAGTACAAGCCAAACTTAGATAGGCAGCTAATTGATTAGCTAATCGATTAGTTAAATTGCTGATTGCTTTGAATTTGCTACTGAAATTTACTAATAGATTATAATGAAAATAATGAAAATCTTGTAACTGATCTGACCACCAATGCATGACCACCATAAATGACCATCTCAAAGGTAATTGTGCATCTCTTTTCAAAGGTAATTGTGCATCTATTTTCAAAGGTTATTGTGCATCTCTTTTCAAAGGTAATTGTGCATCTCTATTCAGAGGTAATTGTGCATCTATATTCAAAGATAATTGTGCATCTCTATTCAAAGGTAATTGTGCATTTCTATTCAAAGGTAATTGTGCATCTCTTTTCAAAGGTAATTGTGCATCTCTTTTCAAAGGTAATTGTGCAACTCTTTTCAACAAGTGACGAAGACAAGGTGATGTATCAGTAATCTGTAACTGAGCAACTTCACTCAAACTAGCATGAAGATGGCCGCACTGCGGTTGGGAGCGCCTCTGAGTAGTCACCTTAAAGAGGCGCTATACACAAATTCTCGTAATGAATAAATGAATGATCTACTTACTGATCCTGATAATAATCAGTTAATCATACATTGATAGCTCTTTGTAGTTCATTATTTAACACTCAGCCAAAGAATGTGGCAAATAAAGAGACTCAATATGTTGAATGTGCTGTGCTCTTTCAAACATGCCACGTGTAAAAAAAGTAAATGTGACATCTTACTTGGGGATAAGGCAGATTCTGCATTTGGCCGGATCTGTTTTCAGTGGCTGTTATCAACAGAACATTCATGTGCAGTTGAATCATACTTATAACTAATTGCAATTTAACTTTAAAATGCTAATTATTTTGATGAGACATTTAATTCACTACTGTAAATCCTTTAAATCTTTTCAGTTGATGTAATTGAATCATTGACAACTTTTCATATAGAAACAGTTTGGTGGAAGTTGTTTCAGCTGACAGTGAATTGTTACCCTTAGTAGGTTTATTAAGCAGAGTTCCAAAAGCAAAGCTGCTGAGTGTGTGAAATTCATCCCAAAGCATCAACGTCCAAATACATGCATTTAATTATCACCAAAATGCTAATTATTTCTTAACTTGTTTGAAATCGTCACGAATAGGGCATAACCCGAAATCGCCTCGGACATTCGCCTCGGCCGAATATTGGACTATTCGGAAGTATTCGCCTCGGCAAATATTACACTCACAAATAGCTAAAAATACCTTTTTCGAAAAAATAATTTTTTTGATAAAATAATATTTTTTTATCAAATAAATTTAGGAGAAACGGACTTACTTCTAAGTTATTAAAACA